>JAGWEN010000431.1:0-95512 GCA_018703685.1 Orius laevigatus
ATAGATTAATGAAGCAATATGAAAGAGTCATCTGAGGTTTTGATTATAAAAATCCCTTTAAAGGGCTTTCGAACGGTTGTATTATTGGAGGACAAGTGGTCAAGAATCGGGGAAGTTCAGGAATTCGGAAGTTGAAATTGGAAAACTTGTGTCAATTCTAGCCCAAAATCAGGATTCCAAATGATTCCTTTTAGCCATTTTACGTCGAAATAGAATAGGAATAATGAAATTATACCTAAAACGTTGACCTTAAAAATAGGTATGTTAGAAAACTTAGCGAAAATTAAAAAGGGACAAAAAATCAGCTGAAAAGGACCTTATCTTGTTCATAAATTTATGGTTCTCTTCGATGGACCATGTTTACTAGACGAAATTGGATTTACTTTGATGTATATTATTGGTTTACAGAGGAAATGTTTATTGGTTTCCATGACCAAAATGGTTTATCGAGTTTTGGGAGAAAAAAAAATGGTTTAGGTAACTGATTAGATGATTTTTTGTAAAATGGTTGTTTATTATGGTTTCCTAAGAAAATTGTTACTGGACGCAATTGGTTTAGGTGGTTACGATGGATTTTCTTGAAAAATTGGTTTTAGTTAATTATTATGGTTTTCTCGAAAAAATGGTTTACTGGACGAAATTGGTTTACTTTGGGTGTTTTTTTTTTACCAAGGAAATTGTTTATGGTTTCCATGACAAAATGGTTTAGTCGATTTTTGGGAGAAAAAAAATTGGTTGTAGATTGGTTAAGATTGATTTTCTTGTAAAATGGTTTAGTTTTTATTATGGTTTTCTTCGAAAAAATGGTTTACTGGACGAAATTGGTTTACTTTGGTTGTTCGATTTTTGGTTTACCAGAGGAAATTGTGTATTGGTTTCCATGACAAAATGGTTTAGTCGAATTTGGGGGGAATGGTTAGGGTGCCTTGGTTAGGATGATTTTCTCTGTAAAATTGGTTTAGTTGTTTGATTATGGTTTTCATCAAAAAATGTTTACTGGACGGAATTGGTTTAATTGGTTTTGATTTTTGGTTTACCAGAGGAAATTGGTTAGTGGTTCCATGACATAAATGTTTAGTCGATTTTGGGAGAAAAAAACAAATGCGTTTTAGGTGGTTAGCGATTGATTTTCTTGTAAATAATTGGTTAGTTTTGAAAGAAAAGTTGGCAAAAATGAATTGAATGAATGAATGATAAGCCTTTTATTTCTTTTACTTTTTACAAAAATTAATATTATTTACAACGGACTACCGCATGGTAATTTAATACGCCCGCCGGGAGTTTGCGGAAAATTAAATAGTAGAATAAGAAAAAAAAAAATATGGGGTAAAAGGAGAAAAAAAAAAAAATAAAATAACACACTTGTTTAAACAAAAAATGAAAACTTTTAAGATAAAAGAGGAAAAAAGAAAATATAAAATTAAATCTGTAATTAATCGTTTTCTGTAAGCCAGAACGCAGTTTAGTGACACACCTATTAAATACTATACAGTTCGGAGAGTTTAAAAGACTAATAAATTAGGAACGTGTTAGTTGAGGGGATCGGATAGAAGAAATTCGGAAAACTATTTAAGGATGAGCAAACGGCCGGAAATGGAGGAATATTCTCTTACATTAAATTACAGAGCGAGCAGCGACGCGATACAATTCAAACCCTATTGGGGAGAAATTCAAAAAAAGATTTCTGTTCTCAACACTTAAATAACCCACGCGCGTTTTCGGGGGAGATTGCCTTATGAATTCTATTTTTCGGGATCTAGGAACTTGAAAAGGGCTAGGTTAAAGGTTAAGTCTTTGTTATAAAAGATAACGTGTTGAAGCATGTGCTTTTTGCATGCATGACTCGAACGTGTTCAGCTCGGATTGCACTTTCTAGAATCGGGTATTTGCACTCAACCACTCTTGAGAAATTGTTCGAGAAAATGAGAAATTGATGTTGTGTTCTAGGCAAGGGAATTTAAAGATGACGACAGGCAGATATTTGATTCATTATTTCTAGGGCAACTACTTTAGGAAGACGATGGTCCGGGAGGAATCAAGACATAGGAGACATATTTCATGAAGTTTGAGGGTAAAAAGAAATAGCAGATCAGCGAGGTTTCAAAGATAAAGCATATATGATGGGGTAAAAGCGGGTAACCATAAGCCTTACGTATGAAAAACTTGAAAACATTCAATCTGTTCAACCTTTGGAAACCCCATTACAACCCTATGAACCAGCATAGCACATCATAGATCTACACACAGTTATAAAAATTTTATATTTGGCTAGCTGCGCGATATGTCGGTTTCCAAAGACAGTTATGTACCATACGGAATTCAATAGCAACTCGAGGTGAGTTTTTCGTTTTAAAATGAGTAGAGAGTGACAAATTTAGGTGTAAACGTTACTCCTAAAATTTATACTCACCTACTATTCAATTGAAGGCCCACCCTTAAAAAGACAATTTTTCTTCTTCGACAATCTACAACATTTCTGAAAATCATGACTTAGATTTGTTTAGATTTACATGAGTTTAGAATTACTTCGCAATATTTCTCAAAGTATTTATGTTTGCTGAAACCATAAGAGAATCCGCCAGAATAACAATATCATACTGCATACATGAGGATTTTGAGACGCAAGCTTCCAACACGGACCCGTAATCAACAGCGCGGCAGATCATCGAGAAACAAACAGAGAATAACAGCGGACCTGAGGATACATCCCTGCCTAACCCCACATTCGAATGCAAAAATTACGAATTGAATATTTGCTTTCACTGCAGAACCGGTACTTCAAAGAAGCAGCATTTTCAAAATAAATATCACTTCCGAGAAAAAGCCCAAATTAAATGAGACTACTGATGAGAGATACCCATCAACGCTACGAAAGCAGCCTGAAAATCTACAAAAAAAGGCATAGACTTTTTTACCTCCTTTTGCAAGATGCAGTTTGATTAAAGTTTGACAGCGTAAAAAAAAAAAAAAAATTGATCTACGGTGGAATAGGTTTTTTCGAAATGAGAGCTGATTTTCGCTAAGTGCTTATTCGAGTACCACGAACGAGGACCATTCTTTTTAAAAAGTCAACTCGAATAAAGATTTTCCGCTATCGCATTTATACAGAAATACATCTATAGTGGCTGGGAAGATTCGCAGCACCTTTCTTGAAAGCGGCAGTTAAAAACAACGGATTTACCAAAAAGAATCAGGGACCTCACACGCTCGTCAACCAGAAAATTGAGAAATCTATGAGCATTTCAAGAAAGCCTGAAAGGCAAGGAGGTTTTTAAAAAACTCATAGGGAACACAGATCATCCCTGGCGCTTTGTTGTTTTTCAGTCCTGTAGAGCTGCAGATAGTTCCTCAAACAGAGAAAGGCGCATCGAGGTTTTCGTTTGAGAACCTTGTCCAACTGCTAAAATATTCCAGAGATTGGTTATGGTGTCGGGGGGTTTACATAGATACTTATAAATGAGCTACCCATTCAGGAACCATTTGATGTTATTAGGGTCGACAGACGTTTTGAACTTAAATTTATTCGCTAATTGCAAGAATTCTTTAGCGTCATTTGATGTCTCAAGTTTATCAATCATACTTGGTAATGCTCTTATGTGTCTGTCTTGAAACACTCAAAAATTTTTAGGATTTTTGGCTTCCAGACTAGGTATGCTCTATGTCATCACCAATTTGATTTGCGGAGAAGCTTTAGCAAACGATAGGTCACCTTTTCCGAGAATCTCAAAACAAGACAAATCTGTGAGAACATTCATTTTTTCGAAATTTTTAAGAAAGCATTGAGGGGTTTCGGTGCCAGAAGATTTGAGTGGCATCGGAGAATATTTCGAGGATTTTGTGAGTTTTTTGAAGTAAGAATAGTGTTGAAAGATTTTCTTGTACTTTTCAGCAAATTTTGGGTTCCAGCTAAGTTTAGGAGTCATGGGGCATTGCTTTCCTCCTCAGTCCTCTCAATTGCGAGTTTAAACATTATAGGCATATGATCGAGTAATGCTCTGAGAAGAACTGTAAATTCAGAAATCAGGCTTCTAGTCCAAGAGACAGCACATAAATTCTATCGTCGATGAACCTTGGTGACTTAAAAACGTAAATTCGCCAGGGCAATCAGTACTAACAAGGCCATTAGCACTATCAGATTATTTCTGCACACAAAATTCACAAGACTTCAGACCATTTGGGTTGCTGTAGAGTCCTGGAAGACCTTACATGTTAGGGAACTTATGATTAAGTCATCTGGAAACGTCTGGAGGGATGCAATACGAGCATTAAAAATCACCGATGATCCACTAGTTGACTTTCTGTAGAGCAGACCTAGAAAATTTCGAGTGTGTTTATGAAATCGGCATTCCAGTGCCTCAGAGGACCCATGCGTGGAAGAAGGGGTGTAAATAAACCGGAATCAAAAATACATTAAATGTTTTCGGACACATTTAGTGAGATAAGATCGAAATTGGAGAATATTTACAAAATTTGCAAACCTAAAGAGAAGTTCGGATGGGCGTAAACAATCCCTTCTGTCGGACTCCCATAGGACCTTGTTTGGCAGGAAGAAATTTTAACTCCATAGTCTCAAAAGAAGAAGATAGATTTTGGGGGTTCTTCGGTTAGTAAGGGTTTCGGAAAGGATGTAGGATATCGAATTTGTTAAAAAGCATACAAAATCGTAGAGAGGTATTTGGTGTTATTTTACAAGTCCGTGCGTGTTATAAGATAGTACACTTATGTGACTCCGGCTTACTGAATTAGATGGTGGGGACGTGACAGGGGGGTAAAGATTTAATTTTGACTGTTGACTGGTTTGCGACCATTCTCACGCAGACGGGTGAACCTATTGCTGAGTACGGAGGATCCGTGTTGCCATCGCGTGAGGTGTTCTAGGGACGAAGGTGAGCTCTCGATAGGCAGTTTCTCCCTGTAGCAGCTCATCAATTTTCTGCTTCAAATCGATATCCAGCAACCATGCAAACAACGGAGAGTGTGACGCGCCGACAAGTCCGAAAGTATCGTTCCCATGTGAGAGGTTTCATTTCCGATCAATAGTTTGTCCACAGTACGTAATCCGCGACTGAAGATCTAGTACGACTTCTCAGGACTGCATTTATTCTGGACGATATCTTCCAGGCTCTACGGTTGACAGATGAAGGTGCTTGCGAGATGAAGACACACGGCGAAGCTTTGAGCAGCTTAGACTCTTTTCAGCCAATGACCATTTCTCTCTAAACGAGGGCTATATTTCCACGTGACGTTCGGATTTTGGCTGAATACATAGTGATTTGGCTTAAGATAAATGATAATTTAGTTATATTGTGTTGGACAATTAGGTTATCAAAGAGACTAAAAAGTGACTCATTGCTTATTTTTATAAGATTGTTTTGAATTCTTAGAAGAAAAGGAAACGAGAAAAGTCGATTTTTGAGGATGAAAGAGTCATCTGAGGTTTTGATTATAAAAATCCCTTTAAAGGGCTTTCGAACGGTGTATTATTGGCGACAATTGGTCAAGAATTGGGGAAGTTATGGAAATTCGAAGTTGAAATGGAAAATTTGTCAATTCTAGCCCAAATCAGGATTCCAATTGATTCCTTTTGCCATTTTACGTTGAATCGAATAGGAATTTAATGAAATTTATACTAAAACGTTTACCTTAAAAATAGGTATGTTAGAAAACATTAGCGAAAATTAAAAAGGGACAAAAAATCAAGCTGAAAAGGACCTTATTTGTCATAAATTTATGGTTTTCTTCGATGGTACATGGTTTACTGGACGAAATTGGTTTACTTTGATGTATTGATTATTGATGTACCAGAGGAAATTGTTTATTTGTTTCCATGACAAAATGGTTTAGGCGATTTTTGGGAGAAAAAAAATTGGTTTAGGTAACTGATTAGGATTGATTTTCTTGTAAAATTGGTTGTTAAATTATGGTTTCCTTCGAACAATGGTTTACTGGACGGAATTGGTTTAGGTGGTTAGGATTGATTTTCTTGTAAAATTGGTTTAGTTAAATTATGGTTTTCTTCAAAAAATGGTTTACTGGACTAAATTGGTTTACTTTGGTTTTTTTTTTTACCATAGGATATTGTTTATTGGTTTCCATGACAAAATGGTTTAGTCGATTTTTGGGAGAAAAAAAATTGGTTTAGGTGGTTAGGATTGATTTTCTTGTAAAATTGGTTTAGTTAAATTATGGTTTTCTTCGAAAAATGGTTTACTGGACGGAATTGGTTTACTTTGGTTTTTTGATTTTTGGTTTACCAGAGGAAATTGTTTATTGGTTTCCATGACAAAATGGTTTAGTCGATTTGGGGGGGGGGAATTGGTTTAGGTGCTTGGTTAGGATTGATTTTCTTGTAAAATTGGTTTTGTTTGTTTAATATGGTTTTCATCGAAAAATGGTTTACTGGACGGAATTGGTTTAATTTGGTTTTTTGATTTTTGGTTTACCAGAGGAAATTGTTTATTGGTTTCCATGACAAAATGGTTTAGTCGATTTTTGGGAGAAAAAAAATTGGTTTAGGTGGTTAAGATTGATTTTCTTGTAAAATTGGTTTAGTTTTTTTATTATGGTTTTCTTCGAAAAATGGTTTACTTTGTTTTCTTTGTTTTACTAGAGGAAATTGTTTATTGGATTCCATGACAAAATGGTTTAGTCGATTTTTGGGAGAAAAAAAATTGGTTTAGGTACCTTGTTAGGATTGATTTTCTTATAAAATTGGTTTACAAAATAATAGGAACCCCATTTTAGCCAAGAAATCGATATCTTTAAGCACTACAACTTTGAAAAATCTCAAAAGAGTAATGAGAAACGAGTAATTAAAAATGAAGTACGAAAAATCTGTTATAGTTCAATAACCTTTTCTCCCGTCAGAAAAAAAAATTACCGACACGTCATTTTAAACAGGTTTTTTGTGCGTCTTTTCTGAGTGCCAGTATATAAATAAATTTATAAAATTTTAAAAAAGGTGGTAAAATGGTTGGAAATGAAAGATCGTTGGGGTTGAAAGGGCGCATGTTCGTAGTCGATCCACCTGGGCCATTCACTGAAAACGTTGGAATCGATACGTTTATTTTACGACATCAGCTAATTTTGGACTAAGGACGTTTTAATCAGGCATTTTATTGCTCAAATAAGCCAGCATAATGGCCTTTTTTCTTTGAGGATCATAAAATACAATTTCCTGACTCATTTTGTATCATTGAAGTCATGCACGTGTCGAAGCAGGAAAACACGAGGTTCACGCACTTCGTTGTCATGGAAAATCTGGATTATTCAAACAACTTTTTTGATATGAGGACTTTGAAAGTGGCGTTTTTATGGGAAAATTATGAGTTTTAACTCTGATATCGTGTTTTAACATGTTCGGACATTGAGGTCATGTCTTTTTTCTCCTTAGAAACCAATTATGAGGGTTGGAAATTCTACCTGTGAGTCATTGCCTCCTTCTTGTAAATGGTTCAGAAGAGATAGAAAGTCCCCCCTTGGTTCGAGGCCAACTCGGTGCACACGCACTTGGATTCTGAGTCATTCTTGTTTGGATTATTTCCGTCGACGTTTCCACAAAGGGGATACCACGGGCTTCCCTGTTTCCCATTTTATTTAAATTTCATGGCTCAAATTCAAGGAAAAACTGGAGGGAAATTCCTAAATAGAATGTGCAAAAAAATTGGCCAACTAGTCCCGGATTATAGACGAAGCTCAAGGTCAATGTTTTGAATTTTTTGCGTATATCTCGAAAACTACTCGACCTAGCGAGATGACCACTTAGTTAAAAATTAAAGCTGACAAAGTTTACTACAAAAATGTATTTATTACTTTTTTCAATACATTGTTTTGTTTACGAGATATCTGATCTTGAAAATAAGTCACCTAAAGATTCCCAGAAATTGATTTACTAGAACAATTTTACTAGACTCAAGAAATAAGGAAGTTCTGGAACTTCATAGTAGAAATAGAAAATTTGGCTGATTTCACCATCCAAATGCACGATTGTATGGTTTTTACCATCCAAATGCATGATTGTATGGTTGTTTACCATCCAACTGCCTGATTTTCACAAACCAAATGCATGATTGTATGGTTTTCTACCATCCAAATGCATGATTGTATGGGTTTTAACCATCCAAATGCATGATTGTATGGGTTTTATCCATCCAAATGCATGATTGTATGGTTTTTTACCATCCAAATGCATGATTTCCACCAACCAAATGCATGGTTTTCACCACCTAAATGCAAGATTGTAGGGATTTGGTTTTCACTGTCCAAATAGGCCTAATTTTGTATCAGATTTCCTGGGAGGGACAACCTCTCCTCGAATTCTTCGGAAATATTAAAAGCGCTCTACTAAACCGTTGAAGAGGGAAAAACTGAAGGACTGTTGATATTGAGGTCACGAGAAGGAAAGGCGTAAGAAGTCTTTTGTCTGCTTATAGCGAAAAAAAGAACAAAACCGCAGTTTTTCCACTATGGAAAACTCGAGACTCAGGCCCTTATCAAGGATATTCCAAGCCGCTGGGCGTAACTTACAGCTACCTACTTGAAATTTCGGCTTAAATCAAGAATCGCGTGCACTGAAGAAACCTTGTCGAAATTATCAGCAAGGTCTATTATCAATTTTTTTATCCATAAAATATGACCAATTTACGTGCCAACACTTGTCCATAGTTTATATTCCATCGATTTCTAGTTCGTTTTTTTTCTCTGGCTAATTTAAATGACAATTTTATAGACAAAAGAGGGAAATTCCAACTTTGATACGTTTATAGAACAGAGAGTGGCACGAAAATAGAAAGGATTTGTCCCGGTTTTCACTATTTATAAACTTGGAAACTTCGTGCTTCATTTGGAAAAAATTAAATAGAATATGCAAAAATTGGTGGCCAACTAGTTACAGATTATAGAAGAAAATGGAAGGAACACAAGTTTCACAGCTAGTGTGGTGGAGAAAAGTCCTCTCCCTTAGACCCTGAGCTCAAGGTCAATATTTTCAGTTTTTTGCCTATATCTCAAAAACTACTCATCCTAGAGAGATGACTACTTAGTTAAAAATTAAAGCTGACAAAATT
Organism: Orius laevigatus; assembly: GCA_018703685.1. Lineage (NCBI taxonomy): Eukaryota > Metazoa > Arthropoda > Insecta > Hemiptera > Anthocoridae > Orius > Orius laevigatus. Next base: position 9,066 of record JAGWEN010000431.1, read on the forward strand.
TGCAACAAAAATGTATTTATCACTTTTTTCAATAGATCGTTTTGTTTACGAGATATCCGGTATTGAAAATCGGTCATCTAAAAAAAATTGTTTCATCTTCAAATTTTTGCTCTATTTTTCTGGAAAAACCACTCGTCCGGTTGAGTCCGGACTAGGCTCTACGTCATAAAACTAAGTCAAACCTTAGTTCCATTTCCTTCCCCACCTATGTTTTATTGTTTTGAGCCCAAAATAAGGGATAAAAAAGGAGAAATCGAATTAATATTGGAACCTAAATCAAAAGATCAGCCCCTTGCGGATAAGTCGCTTAAAAAATTCATTAGCCTATTAACACCCTTTTAATAATTTAGTTGGAAAACCTCGTTAGCCCCTTTTCTTGATTAAGCAATTACGCGGGATCTCTCCGGAGGACCCCCACCCCCTCCACCACCACCCCCCAACCTCGAAAAAAAGGAAATTTCGTATCGCGTGTGATGAAAAAGATTTATTTATCTTTCGGGCGTGCTTTATCCTTCCAAGCTTTTTCCTTCAAATCGTGTAATAATTGATTATTCAAATAAACAAGCCAATGGAGTAACAAAGGTTAGGATTCCACATTCGCATCCAATGACGTCATCACAGGTATGCTCGTAAATATACTTTTTTGCTTACTTTGACTGATTGGATGTCCCCAGAGGCTTCAGTTTGACGGGAGGGCTCCCGACGTCCAATTTCGTCGTATCGCTCATACCAGCTCTGGAAAAGAAAAGCCAAAATTTATTTTTTTGTAAATTTTCTACGAATCACGTGACGTAATTAACAGATTAATTCAGAGGGTTTCGTCTATTCCATCATAAAAAGTCGAATCATTCTCTATTTAAATTTTTGTCGCTTTTATCAAGGTTAAAAATTCAATGATTCGAAATTACTGATTTCTAAATTGCTCATTTTAGTATGAATAGTGTGATTAGCTGACTTGAGAAAAATAAGCGATTTCGACATTTAAAAAAATGCAAAATAGATAACCATAAGGTTCAGTTTTCTTGGGCTTGGATAGAAAATGTACATAAAAATAAATATGAAAGGAACGACCTATATTTTCGTGATCCCCAGAGCGTCCTGATCACGAATATATAGGACTCTAGCCTGGGAGCCTCCGTGACGACCTCAATAGCATCTTTCGTACGGAAATCCGCTAAAAATGTTGATAGGAGCGTAATTATTTCGGTTCCAATAAAACTATGTGGTCAGCGTTCTGAGAAAATCATGCAGCAAATGAAAAGATGACGTTGTTTCTCTATTTAGCATTTTTTTAGCGGATTTCCGGAGGAAAGCAGGCTATTGGGGCCGGCCTCACGGCGGCTTTCGGCTTAGAGGCTTATATATTAATTTTCGTAGGGGGAAAGGAGCTATAGAGGTTGGTCTTTGGGAGGCTTTCAGCGATGGGAGGGCTGGTGGTAGAATGAGGGTGATATAAGGGTCAAGGAAGGTAGGGGAGATGATAGGAGGTGATAGAATGTTGGGGAGGGTGGGGGATGAGTAAAGGAGAGTAAGAGAGGTGATGGGAGAGTGGTGGAAGATGGTGGAGTGTTGGGGAAGGGTCAAGGAGGGTAGGAGAAGCGATGGGAGGCTGCTACCTGGTGGTAGAATGTTGGGGGAGGGTGAGATGAGGGTTAAGGAGGGTAGGGGAGGTGATGGGAGTGGTGTAAGGTGGTGAAATGTTGGGGAAGGGTGGGGATGGGTCAAGGTGGGTTGGGGAGGTGATGGGAGAATAGGGAGGTGTAGGGGGATGTTAGGATAGGGAGGTGGAGGGAGATGGTATAAGATGGTAGAATGTTGGGGGAGGATGGGGGAAGGATCGGGGGGAGGTGATGGGAGGATAGGGAGATGGTAGAAGATGGTAGAATGTTGGGGAAGGATCGGGGGGAGGTGGAGGGAGATGGTAGAAGATGGTAGAAAGTTGGGGAGGATGGGGGAAGAATCAGGGAGGGTTGGGGGAGGTGATAGGAGGATAGGGAGTTGATGAGAGATTGGTAGAAGATGGTAGAATGTTGGGGGAGGATGGGGGAAGGATCGGGGGGAGGTGATGGGTGGATAGGGAGGTGGAAGGAGATGGTAGAAGATGGTAGAATGTTTGGGGAGGATGGGGGAAGGATCAGGGAGGGTTGGGGAGGTGATAGGAGGATAGGGAGGAGATGGGAGATTGGTAGAAGATGGTAGAATGTTGGTTGTGGGTGGAGGAAGGGTCAAAGAGGGTTGGGGAGGTGATATGTGAGTGGTGGAAGGTGTTGGAATATTGGGGAAGGGTGGTGGAAGGGTCAAGGAGGGTAAGGGAGGTGATGGGACTGTGGTGGAAGGGGTAGAATATGTGGTAGACTGGTGCATCAATGAACTATATTAAGAATTAGGTCCCTCAAGAGTTATTTCTTCACAATTGAAATCGATGGATTGTTCTATGAAAAGTCAAAGGTGGAAAATGATCAAGCCGATGGCGTTGGCTGGTTGAAAACGAGGTTTTGCAAACTGTTGGAAGATTGACAGGGCCTTGTCAATTCCTTCCGGCGAAACATTTCCTCCCCTCCTCTCAATTTCACTATCAATTTCCTTTCGGAGCCTTTACTAATTACGCAGCCACGTTTTGTTTACTCCAGAACGATTTTTACATGTTCATGAGAACGAAACTCATTAAAATTCTATTATTTTGATTGGAGATTGGTAGAATGTTGGGGAAGGATCAAGGAGGGTAGGGGAGGTGATGGGAGGATAGGGAGGTGATAAGAGGATAGTCGAGGTAATCAGGAATGGGAGATTGGTAGAAGATGGTAGAATGTTGGGGTGAGTGGGGGAAGGGTCAGGAGGGTTGGGGAGGTGATGGGAGGATAGGGAGGTGGAGGGAGATGGTAGAAGATGGTAGAATGTTGGGGAGGATGGGGGAAGGATCAGGGAGGGTTGGAGAGGTGATAATAGGATAGGGAGGTGATGGGAGATTAGTAGAAGATGGCAGAATGTTGGTGGGTGGGGAAGGGTCAAGGAGGGTTGGGGAGGTGATGGGAGGATAGGGAGGTGGAGGGAGATGGGAGGATAGGGAGGTGGAGGGAGATGGTAGAAGATAGTAGAATGTTGGGGGAGGATGGGGGAAGGATCAGGGAGAGTTGGGGAGGTGATGGGAGGATAGGTAGGTGGAGGGAGATGGGAGGATATGGGGGTGGAGGGAGATTTTAGAAGATGGTAGAATGTTGGGTGAGGATGGGGAAGGATCAGGGATTGTTGGGAAGGTGATGGGATTATACGGAGGTGATGGTAGATTGGTAGAAGATGGTAGAATGTTGGGGGAGGGAGGGGAAGGGTCAAGGGTTGGGGAGGTGATGGGAAAAGGTAGAAGATGGTAGAATGTTGGGGGAGGATGACCATGGGGGAAGGGTCAAGGAAGGTTCTGGAGTTGATGGGTGCGTAGGGAGATAATGTAAGATTATTAGAATGTTGTGGAAGGGTCAAGGAGGGTAGGAGAGGTGATGGGAGAGCGGTAGCTCGTGGCAGACCGAGATGATGCAAGAGTGGTAGAAAACGGTTCGAAATATTGAAAATGATGCGTAGTACTGAACCGATCGATGCTAATATAAATCATTCATGGAGAAACGAAATATTTAAAAGACGTTGTCAGTTTCCCTTCATTCCCAGAATTGGAGCCTTTTTCTGACAGGCGGTTACCTCATCGGCCGTCGCATCTTTCCGACTGGACTTCACCCACGTCATTAGCGAAAATTGAGAAAACGTTTATCAGCGTGACCCCTCCCTGGCACCAATTTAACTATTATAACAAGTCAATGTTCTCAGGGGAGTGTTAATGGGGCCGGCCTTGTACCGCCAGTCGCTTCTTGTTAACCGAGAACTCCCACATTCACCGATATTATAAAATCGGATGACGGAAAACGTTCAAGTGTCTCATATCCACTCCAACTACTATCATTACTGTTATTAACTCAAGGATGGAATCGCTATTAACATTATAAAAGAAAGACCGGAAAAAAATTTAATTCCGAACCCGATGACTGTAATGAACGTTTCCTGTCCTTTTACTGCTTAATTTTTTTTAGATTAGATTTCCATGATGAAAATTTCGTTTTAATTGCAGAAAAAGGTCAATCTCGAAATGAGATTTTGAAGGAAAAATGCTGAAAAATGAGGCAGCAGAGGTTCCCAAACTTTTACACAGTGCGCCCCCCACCAAATGTTTTGAATGTTAACTTTGAGGTTTTTGAAGAGAATCTGGGTTTTAAAATGTTGATTTTGAGGTTTTTGACAAAAGAAATACCACTTGAAACGTTGATTTTGAGGTTTTTTGACAAAATTGTTTTTATGACCATGATTTGGAGGTTTATGACGAAAAATTGTCATTTTAAAGTTTATTTTGAGGTTTGATGACGAAAATTTGGCTTTATAAATTTTGATTTTGAGGTTTTTGGACGAAAATTAGGCTTTACAAATGTTGATTTTGAGGTTTTTGACGAAAAATTGGCTCTAAAAATGTTGACTTTAAGGTTTTTTAATGAAAAATAGCCATTATTGTTATGCCCCCCCCCCATGTTTTGAATGTTAACTTTGAGGTTTTTGAAGAAAATTTGGGTTTTAAAAAGTTGATTTTGTGGTTTTCGACAAAATAAATACCACTTGAAACGTTGATTTTAAGGTTTTTTGAAGAAGAAAAAAAAAATTGGCTCTTATATCATGATTTGGAGGTTTTTGACGAAAAATTGTCTGTATAAATGTTGTTTTTGAGGTTTTTTGACGAAAATTAGGCTTTATAAATGTTGTTTTTGAGGTTTTTGGACGAAAATTAGGCTTCATAAATGTTGATTTTGAGGATTTTTTGGATGAAAATTAGGCTTTATAAATGTTGATTTTGAGGTTTTTTGACCAAAATTAGGCTTTACAAATGTTGATTTTGAGGTTTTTGTTGAAAAAATTTTCTCTAAAAATGTTGATTTTAAGGTTTTTTTTTAATGAAAAATAGCCTTAAATTTGATTGTTATCATTTTGAGGTTTTTGACGAATTTTTGGGGGAAATTTGCAACAACAACAAAATCTTGAGCCTGCCCAAGCGTAAGTCAAAGGTGCACATTGTGCTAGAAAAAGCCTCAAAATCAAGTTTGAATGCCATAATCCTGCAGAAAATGGCTTTAAATTAGGCCAAAGTTGCAACCAAATGGTACAAAAATCCAAAAAAACAAATATTGATGCCATTATTTTGAATAAAAAAGCTAAAAATGAAGCCAAAAATGGAGCCAAATGGTTGGAAAAGCCTCAAAAACAAGGGTGAATGCCATAATCCTGCAGAAAATGGCTTTAAATCATGCCAAAGTTGCAACCAAATGGTACAAAAAGCAAAAAAAAAAAAACAAAATTTGATGCCATAATTTTGAATAAAAAAGCTAAAAATGAAGCCAAAAATGGAGCCAAATGGTTGGAAAAGCCTCAAAAACAAGTGTGAATGCCATAATCCTGCAGAAAATAGCTTTAAATCATGCCAACGATGCAACTAAATGGTAGAAAAGGATTAAAATTAAGTGAAAATGCCATTATCTTGATCAAAATACCAAAAAACGCCAAAAATCTAAATAAATGTTTGTTTTTTTTGTCTTTATTTTTCCTTTGACCTTTAACCTTCTGGTAAATAAATTTTATTTCCGAATCCACTCAAATTGATAAAAATTCCCGAAATGATAAAATTAAGTAAATGGAAAAACTCATCCTTGCGTGCTCGCTTTCATTTTAATAAGTTGATTGATGTGACCCCAAAATGTTGACTAATAAAAAGTGTCAAATTATTAGTCCTCGTTATTGACTTATTAGGCTCTCGGACGGCGACGTTTTGACATTTAAGCTCCTCATACTCGGCAGAAAATTGGGCGTCAAAGGTTAGAAGTCGCACGTTTTTTAGTGGAAATTATAAAAGTCTTGTAGGTGAGTTTCGGAATGTTCGCCGGACACGCTAGACCGACTCCCGCCTATTTTTTCTGGCATCTATCCACCCATTCATGCTTTTATGACACCAAAACAAGATCTCCTGTATAAAAATAATCGAGCTATCACCGTCAATCTAAGCCTGGGGGTGGAAAAAATAATTTATTTTGTTTCTCTACCGAAATGTGTTAGGGTTGGTCCCCTGATTAACCAAAAAAAAAGTCCATAACCGAAACCCTTTGGCCTCAGGAGCGGTTTTAAGGTCATTTTTTTCATTTTTTCGCCAATATCTCGAAAACCGTAGGTCGTAGGCGAAATAATATTTAGTATTAAATTAAAGATTTTTAAATTTGCTACAGTTTTGAGCTGATACAATTTTTTGTAGGACCAAACGTATCTGAGCTACGAGGTGGAAAAAAAAGAGGTTTTTCTATTTTGACCTCTGAAGGAGGGAAGACGTCATCTAATCAAAAAATTGTACTTAATAAAAGTTGTAGAGAATTTAATTACCTTTTATAAACAACTCTCAAAAAACAATTAACGATCAATAGGCATGGGTGGGGGTAAATTTCAAAAAATTTAAAAAAAACTTCATTCAAAAATTGAAATTTCACAAAATTTTATAAAAACAAAATTAAAGCTTATTAAATTTGCTACAGATTTGATTGACTAAGATTTTTTTTAGGACCAAAGGTTTCTGAGCTACGAAGCGACAAAAAAGCGGGCTTTTCGAGTTTTTCCTACGAAAAAAGTCAGATTTTAGAAAAGTCGGAAAAAAGCAAGGAAGGCGTTTTCTAATCAAAAAAGCGTACTAAGTAAATGTTGTAGAGAATTAAATTTCCATTTAAAATCAATTATCGAAAATCAATTAACGACTAACAGGTAGGGGTGGGGGTAAATTTAAAAACTAGCTTTTTTCCGACTTTTTTAAAATCTGATTTTCAAAAGAAAAACTCGAAAATCCCGCTTTTTTGTCGCCTAATAGCTAAGTAATCTTTGGTCCTACGAAAAATCTTGGTAAATTAAATCTGTAGCAAAATTAATAGGCTTTAATTTTGTTTTTATAAAATTTTTTGAAATTTCAACTTTTAAATGAAATTTTTTTTAATTTACCCCACCCCTGCCTATTAATTGTTAATTACTTTTTGAGAGTTTTTTTTTTAAGGTAAATAAATTCTCTACAACTTTTATTAAGTACACTTTTTTATTAGATGACGTCTTCCGTCCTTCAGAGGTCAAAATAGAAAACCCCGGTTTTTTTTGCGACCTCGTAGCTCAGAAACGTTTGGTCCTACAAAAAATTGTATTAGCTTAAAATTGTAGAAAATTCAAAAATCTTTAATTTTGTACTAAACATTATTTCGCCTACGACCTACGGTTTTCGAGATATTGACGAAAAAACGAAAAAAAAATCACCTTAAAACCGCTCCTGAGGCCGGGTTTCGGTTATGGACTTTATTTTGGTTAATCAGGAGACCAACCCCTACACACTTCCGTAGAGAAACAAAATACCTTTTTTCTTTTATTTGGCCTTTTATGGTTTATATTGACCAGACTTTTACAAATCCTAAGATTTTACAGAGTCTAAAGACTGGAAAAGAACGAAAAGTTTTGACTGAGGGAAAACTCCATTTTGTTGAGGGGAGGCTTAAGGAAGGGATTTGCATGAAAGAAATTGATATTTTACGTACCCCTTGTAAATAAGACGAACAAACGTGAACTAAGGACGAAATGTTGAGAGGGCCTTTTTAAAAGGACGAGAAAAGGATAAACAGTATGTAAATCAAGCCCCTTCCATCTTTCCCTAACCCATCTCCAATTCTAAAATTCGCTTACAACGAATTCATTTGACCGTTCTAGTAGATGTAAATGTTTCCTTTCCTTTTTTTTCATTTTTTTCTTGTTAATAATTCGAAAAGATTGTTTTTTTAATGAAAATAGTAGAGTTTTAGGGAGAAAAAGTAGGGCAGAATTACGCTATAGGGTAAAGTGTCCCATTAATGTGAACTGAAGAATGAAAAGGGCCGGAATTCACCGATCTCATCAGGGTGATTTTATATTTTCAGATGAGATTTTAAATTTTAAGGCAGTCCAAGCGTTAAAAAGTTAGGAAGTTGCCAAATTTAATTTTCCCCTCTGAGAGTTCATCGCTTCTTTTCAAACTTCATTAAAATTTATAGGAAAAAATCCATGGGAAGTTTTGAATTAAAAAAAAATTATTGTCTAATTAGGAGGAAAGGGGATACAAGGCTGTGGTGGTAAATCCAAAAACAGAGAATGGTCTGGACTCTGTGAGATGATTAGGTCTCCCGCAGGAGCCAAAAAAATGGGGGGGGGGTTGGAGGGGGAATCAGTAAGGGGTAAATGGTAGGGACATTTGGGAAAATATAGGGACGATGGGGGAATGGGGAAGATGAAAGTCAATGCGGTAAGTGGGGATGGCCAGACTTCGACCCTTTTTGACAAGAAAAGACCCTTTTCAGCCATATTTCAACAAGAAAAGACCCTTTACAGCCAGATTTCGACAAGAAAAGACCCTTTTCAGCCAGATTTCAACCCTTTTTGACAAGAAAAGACCTTTTTCAGCCAGATTTCGACCCTTTTTGACAAGAAAAGACCCTTTTTAGACAGATTTCGACCCTTTTTTGACAAGAAAAGACCCTTTTCAGCCAGATTTCGACCCCTTTTGACAAGAAAAGACCATTTTCAGCCAGATTTCGACCCTCTTTGACAGGAAAAGAACCTTTTCAGCCAGATTTCGACCCTTTTTACAAGAAAAGACCCTTTTCAGCCATATTTCAACAAGAAAAGACCCTTTACAGCCAGATTTCGACAAGAAAAGACCCTTTTTAGCCAGATTTCAACCCTTTTTGACAAGAAAAGACCCTTTTCAGCCAGATTTCGACCCTTTTTGACAAGAAAAGACCCTTTTCAGCCAGATTTCGACCCTTTTTGACAAGAAAAGACCCTTTTCAGCCAGATTTCGACCCCTTTTGACAAGAAAAGACCATTTTCAGCCAGATTTCGACCCTTTTTGACAGGAAAAGACCCTTTTCAGCCAGATTTCGACCCTTTTTGACAAGAAAAGACCCTTTTTAGCCAGATTTCGACCCTTTTTTTAGACAAGAAAAGACCCTTTTCAGCCAGATTTCGACCCTTTTTGACAAGAAAAGACCCTTTTTCAGCCAGATTTGGACCCTTTTTGACAAGAAAAGACCCTTTTCAGACAGATTTGGACCCTTTTTGACAAGAAAAGACCCTTTTCAGCCAGATTTCGACCCCTTTTGACAAGAAAAGACCATTTTCAGCCAGATTTCGACCCTCTTTGACAGGAAAAGACCCTTTTCAGCCAGATTTCGACCCTTTTTGACAAGAAAAGACCCCTTTAGCCAGATTTTGAGATTTTTTACGATAAAAAACACTTTTTTGAAAGATTTTGACCCTTTTTGACAAGAAACGACCCTTTTCAGCCAGATTTAGAGTTGAGACCCTTTTTGACAAGGAAGAACATTTTTTTGACAGATTTTGACCCTTTTAGTTTTTGATGAGAAAAGACCTCTTTTAGCCAGATTTTGACCTTTTTGAAAACACTATTAGTCAGATTTGGACCCTTTTGACAAGAAACGACCCTATTCAGCTAGATTTCGACCCTTTTTGACAAGGAATAACATTTTTTTGACAGATTTTGACCGTTTTTGACAAGACCCTATTCAGCCTGATTTTGAAACTGAAAAGACAATGAGAAAATTTTGGAGCCAGCTCAGGATTTTGTACCTTTTCGACCAGAAGAGCCCCTGAATTTCAAGAAAGTTTGTTCCTGAGCCACCTCCAGACCAACATAATCCTCCCAAAATATCCAAATTCGACTTTCATATCATTTTCAGTTTAGACCCCTTTTCGAGCCTATTTTCCACCACAGATCGGATCAGTAGATCTGGTACTTCGTCGTAAGCCAATTTCCGGTCCCTCCCGCTTACGTTAAACAATTTAAAAGTTGCATCAAACTTTTTTTAAACATTTTCTCCTTGAATAGAATCGAAACCATCGATTTCGACCAACTATTGATTGGAGATGACGTTGAAAAATGGATGAGGGAATTGAATTATTTTTGTTATTAATTATTAAATTTGAGGTTGAAGGCATTATTGATGGATCCGAAAATGTTTTAATGTCGTTTTTCCCTCTTTTACCTCAAAATTTGATTGATTATTGACCCAAATTTTGATGTAACATCTTCATCTAATCTATTTTTAGGTTGTTTGCACACTTAAGACAATAACAATCTTCTTTAAAGGGTCCACCAGAAAACCCTTCACATTTTTACGATTTTTTCCAAGCTCAGTAACAGACCTGCCAGTCGAAAAATGACAAAAAGAATGCATAAAAGAAAAATTTCAATAGGTCAGTGCAGGTTAACAACGTGGGTTGCGCAATTAATCAATCAAATGTGAACTCATTTAAATTCGATTTGATAAAAAGTTATCCATCACTCGAAATGCCACGTTTTGTCCAACTATTTTAAAATAAAATTGTTAAAAATGTCGTTTTCGACTAAAAAACTAATTTTCTCTTCAAAAAAATCAATTCGAGCTTTTCTCGCGAGAAGAAAAAAATTACCCTGAATCTATAAAATCATGGAAGTTGCCCATTTCAATGATTCGTTGAGTATTTTCTCTAAAATTTAAATTTTTAACTTTGAGAAAAATCATTAATCAGCATCGTTTATAAAGATTTAGATTAAGATTAGGAATCACAATGGCCTTAATTGTCATACAAAAAAGGACTTTTAAGCACAATGGCGTCCTTTGTTGAGATACAGAAGCGTTTTTTTACATCTAAACTTTACGATTGGGCGAATAAAAAAAATTCTTTCAAAATATTTTCTGATGCGAGAATAAAAGGGGGAGTGAATACGCTGACGTCACGGATTGATGACGTCATGGAAGAACTGGTCGAAAAATAAGTCCATCTTCAATAAAGTGTCAAAGTATCCCTGAAAAAGGATGAAAGTCCAAAGGCTCCTATATTTCATATTCCCTAAAAATCCATATTTGGCTGAGGTTCCAAGAAAATGCAATAGCGTGGAAAAAAAAGTTTTTCGCGTCATCAAAATGAATTCTCTCAACCAGAACAACGCTCCGTGTCATTAAACTCGTTATAATGAATGCAGTCGAAAATCTTGAATGATTATCCTCGTCCTGGATGCCTTAAAAAAAGTTTTTCAAGGTTAAACCGTCAAAATGGCGACTAACAAGTATTCTAGATACAAGTTACAACGGTTACAACCCAAAGAAACCGTTTATTCGTACAAAAAGGGTCAAAGTCCACCAAAAAAGTAATGAAAGTCCATCCTAGGGTCAAAACAAACAAAATGTAAAGGTAAAAGTAAAACTGTTTACATACGTGCTTTGACTAAGGAATTAGTTTTCTTCGCCCATTTACATTTTAGGAGGAAAAAGCCTTTATCATTGATAAAAATTAATATTCTATAGGAGGTTGTCAGGTCGATAAACATTTCTCGTAAAAAATGCCATAAAAGTCAATCAGCGAAGCACATTAACGAACCTTTTTATGTCGTTTTGGATTATTGTTTAATGGACATCGTTGAATGAAGATTCCTTTACAAAAAGAGGCTACTGTCCAAATGTGGACATCGAGCATTTTGGACATCGACAAAATAGGACGTTGACCCCTTTAATTTCAATCTTTTTTACAAGATAGACACTTTGTTGAGAGGACTTTGACTATTTTTTGGATAAAAGGTGTATTTTGTAGTCCAGGGTTGAATATGCACAGGCAAAACAATAGAAACAATATCCTGAATCATCATCGAAGAATGGGCAAAGCAACCTGAATCCCCAGAGGCAAGATGCATGCATATTCGTACTTTCTTTGGAAGCCAGCAAACCACAATATCCTCAGAAGCAAGAAAACCTCAATATCCTCAAGTTCTTCTTGTCAGTATCAAGTCGATAACTCGTCAAGATATCTGGCCATATGTTGATGAAGCCAATTTCCACTGCGCCATAGCGAATGCCATCGAATGCGAATTTATGCCCAAAAGTCTTTGTTGAAAAGTCTCGTTTTGCAGCAAAATGATGGTGGTAGGATCATCTTGATCGCACGCTATCCTCTACAAAGTTTTACAGCACTTCCAAGGCATCCTGGTCGTAACTTTCCATTGCGAACTGTATCACTATACCATAGCAAGTGGCATGGACAACGAATTCATGCCTGTTCCTAGTCGGAAGTAGATATAAAATGACGGTTCTAGGCCAGGTGGTGGAGGTGGCGAAGGTGGTGAAAGTGGAGGAAAATAAACTCAGCAAATCGCCAAGTACTCTGACGCTCCTCCACCATTACCCTGCTACCCTCCTTCCCTAGTCCATTTTCCTCCACTTGCGCCACCACCACCAGCCGTAGAACCGCATTTTATATCTACTGTCGGATCTCTTCGACAAAGTCTTCCACTCTCTTGGAGACTAAGCATCCTGGCTTGTCTATCGCAATCATGTTGATCCATATGTTGATGGAGCCAACTTCCACTGCGCCAGAGCGAATGCCATCTTTGACTGAGAATTTATGCCCAAAAGTCTTTGTTGGAAAGTCTCGTTTTGCAGCAAAATATGGTGGTAGGATCATCTTGATTGCACGCTATCCTCTACTAAGTCTTTCAGCACTTCCACAAGGCATCCTGGTCGTAACTTTTCATCGCTAACTGTATCACTTTACCCATAGCAAGTGGCATGGACAACGAATTCTAGGCCGGTTCTAGGCCAGGTGGTGGAGGTGGCGAAGGTGGTACAAGTGGAGGAAAATAAACTCAGCAAATCGCCAAGTACTCTGAAGCTCCTCCACTTGCGCCACAACCACCACCACCACCACCACCAGGCGTAGAACCGCATTTTATATCTACCGTCGGCTTCCACTCTTCTGGAGACTAAGCATCCTGGCTTGTCCATCGCAAACTGAATCACTTGGGAGCTAAGGGAACGGCAACCATAGCATCTTCGACTATGAATTCATGCAAAGTGTATCTTGGACGCCTTTTTCGTTAAGCAGCAAATGGACATAACAGGATATCCACAGGAAAAAAATTGTTTTAATGAATGCAAATGAGCGTCATTTAATGGAGTTTACACTTCACTGCAATTTTCTTTGTTCATAAATTACATAAAAATGCATCCAGGATGCCATATCGAAAATAAAAGTAAAAAAATTCAATCATTTGAACGATCAGGCAAAGGCTCAGTGAGGAGCAAACCATTCAAGACTGAAGATCTTAAGCAGCTTGAGTACAGAAGATTGGTATCGAAACTTCAAACATCGAGAACAGCTAAAATGATTAAGTAAATCAATTTTTGGAAAGCTTTTTTCACGGCCTATCAAATAATATAAGCATTCAGACCCTTTTTCCATTTAATTGATGTTAGATGACAATGATAATGAAAGAAATTTAGGATTGATACTTACATAAAAGTTGCATTTGATGGTGTGGAGTTTTATAAAGCACAAGATCGTTGCCGGAAAGGGGTTCGAAAGCGGTTAAAAAGTTGGGAGCAAAAAAATGCGACGGGGACGATGGAGTTTGAGGCTTGAGGGTAACGAGTCCGACTGGTCGTGACTGAAGTCGATCAGCTGTAGGCGAGGGTTTTGACGCTGGTGGGAGTCGGTAAAGGGGAAACGAAAGGGGGAGAAGCGATCGAGACCCCCTCGCCCAGGAAGGTTCACTTTCCTCCGCTTTCCGAATAGCCGGAGAGACCTTCAGGCACGATCTCGGTGCGTTTTGAGTGCACGAGCACTCGGCCTCAGAAATCAATGCTTTACCCGCTACTACCCGGCTACACTACCGCCTCCCGACCATTCGTGTACAACCCCCCAAGTTAAAACAAGAGAAAAAAAGATTCCACCCTAATCCTTCCATTAAAACATTTCCAACTGACAAACAAATCCAACTACTACAAAATTTATCACGAAAAAAGTTTGTTTTGGTCTGAAAGATAATTTTTTTTTTTCCTTTTTTAAACGAAAAACACAATAAAGACGGATTTTGACCCTTTTGAAACAAGGAGGGCTCTTTGGAGGAAGATTTCGACCCTTCAATGTGAAGCATACAGAGGACATTGGCCCTTTTACACTAAAGAGACACTTACAAGGAGGACTTTGATCCTTTTTTACACTACAGAGACACTTGCAAAGAGGACTTTGATCCTTTTTTACACTACAGAGACACTTGCAAAGAGGACTTTGACCCTTTTACACTAAAGAGACACTTACTAGGAGGAATTTGACCCTTTTTACACTAAAGGGACACGTACAAGGGGTCTTTTACCCTTTTACACTAAAGAGACACTTACTAGAAGGACTTTGACACTTTTTTACACTAAAGAGACACGTACAAGGAGGACTTTGACCCTTTTACACTTAAAAAGACACTTACAAGGAGGACTTTGACCCTTTAAAACTAAAGAGACACTTACAAGGAGGACTTTGGCCCTTTTACACTAAAGAGAAACTTACTAGGAGGACTTTGACCCTTTTTACACTAATGAGACCCTAACAAGGAGGACTTTGACCCTTTCGCACTTAAAAAGGCACTTAAAATGAGGACTTTGACCCTTTAAAACTAAATAGACTCTTACAATGAGGACTTTGACCCTTTTTGCACTAAAGAGACACTTACAAAGAGGACTTTGCCCCTTTTACAATTAAAAAGACACTTACAAGGAGGACTTTGACCCTTTAAAACTACAGAGACACTTGCAAAGAGGACTTTGACCCTTTTTGCACTAAAGAGACACTTACAAAGAGGACTTTGCCCCTTTTACAATTATAAAGACACTTGCAAGGAGGACTTTGACCCTTTAAAACTACAGAGACACTTCCAAAGAGGACTTTGACCCTTTTACACTAAAGAGACACTTTACTAGGAGAACTTTGATCCTTTTTACCCTACAGAGACACTTGCAAAGAGGACTTTGACCCTTTTTACACTACAGAGACACTTGCAAAGAGGACTTTGACCCTTTTACACTAAAGAGACACTTTACTAGGAGAACTTTGATCCTTTTTACCCTACAGAGACACTTGCAAAGAGGACTTTGACCCTTTTACACTAAAGAGACACTTTACTAGGAGAACTTTGATCCTTTTTACCCTACAGAGACACTTGCAAAGAGGACTTTGACCCTTTTTACACTACAGAGACACTTGAAAAGAGGACTTTGACCCTTTTACACTAAAGAGACACTTACTAGGAGAACTTTGATCCTTTTTACCCTACAGAGACACTTACTAGGAGGAATTTGACCCTTTTTACACTAAAGGGACACGTACAAGGGGTCTTTTACCCTTTTACACTAAAGAGACACTTACTAGAAGGACTTTGACACTTTTTTACACTAAAGAGACACGTACAAGGAGGACTTTGACCCTTTTAAACTTAAAAAGACAATTACAAGGAGGACTTTGACCCTTTAAAACTAAAGAGACACTTAGTAGGAGGACTTTGACCCTTTTTAGCCCCAAGAGACACTTACAAGGAGGACTTCGACCCTTTTTAGAAATTAATTTAAACAATTGAGATGGACTTTGACCCTTTTAAGATCAAAGATAAAGTTGGAAGGAGGACTTTGACCATTTTACACTAAAGAGACACTTAATAGGAGGACTTTGACCCTTTTTAGACCAAAGAGACACTTACAAGGAGGACTTCGACCCTTTTTAGATCATTTTAACAATTGAGATGGACTTTGACCCTTTTAAGATCAAAGAGACACTTGGAAGGAGGACTTTGATCCCTTTTACACTAAAAGGCACTTACAAGGAGGACTTTGACCCTTTTTTACACGGAAGAGGCACTTGCAAGGATCACTTTGACCCTTTTTTACACGGAAGAGACACTTGCAAGGAGGACTTTGACCTTTTTTAGTAATTTTAAACAATTGAGATTGACTTTGAACCTTTTAAGATCAAAGATACCCTTGTAAGGAGGACTTAGACCCTTTATAGACCAAAGATACACTTACAAAGAGGACTTTGGCCCTTTTTACACTAAAGAGACACTTGCAGTAAGGACTTTGGCCCTTTTAACACTAAACAGGTACTTACAAGGAGGACTTTGACCCTTTTTGAAACTTTAAACAATTGAGATGGACTTTGACCCTTTTTTTAGACCAGGGTCACTTTTGTGAAAAGAGGACCTTAAACTGTTTTCTCAACAAATAGTTTTTCTCGTCAAAAAAAAGTCCGTGAACAAAGGATCAAGTGCAACCTAGTGCGAAAGTTCAGAACTAAATTTTCCATTCCCCCCCCCCAAATCAAGTCCGGCCACTTGTAATTCCCCAAATTTGAGAAATTTCAACAAAAAAAGCTTTAATTCAACAACATTTCTTCTCCAATTCATCTTTTTTCGTCATCAAATCTGCAAGTTTGCACAAAACGTATTTTTTCTTCTCCTTCTTTTCGTCGGAAAGGGAAAAACCGTCGGCCAACTTTTCACACTCTTCGCTCAACCATTTTCCAACATCAAAACCTTCGCATTTCGGTTTTTTCTCGCACAAAACTCCAATCCCGACCAAAAATCTCCTTGGAACGACCAAACTGACCAAAAACAAAATCGACTCATCCAAACTCGGCCCCAAAGTGATCCCCCAAAAAAATTTCCCACACCAATTTCCCATCAGGTAAACAAAAAAACACAAAAAGATGGTTTAAAATGTATTGTTAAAAACAATGCTAAATAAATATACAATATGCTTTTTTTTTTACATTATTTTGTTCCACAAAGAAAAAATTATAGAATTATACCTGCTAGGCCTACATGTTATGATTTTGTTATATACATTTAAAATAAAAAGTGACATTCATACATGGAAGATAACTGCTTTTATTAAAAAATCTAAATTTTTAAAATTCTTTGTACAGAAATTTTTAAGAACCGGTTTTTTACCGCCGCGGTCGATATTTTTTACCATTTAAAAAAGCCGCGGTGCCCACAACTCAACAAGTGCCCCAGATTTTCCCCTAAATTTCATCACAAAAAAAAATCGACCGCGACAATATATACATTAGAATGAAAAAATCCAGAGTTTGAGCAATATTTAATAGTTTATCTTTTTACAAACGTGTTTTTTAAAAAATCCTACATAAAAAATGTTTTAAAAAAACCAAAAAAAGTGCTTTTTTCTTCCAAAGATGTCCCGATGTACAGGATTGGGCCTTCAAAGAGAATAAAACTGAAGTCCATTTCAATAAAAATGAACGTAAAATTTTACACCCTAAAACAAGGCAATAAGTAGTACAACTATTAAATAACTGCATTTTTAAAATAAAAACGAGTCAAAAGCAAATAAAGTGAAATTTCTAGTGCTAGAAAGTCTCTTAAGCTAAAAAATTAACAAAATGCAAAAAAAAACTGTCTGAAAAGGAACATTTTATCTAAAAAATTTTTTTTGCTTTTTCAAAAAGCGATAATTACAGCGTTTTGCTACTTAAAAAATTTTTTTTTCCTTCCTGGCATTAACAAAAATTCATTTAGGACTTTTAAGTCAACGGCAATTTTACTATTTAAGCGTAAAATAAACGAAAGGGGCGAAAAATCGTTAAGTAATGCCCGGAAAAAGGCGGTTTCAGCTAAAGGGTTAAGCACCCTGTAAGTCGGCGTACTCAAATTTTTTAAAATTCTCAAGGTTTTTCATGAAAATTGAAGGAAATTTGATTTCCTATGTAACAAAAAGCTCAAAACTAGTAGCCCTAGAAAAAAAATGAACAAAATTGAAGTTCGTTTTTAGTCTAGGAACTGAGAAGTTATTTAGGATATGATTATGAATACATATATAATTTTAAAAAACATTGTTACGAATTCTGTTTTCCTGAGAAAATCCAACTTTTTAAAATTATTTTGTTAAGAAAATCGACCTTTTTATTGATGATTTTCTGGGAAAAATTAGGACTTTTTACAATTAAGAGAAGTTTTATTCGTAAATTTCTCAAAGGAAGTTATTGTATTACCCTCAAACCCACAATTTTCATTCAGGGGGGGGCCTAGGATTTGGGGGTTTAGGGTAAAGTTGGGAGATTGAGGGGGTAGTTAATGAAGGGGTTTGGGGAGATTGATGGTGATTTGGGGTTTGGTGCTATTTGGGGGAATTGATGAATTGAGGGGGATTGGGGTTATTTAGGATTTGGTGCTATTTGGGGGAATTGATGGATTTTAGGATTGTTGGGTAATTTAGAATTAAGGATAGTTTGGTGCTATTTGGGTAAATTTATGAATTTTTGGGGGTAATTTAGGATTAGGGATAGTTCGGAGCTATTTGGGGGAATTGATGGATTTTAGAGTGGTTGGAGGTAATTTAGAATTCGGGAAAGTTTTGCTATTTGGGGGAATTTATGGATTTTAGGATTGTTGGGGGTAATTTAAGATTAGGGAAAGTTTGGTGCTATTTGGGATTATGGATTTTAGGATTGTTGGGGGTAATTTAGGATTAGGGATAGTTTGGTGCTATTTGGGGGAATTGATGGATTTTAGAGTGGTTGGGGGTAATTTAGGATTAGAGAAAGTTTGGTGCTATTTGGGGGAATTGATGGATTCCAGGGTAGATAGGGGTAATTTAGGATTAGGAATATTTTGGTGCTATTTGGGGGGAATTGATGAATTGATGGTGATTGGGGGGTTATTTAGGGTTTGGTGCTATTTGGGTGGGAATTGATGGATTTCAGGGTGGTTGGGGGTAATTTAGGATTAGGAATATTTTGGTGCTGCTATTTGGAGGAATTGATGGATTTCAGAGTGGTTGGGGGTAATTTAGGATTAGAGAAAGTTTGGTGCTATTAGGGGGGAATTGGCAGATTTTAGGATTGTTGGGGGTAATTTAGGATTAGGGGTAGTTTGGTGCTATTGGGGGGGGGGATTGATAGATTTAGGGGGAATTGATGAATTGAGAGTGATTGGGGGTTATTTTGGGTTTGTGATAGTTTGGGGGGAGTTAAGGTATTGTGGGGGATTTAAGGCATTATTTGTGGAAAATAGGGGACTTTTTGAAACCCAGTTTCACATTTAGTATTTCAGGATCCATGCCTCACTCCCCTGGGGAAGGAGGGGAAAACTCAACCAAATGACTTGAAATTTGGCAAAAAGCCCTGAAAATTTCAAGTCAATCGGATCACAGGAAGCCGAGAAAACGTCCCATTTTGAGTTAAGGGCCCTTCTGACTACCGCCTTGAGTAGCTTGATGGTAGTAGGGGTGACTCGGGGGGAAGTTTTTTTAAATTCTCATTCCAAATTATGTATTACAGGAGCCCATTGCCTCACTCCCCTTGGTACAGAAGGGAAACTAGAACCACCCTCAAACCTCAACTTTTCTTAAACATCTCCACACCTGTGGCTAACAGACATTATACATAAAACATGCAAAATTCAATCCAAAAAGTGTTATTTTCATCAAAAAAATAATTTTAAAACATCAATTTTCTAAGAAATTATATCCAAGTAGTCATAATCATATCATTTATAAGTGCGATAAATAATCGTCTTCATAAAATGACGATAAATGTTTATCTTTCCCATGAGTACACCGACTTAAATTAATTTAAACAAAAATCGATCAAAGTTGGGTTATTACGCACATTCTTCCCTGTCTTTTTTCAATTACTATAACAAGTGATATTATCCTATTAAAATCTATGTATTCTGTACAATTCAATTAACTTCCTCAATAAAGATTCTTAATTTTTCTTTCAAAATAAAAAAAAAGCGAGCTAAACGACCCTTTTAATACTTTAGTACGAAATCCAATTTTTGTCTCTTAACTCGCTTTTATAAACATCGGGATGAATTTGAAAATAAAATACAACAAAACATACAAAAAAACCTGATAAGAAATAATAACAAAGGAATATTTCCAAAAAATATTCTATTAATATAATGGGGAAACTAACAAACTAGCTTTTGCATCACCTTTTGCTATTCTAACTACATGAAAATTGTACGTATACATACTAATCACACATTCCTCAATCATTCCATAACTTTTTCTTTAAAAAACCCAAAATATATAAATATCGAATATATTACATATATTTATATAAGTGCAGCGGAAAACACACATTTTTTTTTGCTTTTTTATTTTTTTTATTTTTTTTTATTTTTTAGATGGGACCTCCAGACTTCCAGAGTCAATTTTTAGAACAAAAATAATAAATGAAAAAAAAAAGAATAAAATATAACACAAAGAAGTCTTTATGCAACAGTCTGATCTCAGATAACAAAATTCAAAGACGGTTATAATTTTTGAAGGTTAAAATTTAATAAATGAAAACCGTCTGATAACAAAAGGAAAAAATGCACTCCTGTTCATCATTTTTTGGAAAAACGTGAACGAGTGTAAATTAGGCGAACTTGGTATATGATCCCCTATGGGGTGGATCAATAATTAAAGTATCAGCCCAAAATACACTTTTGCCCCTAAAATTCCTGGAACTAAATTGAAATCTAATAATTTGTTTAATAAAATTTTGAACAATGATTAGTATTTCTAGGAAGTTATACTTCGTTACTAATACTGTTTAAAACTAGTCTAAATAACTATAGCTGGAGAAAAAATGAAATTTATTGAGAAAATTAAGGTTTTGAAGATGGAGGGTTCAAAACGGTTCCAGCTTTAGGGATTGGGAGTTTGGGGGTGAGTAGATCACGTTTGCTGGGAGACGACGATGACTCCGGGTCGCTGCTGTTGCTGGAAGCTGTAGAATTGATTCATTTTAACTTTGACGACAGCTTTGTCATGTTTGGTGAGAGCGAGAGGAGCGTCTTGGGGTTCGTCGACGGTTTCCGGCGATTCTGCTACGCTGTCGCTGAAAAGGTTGTCGCCTTCGAGATGGCGGATAGCTTCGACGATGGTTTCGAGGTTTTGGCGCGACGTCGACGCTAAGTAGACGCTGCTCGGGTGGGAAACGCGGTCGTCCGATGGAGAGACGGAATGCGGCGAAGGGAGACGTTCGACTTCGACTTTTGGTTCTGCTTTGATCGCCGCTTCGAGGATCGATGGAAGCCTCGGCGATGGCGACTGCGGCGGCGATGTTACCGTCGCGATCACCGTTTCTGTGTGGGCGACAGGCTGGAGAGAGTTGGCAGAAACCACCTGAAGATTTGCGACCGCGGCGACCGTCTCGGCGCTTCCGTTTAACAGATCTCTTCTCATCGGTTCTTCCTTGAAGTCGACAATCTGAAATTCATAATTATCAACTGTTGAACTGGGTTGGGTTTTCATAAGCAGTGGCGGATCCAGGAACCAAAAAAAGTTAACTTTTTTAACGATAATTTGGGTCTTAAAGCCTTAATTTTAAAGGTTTTTGACGAAAATTGGGCTCTTAAAACCTTGATTTTGAGGGGTTTTTTAACGAAAATTTGTCTCTTAAAACCTTAAGTTTGAAGGTTTTTGACAAAAAGTTGGCATTTAATATGTTTATCTTGAGTTTTTCGACGGAAATTTGACTCTTGAAACCTCGTTTTGAGGTTTTTTGACAAAAATTTGGGTCTTGAAACCTTAATTTTGTGGTTTTAGGTATTTTTACTAAAATTTGGCTCTCAAAACCTCGATTTCGTGGTTTTTGACGAAAATTGGGCTCTTAAAACCTTAATTTTGAAGGTTTTCGACGAAAAGTAGGCTTTTAAAATGTTGATCTTGAGTTTTTCGACGGAAATTTGGCTCTTGAAACCTCGACTTTGAGGTTTTCGAAAATTTGGGTCTTGAAACCTTAATTTTGTGGTTTCTTACTAAAATTTGGCTCTCGAAATCTCGATTTCGAGGTATTTGACGAAAAATTGTCTCTCAAAACTTTGATTTTGAGGTTTCTGACGAAAATTGGGCACTTAAAACCTTGATTTTGAGGTTTCTGACAAAAATTGGGCTCTTCAAAACCTTGATTTTGGGGTTTCTGACAAAAATTGGGCTCTTAAACCTTAATTTTGAAGGTTTTTTGACGAAAATTGGGCACTTAAAACCATAATTTCGAAGGTTTTCGAAGAAAAATTTGGCTTTGAAAATGTTAATTTTGAGCGTTTGACGAAAAATTCAATCTCGAAACCTAGATTTCGAGGTTTCTGACGAAAATTGGGCACTTAAAACCCTAATTTTGAAGAAAAATTTGGCTTTAAAAATGTTAATTTTGAGGTGTTTGACGAAAAATTGACTCTCGAAACCTAGATTTCGAGGTTTTTGACGAAAAATTGTCTCTCGGAACCTTGATTTTAAGGTTTCTGACGAAAATTGGGCTATTTTGAAGTTTTTGACGAAAAATTGTCTCTCGAAACCTTGATTTTGAGGTTTTTTCACGAAAATTTGGCTCTTCAAAACCTTAATTTATGACGAATTATGACGAAAATGGCTGTTCATATTAATTGTGCCATTATGGAATTTCAGGAAGAAAAAGATGTGTTTTTGACAATTTTGGTATTTTTGCAGAAAATTGTGTTCATTGTGCACCCGGATCCACCACTGACTTCAAGGTCACTTGAAAATTGTTTACCTCTTCTCTATGGTGTTGATACTGAAGCTGGACTTGCTGAGTGATCTCCCTGATCCTTTCGGGATAAAGTTGAGATTCCAAAGATCGTACTTGTTCCTCCAAAATCATCCTGAGTCTACGTTCGCGGTCAAGCTGAACCCTAACATCGATCAAATCGTTGGTCGTACCAGCCACAGTTTCGACTTCAATATCTGCAAAACGATAACAAATTAAGAATACTCGAATGAGAAAAGAAAAATGATAAAAAATAAGACAATATTTAGGGGGACGAGAGAAGGATTCTTTTTCGTTTTGCCCCATAAGGTTCCTACTTTGGTTGTTGTTGGGTTGAGCGACTGCAACGATTTCGGCTCCCTCGTCCCCAGATTCGCATATCGCATGACTCACTGTAACCACCAAACCTATAACACAATTAAGACTGTCAGCCTCTTCGGGCTAAAGGAAGGAAGAAAAGGAACGGAATTTTCGGTTTCAGGAAATATTCGTCATCCCCTTTTTTTGGATTTTTCTTCCTATTTACCTGAATCGATTTTTCTCTTCTTGGAAGCCGAGGCTTCTCCTTCATGTTGGTTCAGCAACCGTTTGAGGTGACAGTTCTGCGATAGGAGTCGCGTCTTTTCTTGCTCGAGCTGATAAATGTACTCGGCGGTTTGCTGTAAAATGGCAGCCTGAAACAAAAAGAATTTTGTTTACTTTTTGGGTTTTCGTAAGGAGATAATTGGATGTCAGGTGGAAGACGGAAAAGAGAAAAGGTGGAGCGCGATTCTATTCGTTCACCTGGTGCGCCAGGTGTGGCCTTACCGCCTGTCTTAATACCTTTTCTTGTCCCACTTTCTTTAAGAACTTCCCTAAGAGAAAAACTTAATTATTTGTTTGATGTTTTTAAAATGGAAGAAATGGCAGTTCTGAACAATGGATGGGAAATTTGGAGTACATGAAGGGAAACTTGAAATGCATGATGGGAAATTTCACGAAAAAGTAGGGAAATTCGAAATGTATGATGGGAATTTAACAAAAAAAGAAGGGAAATTTCACGAAAAAGAAGGGAAATTTAACGAAAAAGAAAGGAAATTCGAGATGCATGGCGGGAAATTTCACGAAAAAGAAGGAAAATTCGAAATGCATGACGGGAAATTTCACAAAAAAGAAGGGAAATTCGAAATGCATGGCGGGAAATTTTACGGGAAAAAGGGAAATTCGAAATGCATGACGGGAAATTTCACGGAAAAAAGGGAAATTCGAAATGCATGACGGGAAATTTCACAAAAAAAAGGGAAATTCGAAATGCATGGCGGGAAATTTCACAAAAAAAGAAGGGAAATTCGAAATGCATGGCGGGAAATTTCACGAAAAAGAAGGGAAATTCGAAATGCATGGCGGGAAATTTCACAAAAAAGAAGGGAAATTCGAAATGCATGGCGGGAAATTTTACGAAAAAGAAGGGAAATTCGAAATGCATGACGGGAAATTTCACGAAAAAGAAGGGAAATTCGAAATGCATGACGGGAGGGAAATTCGAAATGCAATCAGGGAAATAAATATCGAGGGAAATTCGAAATGCATGGCGGGAAATTTTACAAAAAAGAAGGGAAATTCGAAATGCATGGCGGGAAATTTCACGAAAAGAAGAGAAATTCGAAATGCATGACGGGAAATTTTCACAAAAAAAGAAGGGAAATTCGAAATGCATGGTGGGAAATTTTACGGAAAAAAAGGGAAATTCGAAATGCATGACGGAAAATTTAACGAAAAAGAAGGGAAATTCAAAATGCATGACGGGAAATTTCACATAAAAAAAAGGAAAATTCGAAATTCATGGCGGGAAATTTTACGACAAAGAAGGGAAATTTGAAATGTATGACGGGAAATTTCACGAAAAAGAAGGGAAATTCGAAATGCAAGACGGGAAATTCTATGAACATGAGGGGGAATTCGAAATGCGTGATGGGAAATTCTAAGAGGGGAATTTTAAATGCATGGTGGGAAATTCGCAATGCACGACAGGAAATTTTAAGAACATCACGGAAAATTCTACTAATTGCATGATGGGGAAATTCCAAGAAAATAGAGGGAAATTTGAAATGCATGATTGGAAAATTCGAAGCAAATGAAGGAAAATTGTAATTTTATGTCGGGGAAATTCTAAATGAATTCAGGGAAATTCGAAACATGATAGGGGAATTTCGAAATTCATGATGGGAAATATCAAATTCTGTAGATATCTCGAGAACAGCTCGACCGATTTTTCAAGTTTTTTGTTCCCTAAACAACCATTTTTGGAATATTAAGCCTCCTGAGAAGCGAGGCACGAAAAACGGTTCACTACAAAGAGGAAGTGAAGGAAAAAAAAATTCTGTAGGGATGACACGAAACAAAAGGCAATCGAAAAGTAACAAAGGAGTCCAAAATGCGTATTTGAATATCAATTTATGTTAAAAAGGGGGGTAGGAATCGCGAAAAAGGGAAGCATCTGGGCCGGTTTTTTCTACTCCTTATTTTACTTCAAGTCGCCCTTGGTAAAGACCGATTGTTACGACGTTAACAGTTATAAAAAGAGGGGAAAAAGGAAGGAGGCGTATTTTTTTTCGGTGTAGAGCGGCTTTAGAAGACAAAAGGTGGGCTAGGGGCAGGCCACAGGGTCCGGTCTATATTTAGAACTCGAGGGAAAGTGGGGACCACATGTCTGGACATCACAGCTGCTCCAAAACACTCATCAAAAAAATTATCTTTTTTTAAATTTCTCCTCAAGAATCAATATTTAATGATCTTAAAATATATTTTTTATTTTAAAATATTATTTTAGAACAAATAAATTGTGTTTTGGAATAAAAAAAAAGGGGGCATGACTGAAGGGGGAAAAAAGATGAGTCGGTGGTGGGGGTAAGACCTTGAAAGTGGGAACAAAGAACCGTGGTTGCGTCATTCTCGGTTTCTCCCATAGCTAGCACCACCGGTACGACTCAGAGAAATGCCACGTTCTCGAGTGTCTTCCAAGACATTTATCTAATTTTTTTCCCCGGCCGGTTCCCCTCAGGAAGTCTGGAGTTTCCTCTTTTAAAACAATCATGATATCGTTTAAATATTAAGGAAGTCGTAGTATTGCAATAAGTAAGGGTAAAGGGGTAAAAGGGGAGTTTTTATTGTGCAATGAATTCATCCGGATACAGATGTTCGGATCCAATATCAACTTCCTCTTCAGAAGACAAGCATTTAAAACGAATGCGGTCACTACTTATCGAGAACTACTAAGCAAGTCGCATTTAAAACGAATTCCAATTCGGTCAAGTAGTTCTCGAGAACTACTAAGCAATCTTGTCGCCCAGTTGCCCATTTTCGATAGCTACTAAGTCAGGTTGTCTTCGTAGTTCACGAGAACTACTAAGCAAGGGGTGGTTCTCGAGAACTACTAAGTAAGGTTGTCGCTTTTAAAAGGAAGTCCAAGTAGTTCTCGAGAAACTACTAAGTAAGGTTGTCGCTTTTAAAAGGAAGTCCAAGTAGTTCTCGACAACTACTAACTAAGGTTGTCGCATTTTATACGAAGTCCAAGTAGTTCTCGAGAACTACTAAGTAAGGTTGTCGCTTTTAAAAGGAAGTCCAAGTAGTTCTCGACAACTACTAACTAAGGTTGTCGCATTTTATACGAAGTCCAAGTAGTTCTCGAGAACTACTAAGTAAGGTTGTCGCTTTTAAGTCAAAGTCCAAGTAGTTCTCGAGAACTACTAAGTAAGGTTGTCGCTTTTAAAAGGAAGTCAAAGTAGTTCTCGACAACTCCTAAGCGAGGTTGTCGCATTTTATACGAAGTCCAAGTAGTTCTCGGGAACTACTAAGCAAGGTTGTCGCATTTAAAACGAAGTCAAAATCGATCTCGAAAACTACTAAGTAAGGTTGTCGCTTTTAAAAGGAAGTCCAAGTAGTTCTCGAGAACTACTAAGTAAGTTTGCCGCTTTTAAAAGGAAGTCCAAGTAGTTCTCGACAACTCCTAAGCAAGGTTGTCGCATTTAATACGAAGTCCAAGTAGTTCTCGGGAACTACTAAGCAAGGTTGTCGCATTTAAAACGAAGTCAAAATCGATCTCGAAAACTACTAAGTAAGGTTGTCGCATTAAAACGAAGTTCAAGTAGTTCTCAAGAACTACTAAGCAATGTAGTCTCATTTAAGAAGTCCAATTGGTTCAAGTAATTCTCGAGAACTACTACGTCGTCGCATTTCTGTTGAGTGATGCCAGGATAAAATGCTGATGTAAATTTTGAATAAGACAGAATGGAATTTCAAGGAGAAAGGAGTCGTAAGAGATAGGAGGGAAAAAAAAGAGGTTAAAATAAGAAAGAGTTTTAAGAGATTGTTGACCTGGCGATGGGAGGGGAAGGGATTTAGCAGGAATCGAAAAAATGACGGCGAGGAGGGGTTTTTCCTCTACAAGATAGCAAACCTCCAGCTGACTCGAATACAGGCTCAGCTGTTGGATCCCCCACCGCGTAGAGAGAGCAACATTCTTGCCCTACCCCCCCTCGAATCGACCCAGACGAGAAGCGAAATGTGGCGTATCGTTGTGTAATAATCTAAAAGTAGACGCCCGATTCGTCGGTTTTTTAATTAAAAATCTGTAGGGGGAAACTCATTAGTCCCCCCACTTAATTGTCCCCTGCACTTGGCAGATATGTCGACGTTTGCGGCCTCTTGTACACAATACTACTGATAAAGCACGATTCTAATAACACTGATTAGCGAAAAATTGAACAAATAGAGGAAGAAAAGCTTTTCAAGCAAAGAAAGGACACGTACAGAGGACACACTTAGGGCTAAGTGCCACACAATGTCTTCTGCTCAAATTCTCAAAAAAAGCACAAAAAAGGCAAGATAAGGGAACAAAACGAGTTTCTAGAATGACCTCTTTCACTAGTCAGCAAGGTGATAACTTGGAAAATCGGTTTTGGAGATATTTGGGGTACACGGAGAGAGAAATTGGACTAGAAAACATCAACGAAAACGCTCGGGGCGTTTTACTAATTTTTAGTGTCTAGCCGCCGATAAACGTGATCTCCTGCAGATGCAAGTAGACGAATCCAAGGTCATGGTTAGTCGAATAGACCAACAGCATTCTTCTACGCCTCATGAACCGTCTTAAGATGGTGGGGGTAAAAAGAAGGTATTCGCGCAAGAAAAAATCCACGAATTTGCATGTTCGGACGTCCTTGGTTTCTCATTTTTGGTTTTCGCCGTGAAAATAGACTCACGGCGTAGGTGTAATGCGGTTGGGGATGCTATTAGCACCTCACAAGGACATCGGTTCTTTCACCTTGCCCCTTCCATCGAGGTTTCCGCAGCCGGATTTCTTTACGTTTTTTTCAACATTTAGTCCACAGGATCGTTATGAATGAACCATTGTATGTTCAGCGGAAGCTGGACAATAAAACAAGAGCGTTTTCCGTTTCAAAATTGAATCGAGCGGGGAAAAACAATGGATTTTGAAAGAAGGGATGAGTAGTTTTTATATTTCGCGTCCAGGAATAGAACGACCTTGGACGCGGGCGGAGCGGCTCGGACTCTTCCCTCCACATCCGACGAAGTTAGCGACGCCGGCCTTCCCTCCGCAGATTACAAGTCGCCGTCGGAATGTGCCGAGAATAGAAACCAGTTTGAGCCGATCCTACCGGCATTCTTACCGTTCCGACAGTACAATACAGAACAACATGTTCCCTCACTTCCTCATCATTCAAACGCATTCTTAAGTTGGACAACATGGAGAAATATCAATTTAAAATTTAATTCAGTTCTTCACGAGGCCAAAACCATTTGGAGATCATTGCTCTCCTGTCGACGTCACCTGAATAAATAATGTCACCTCGGATCTCGAGAGGGGGAAAATAATCCTTGAAGATTAAGAGATCCGGTGGTTGCGACAAAAAAAAGACAAATTGGATGCTGCATTAACTCAAGAGAAATCCAACAATTTGATTGGTTAGATTATGATGCGACAATCACTTGAGAACTGAAGAGGCAATTAGCGTTTGGCGACGGTTTTTGACGATGTTGAAGACAACGGATCGGGATATAATCTATTTTATTGGAGAAAGGAACTATGAGGGATGATAGTATAGTGTGGTGTGGTGTAGTATTGACTTGCTTGTGACGTCAAATGGCTACGTCAAGCCTGACCACGCCCAACGGGACGATCAATAACCCCCTATCTTCCTCCCTCCACCCCACAGAAAATAATAGGATTCGACGAACGGGGGTGGCGGCGGCGCGGCTCGGCGTCTGCGGGGGTTGAAAAACCCGGGCGACGTTCACCGATGCCCCGAACAAGGTCTAGACGTCTCAATTTTATTCGACAAAAAAACCTTGTGATCTTTAAAACTCGAGTTTTTTTATGCAGTTTTATGAATTGAAATTTGAATTACTCGTACGTTTAGTTGTGTAAAAGTAGTTGAGGATAAATAAAGTTACTACAATCAATTCTATTTATAGTCGAGGTGGGAAAGAGCTGCAGCGTGGAATGCACTTAATTGCAGGTGCATGTCGGGGAGGCGCCATGTTTTGAAACGCGGCGCTGCGCGCGCAACCGAAACGCAGCTGACCCTTGACGTCACGACGTCACACATACAACTCGCTATAAATAAAACTTTCCCACAAAATCCTACACCCAGGCTATACACTTACATAAGGCCTTTTAAAACCATCGTTGGGATTAACCACAGAGGAAGAGAGGGGGTTATCACGCCCCGTTCTTCCTTTTTTATGAGGGGAATTGAGGTTTTTTTTAATGAAACTCGAGATGTTTTGGTTTGAAATAATTTATCAATTTATTAATAGAACGCACAACTCTGTCCGCTTGGTTCAAGAGTTTCACCAGACCAAACGATATCTCAACTATCCATGTTGACCTTCTCTAGCTATGATGCTGATAGGACAGCCTGAAGCATCTGAAAGGTTTCAGCCGTTTCACCCTCTTGAGAACAATCACGCAATGGGACAAAATGCGCACTTAGGAGGACAATGTCGCAATCCGTCGCAATACAAAGAGGTCCGCCGAAAAAAAAACAAGAGAAGGTGAAATTGATGCGTTCTGCCGAGGAAATGACCTTGACTCTATCCTATTTACCAATGCTAATCTCTTGTTTACAACAGTCAGCTGGTTGTCACGTGACTTTAACAATCCCGAACATGCCAACTTTATTTTAAAAACATTTAATTATATGCGGTTCGAAAGTGGGGCAACCGATTTTGTCTGGCGCCGCTACACCCCCTTTTTTATTCGCTCAACCCCCTCCCACTGGGGAAACGCGCATTTCCTCACCTGAAGAAAAAAACGTCTTTATGCGCCATTTTCGATATTGCGTACACCGATAATGAACAAATTGCATCTGAATTAATAAGATGGGGATTTTGTTCCGGCTTAGAGTCCGCTTTCGACATAAATAAGAAACAACACGACCTACAGACACGCCAGATATGGACACTTGAAAGGCAGGACGACAAGTCTCCCCATAAAGTCGTTAAAAAAACCATTCACTTCGAGAGAAAGTGGGATTTCTAAACAATTTTCTAAATATAATAAAATTTAAATTTACTTCTCTATTCATGAACGAATGTACCAAAGGGTTATTTTGTTTGATTCACAAACTGTGTGGGTTTAAATTAAACTGAGTGTAATTCAAACGTAAAATCGAGAATGGAATGAAAATACAAAAGAGAATGAAAATTTAAAAAGGGGAACACGTGAATTTCTATCAACGGCTATCTGGGCCGAATATTGACTTGGCCAGTGCGGGTTTTGCCCGACAAGGGCATTGGGGACGAAGTTCTTGACTGATGGGCTTCAAAACTCTCTGTTCTGGCAACCCTGCAATCCCACAAGATTGGACTTTTGACAGTATTGTCAGTTTAGGATTCATGGCCAGTTGGGCTCCTTTTTTTTGAGGGCCTAATTTCGCAACCCTGCCATCCCACAAAGTTGGGCTTTTGACAGTGTTGCCAATTTCGGCAATATATCGCAAATTGGGCTACTTTTTTGGGGCCTAATTTGGAAACCCTGCAATCCCTTAAGATTGGGCTTTTGACAGTGTCGCCAATTTGGACAATATATCGCAAATTGGGATACTTTTTTGGGGCCTAATCTGGCAACCCTGCAATCCCTTAAGATTGGGCTTTTGACAGTGTCGCCAGTTTGGGAGATTTATCACGAATTGGGCTACTTTTTGGGGCCTAATCTGGCAACCCTGCAATCCCCCAAGATTGGACTTTGGACAGTGTCGCCAGTTTTGGCAATATATCGCGAATTGGGCTACTTTTATGATTCCTAATCTGGCAACCTACCAATCTCACAAATTTGGGCTTTTGACAGTGTTGCCAGTTTGGGCAATATGTCGCAAATTGGGCAACTTTTTTGGGGCCTAATCTGGCAATCCTGCAATCCCTCAAAATTGGGCTTTTGACAGTGTTGCCAATTTAGGCGATTCATGGCGAATTGGGCTACTTTAAGAGGACTAATCTGGCAACCCTGCAATCCCACAAATTTGGGCTTTTTACAGTGTTGCCAGTTTTGGCGATATATCGCGAATTGGGCTACTTTTATGATTCCTAATCTGGCAACCCTGGTTCAAATACGATTTCGAGGTTTCACACCTTAAAATGGAAGGAAAAAGCCAGGAACTAAGGAAACGTTTTTGTCTTAAAAGGTTTTGAGTGCTTTTTGAACCTGAGGTTTCTAAATAAACGAGAAAGCGAGGTTCACTTTTCCAAAGTTTGACTCATAATCTGTTTTCGAAGAATAAATTAACGGCGAAATCTAAACAGCCTTCACAAGGACGTCTCCAGGGAATTAAAAAAAGACACAAAAGAGACTTGCAGGCAAGGACGACTGGGGAGTTAACAACGCAATTATCCCCCCATTATCCCCTAGAAAAATCCAACGCGTAGTTCGCCCTACGCCGATATTTGTGAGAAAAGAGAGTCTGTAACGGACCCAATTACGGACACCGGATAGAAAATGCCGTGTGAGACCTAAAATGGAGTCCTAAAACGAGGCCTGGAATCCTGGAGAGAGGCATTTCAGATTCCTCGGCCACCTGTCACGTGGATCCGCTGTAAAGTCCAGGGTCATAAAAAGGAGCGCAGATGTAATATGCATATTAGGCCCGTCTCAAAAAGGAAAGATATTTTTCTAGAAAAAACCAGTTGGGACGGGAAAAAAATGTTGTTTTTGACATTTTTCGATGAAAGGGGCGCAACCTTTTTTCCGGTGTTTACATCTAGAATCACAAAAAGGGGAAAAACTCGGGTCAATGGAGCAATTGTAAACAGAAAAATCGAGTAGAAAAGTCCAGATTGAGCTTAATATTCGGGTTTTTTTAGGTCCGACCCATTAACTAAACCTGTTTTTGTGCATCCGTTTAACTTCAAGCCCTCACATATGGACACAATTTTAAAAGAATTTCTAAGCTTAAAAATAAGCGGCAAGACTAGAAATGTCCAGCGAGGGGAAAAACGACAGATGTTAAAAACCGCATTCCAAGCAAGCCTATCGGCCAGTGCAAAAACGTTTTTTGCAGTAGAAAACATTTTGAAATTTCAAGGGGAAAAAGGGACGACTTGCGTGAGCCCTGCATTTCCGTGGATCGATAACCATCCCCAGACCATAAATAGCTGTTATTTGATATTTTATCGAAAAGACTTTAACCCGTTGATAGCGATGAAAGAGCCGACCTCTCATTGTATGCAAATCGAGTTTATATTTAGACGATTATATGATTTTTTATGTAACTCCGTTTTTCGGTAGGTCAATGTCTCGATGGCAAATTACCCGAAAAGACGTTTAAGGTGGACAAGGTAATTTTATGGTATGTCACCTAAGATTTATGCGGCAACATTTTGCATCTGAGTGAAAGGGCCTATAAACAAGATAGGGAAAAAGTTTTTTTGATGATGAAACGCACTGGAAATATTTCAACGACACGTGCTAATGTGACAACGGATTCGACCTTTTCTCGACAAAAAATGACACTTGAGGGGAAGATGTAAACAAACCCGGGTCGGCCCAGGAAAATTATCACACCATCGGCCCATCCCCCACCATTGTGAACATCAAAATGTCTTTAAATGCTTAAAAATCAAGCTATAAATGACCATTTTGTCGCAAAAGAATGGAATCTAGATATAAAGGACCACTCGTGTTCAAAAATCAAGCGAAAAAGAGCCTTTTGTAAAGTAGAAAATCTTGCTAAGAGAGTCCTAAATGTCTAAAAATCGAGGTAAAAATGGCCCGTGTCTAAAAAGGGAACAAAATTCAAGCTAAAAGGGCATCTAGTGTCTAAAAAAAGATCAAAACTGACCTAAAAAGGGCCCCTAGTATCCAAAAAGGATCAAAATTCAAGCTAAAAGGGCCCCAAGTTAATGAAAGAAGGAAACTTGGTGAGAAAAATGCATTGGAGAACAAGGAAAAGCTTGTGCAAGATGTCTGACCTATCCCGGAGTTCCCACACTATTCGCGTCATTTAAATTATGCACAGCGACTCTCTTAACGTCACGACTACAATTGGAAGAGAATAATACCACAAGGGTTTATTATTGATCTCTGTTTTTGAGGTAAAAGTTGGGTTTTCTGTTTGAACTTTGACCTTTGAGAAATGTTTGGACAACGCGGCTAATTTGCATGTAGGGAGAAAAGGGTTTGGTGATTTTTCGGATGGAGTTTTACTTTTCGCCCTTATTGTGTTGGGGTCATGACCTTGGGTCGATAGAGCAGAAGCAGCCTCCCACGCCGCCCCTGGCTTTTTCCTCTATAAAAGTTTTTTTTTTGCCCGATAAAGGTCAAAGGAAATCCCAATGCGGTTTTCCCCCCTGGAACATTTTGTTGAAGGCATAAAATATTGACCTTTAAGTTTATGTTTGCATATTGACCTCACGACACTTTTAATGGAAGCATTAATTTCTTAGGGTTTTCCACAAGGACTGTCCTTAACCGAGTTGGCGGGGAGACGCCTTCTTTTTGACATATTGAGAAACGCAAAAATTGTTTTTAAAATAATTGAGATAGGTAGGTTGAATGAGAGGCGGAATGCATGAGGAATGTTGCCCCAAGTGGGGGAAGTCCACTGAACTCTTCGCCTTCCTACGGCCACACATGATCAGCTGTCTCGTAATCAGCTGCTTCTATAAGCCTTCCAAATTGGAAAATAAGGAATAGTGATGCAACATCCTGTGCTATCCGATTTGAAACCTTTGGGGCACGATTACGCCTAATTATACACGAGATTTAGGTCTTGGAGACAGCTGAGGAGGGAATAATGCCAAAGATTCTATATCTGGAACAGGAAACATGTGTAGACTTGGCACAACTCAATCGTCTCATCCTAGCAAGGACATAGCCTAGATTAAAAATATTTAAATTCCCAAGGTAAATGAAAGGTAGGGAAATGCTAGAGATTCCAGGGAAAGGACGTCATTGTCCCAAGGTCTGGGCGGAGCCCGATCGATCTGCGACTGCAACGGAATCTCTTTCTCTCTGGGAAAGGCAGACATCCATTGAGGACACGAAGTGGGGATTTGAAGCTGCTGTTTGCGAAAGGTGGGGTGGAGAGGAAATGCTGCCGCCCACGAAAGGTGACTCAGCACAGGCCAGACACTCCTTATACGGCGACACCTACTATCACCTCGTTCGAACTTATCTAGAAGGATTTATACGAGAAAGTAGCTCTTTCCTTTAACAATTTAAAGCAACCCACATATGTTTATGAAACGCAAGTTTCTCCCAAGGGGTGAATGGAAAAGACGAGCACGACCGAGCCGTTAGCAAGGATGTATCAAGGCCCTAGGGGTGTGCCATTCAGGTAACAAACGGTCAGCGATTACTACTAAAAAAATCTTTTAAAAGAAATGCTCTGCGTGGGAATCTGCACCTAACGGGATCACTGCATCATGTTAATTTATTGGCGAATAAATTTCTTTAATCACAAACGTCAATAGCACATGGCGATTTTTAAAAAGTGAGATGAGTAGGTGGGCCTATGCGGAGGCGGTGAAGAGATGTCGAAGTATCCATAGAAACCGCCACACCCAGTCTGCATCCCACCCCCCTCATATTATATTTACGACCTTCTGATAGCAGAAGGAAATAAAATATAGGTTTTCAGACATGTTACGTCAAGGTTAAAGGTACGAGGTGGTTTGTAAATATTATCGGGTGAAGAAAATAAGGGGCGGCGAGTCCGAAAGGGGTTGGAGGGTGCAGACGGCGAGACCGCCCAGTCTATTATAGATTTCGCACTGGATGGACAAAAAAAGAAAAAATTCTAGGGCATTGCACCTGTCGCTTTTTTTCAAGGCCTGTTACGGTCTCAATGCACTGAATCCAATTAGAGCCTCCTAATGAATTCATACATAGTTAGCCAGCAATTATATAAGAAGGAAAAAATCATTGGAGCGAATATTCTAACCAAGCGAAACAATCATTTTTGGCTCGAGATAGTGAGTATCCAGATATGTTGAGTTTTTGTGCGGGTTTGTAGTAGGCAGCCGGATCGTTACCATCTCCTTGGCAACGAGGGCGAGGGTGGTTACACCCCAACATGACGTAGCCAGGCCACGATATTGATCCGAATTCGAGTCTACACGTAACTACACTACACAGACAGGACCCAGTCACAGCTACATATTGAATGGCCGCTTTTCCCGCCGACTTCAATATTTTTCATCTCATATTTTAGAATGACCAAATGAACATTTCGTTCCGTGTGGTACTTGAGAGACTTCCCACCTACACACTCTAGACATCCTTGAATTTTTTTTATTTGACGGCTACCCGGTAATAGCCGCTTTGGGACATAACAACTTAATCACCTATATTGCCTCTTTTTAGAATTTCTTTATAAATTTAAATTAATGGAGAATCCGTATGTAAATGACATGAGAAATACGATAAGTATACGTTCCCGAGGGATTGCTAAGCACGTTATGTAATTTTATTTTCTCTAGTGTCATTGTAATGAAGTAACCAGGTCAGAATTTGGTCGAAACGATTGAGAAAAGGAAGAAGTAATTGGAAGGCGTCTAGAGAAAAAGAATGTTGAATGGTCGGAGGGAGGGGCGCAGTCAATGGCCGTCGATAGTACGCTCCCACAACCTTGTTGAGATCGCACTAAATTAACCCTGTGGGAACCCATGTAACTCATTAGACACCCATCGCGGATCGGAAAATAGAAGAAACGTAACAATGGTGCAAGTGTGTCCGATCGCTTTGTCGACTATGGGATGGATGACAATACGCGTTTCGAAGAAAAATAAGTCGACGAGGTTAGTGATCCCACGTTTGTCGGGATGTAAGATCAATTAACGAGGGCACGCCAACAGAAATCCATTCACGGCCACCCACCACCGTACTACAATTCCAATGCACAGCTGTCGTGCCATGGATTCTATTAAACTTTTTATAAAACAAAGAAATCCGCGGGAAACGCGTATTATATCAGCTGTACAATCGACCTTGTTCCATTGACAACAAAATGATGAGAACACCAAAGATTTCGGGGAAAGAAGCGATGGAAAGTGATATACAAAGCGTCTACTGCTAGTTTGAGCCCACCCACACTTTGATCATTCATTAAAATGCTAAAGAGGCACCTGAGCCGTAATTAAACAAGATTCCATCCCGAAAAAACAGGTCGTTTATCGATTTCGATGAAACCCGGGTTGTTTATGACACGCGTCTTCCGCACCTTGAGCCCCGAGGGGTGTTTACCACACGATTTTATAATTATCGAGATTCCGATCGACCTCTAGACTGTAAACATGAATGACCTTTTGTTCTTTTTAACCTCTTTTACATAAAATGATCGGTTTCAGGCTAAAACGGGTGTGCTAGTCCCCCCACAGTGGTCAACCTTTGTATATGTGAATGAGCTGCTTACTCGACCGTTGGTAATTCATGTAGGGAGTAATTGAGTGGCAAAACCCCGCTTTCTGCTCGCCTATTTAGTTTTCATTTTTTCCTCCTATGGAATCGACTGTCTAATTTTAGCTTTCAAAGTGTATAACACGTTAGAAATTGTTTTTTTCTAATAAATTCTGTTGGAATGAGATCAATACCGTTTTTATGCGAGGAGTGGGAGAGGCTGTATTAGAGGGTAATTGGGTCGCGTGGAAGGTCTCAAGTCTGCGAAACTGAGGTGAGCCTAGTCTAGACTTCTCGGATAATTCACCGCCTACAAGGACGGTTCGAAAAGTTTTTCCTCGACGATTTAAAACTTTAGAACGTAGTTTATGATGTGTGGAGTTTCACGGTTCGCCTTTTATAGGCTATTAGACACGGATCACGGTTTAATATTTTATCATCGAAAATGATATAAACCGGTTTTTGAAATTTAAAGATAATAAAGGAAGGGGAGATAACAAGATAACAAGGTCAACGGAAACGTTCGGCCATTCACGTCAGCTGAGAAACCCTGAAAAGATCCCGGATCGTAAGAGACGCCCCAAGGATGGCAGACATCTGGGTGAAGGCGGACAAGAAGCCCACACAATTTTTCCATTCAAAATCAAATCGACTAAGATCATTATGTTAATCGATAGAAAACGCCTTTTTCGAAAGCTCAATCGTTATCGGAAGACGATAAGCTTATCAAAGAAGATAAGATTCAGCGTCCCTTTTTCATTCAACATTTTAGAAAAGTCATTCAACATATTTCAATGTGGGTCAGACATTTTGGACCGGCTTACGTGACTCGAAGCACAGACGTCAACCTAATAATAGTATGAGCCCATCTTTAGGTGTATGACCTCACAAAAAATGGAAAGTTTGAGAATTTTCGAACAAAAATAGAATACACGAAAATACAACTTTTTTTTATATGAAATCGATACGAGATAGTCTGGGTCGACTAATAAATAGTTTATAAGATAATTACGTTTGACCTAACAATAACAAACGACTTCTATTATGGTGACCTCATTGTTTCTATCGATCCTAATCAATCAATAGTTTTCTACTCATCTACTACGCATTTTCAATGGTCATCTAAATGATACACAAATATGACTTGCGCTAATTTAGAAGAGGATTAATAAATTGGCGTTGGAAGCAGTAAAAAAGGGAGAAACCGACAAAAGGAAAAAAGAGTCGTCGGTAGGCGCCAGGTAATGGAAACCGAGTTCATTAGCGGTGAAAACGATAGCACGTGGCAGCTTACTGCACTTTTACGACCATCCTTATCGGTAAAAAAAGCAATTTCTTTTTTACCTTTTAAGACTATCCGTGTCCTCGTTTCGCTATTTGTCGGCATAAAGTTATTTAAACAATAAAAACGAAAGCGTTCGATTCTGAAAAATCGATGGTTGTTAACGAAATTGTATGTTGTCGGTCTATTAATCATTTCATTCAAAAAGTGTAAGTTGTTTACAATCTTTTGAGTGATTGACCGATATAAAAATAACGTAAAAACGCCAAGAAAGGAAATGTGAGGGGATACTTGGAAAGGGAGATCGTGTTTCCATGAGGTTTCTGAAGTCAACTTCAAGAATTATCTTCGCAAACAAGATTTGTCAGATTTCAAGGCTACAACAGAGGATCTTGTATGATCCAATTTTTATGGCGCCGTACTAGAGAATGATAAAAATGAAATACGGCCCTTAATGAATAATGAGTAATTAAAAAAATGATGAATAGGAAGGGAGGGATGAAAAATGCATGATGAGGTGTCTATTTTTGAAAAACAAAAGGTAAAAAAAGGGAGAAGGTAGAAGTAGGTGAAAGAGGAGGGCGATGAAAGGAATCAGCTGAGTAGTACTAGTACTCATGGCCCCCCATTCACCCTTGGCGTTCCCTCTTCAAGCCTTTGACTCCGTAATTGCGGGTGCCTACCAAGATTTTACACTACAAACCCTTCTCTACTCTAATGAACATCCACTCACAGTTCTTATATTCACAGGGGGCTCTTTGTAGTGTTTCATGCCTTTCACCCCTCCCCCTTCCAGGGATTTAGAGTCAATGGCCGACAACGATGCGACTCGTCATCGTTGTGGAGGGAGGTCAGTTTTGTTTATGTGCCTTTCAGCTGGCTTTATCTTCAAGTGCACTATGCTAACTTAAAAAAAAAGAAAAACTTACAAATATTTCTTCTTCTGATATTTCCGGCATTTGAATAATCAGCTTGTTGCAGCTGATGAATTATACAAATGTTTTTTATTGTCTTACCTTGCTTAGCTTTTCGCCTTCATGATGGGGCAAGAGGGTCCTCAAAGACTGAAATCCGGCGTTGATACTCTGCATACGTCGCCGTTCATTCGAATTGGCGATTTCTCGCCTGATCCGTTTTTCTTGCTCCATTTCGACTCCGGAGGAGGATTGGGATCCGTTGTGATGCCCTCGGGCTGTCACAGGCGACTCGGGCCTCTCTCCGCCAAGACTGCAAAAATAATTTTTAATTAAATAACTTGAGAATGAGGTTGATCATAAAAATTTATAAAAGAAACGTGGGTACGCGAAAATAATATTTTTCTCAGGCAGGTTTCACTTCGCCCTTTTTTTGTACCACGCGGTTCACATCTGGTACCCTACAACCTGTTTTTTTGTTCAAGGTGAATTTTTTTCTCTCCCCTAAAAAGCTACCTGACTCCGAAAATCGACCATTTCAGCCACCGCGGACGATAAAAATTGAATGGAATGCAAAAGAATAAATAAACGGATGTGCCCGGGACAAGTGGTGTGAAGTTACCAGTCCAGCCTTGACCGACATTCACAATCCGACCAGACTTTAATTATCTAATTTGCATTCGCAACAGACGAAAAGATCTGTTAGATGGATGGGATGTCCGCTATAATGACGTTATAGGTTCACCTTCACCTTTTAGAAGACCGTAATTTGGCATCTAGGATTCATTCCAGCCATTCTAACTTTCCATGGTGGAATCACAGAGAAACTGCGTCACAAAACATCAAAGATTGGCTTAAATTTTTCGTGTCTACTCTGGTGTCAATATATGAAAAGCCTATTGTATAAGCTATTGTGAATACGTTGAAGTATACACAAAACTGCTCTTGAACTCGTGTATAATAAAGGGAGGTCATTAACAGAGGAAAATCAATCAGCTACTTTTAAGGGCTTAAAATTTCGTGTACGCCTTTCAACAACAAACTCATCAAATCCGGTTGAAAGAGCCCTTTTTGTTTTTGACAGGGAATGAAAAACCGCAAGTCGAATGGAAAGCCTACTTGATGGAAGATTTCCCGAAATTAGAATTGCAAAAAAAGGCCTTGATGTTTTTGATGCGCAACAGGCCCTTTTGACAATAAAATGCCTTTTGTTAAGTTGTTTGGTGAAAGGTCGTAAAAGGAATTGGTACCGGTCGTAAAAACGGTCCAGAAGAGGGGAATCTGGGACTTGTTGATTTCATCACATCATCAGACGTCAATTTGTAACCCCCTAATCTCCCCCTATATTCAGGGCACAAATCGTGCATGAATTTTATGGGATAAATGAACAAGTGGGATTTTCCGTCATCTGGAAACAAGGACGGCCTTGAGGTTCTTGAGATTCGGCGTTTTAAATCGTTCTATCAGAAGGCTTTTTATCAAAATATCGATTGATGGCTCCGAATTTCCGGTCAGTGGCAAATGGCGAGCGTGAGGGTCGAACGGAAGAGGGGGAAGGCAGATGCTACAGAAAACTAATATGCATGTCGAGGGTGTCGAAGCCAACAATGATAATCTTGTTATTCCGGGTGAAAAAGGTAAGGTATCAGGTTCAATGTTGGTAAACAAACATCCAATATCGCTCCGTTTATCCGAGTAAACAACAAAATGGAACGTGACCGTTGGGTAACCGTAAAAAACGCTTGCGTTTTTGTACGACGTGAAATAGGAGGAGCGCGGGGTAAAAAAATACGATGACGAAACTCAATCCTTATCGGGAACCTGCAGAACGTAACTGAATAAAATGAAGAAGCAAGAATTCTGTTTTTTATGAGCTGAGGCTCGTCTGGGGGATAATCCTTGACATGTCAACACTAGAAGGCCCCACGACCAAACGGTTGATTTCGCCCGGTTTCCTTTGTTCTAGCAATGCTGACCGGGACCAACTTTCTGCGGGTTGGAATCTGCTGGGCTAGGGGACAGTTCATAGAAGAGGCGACCTACACGTCCATCTATGGGCGAGCAGCACGTCCATCTATAGGCGACCTGCACATCCTATAGGGGACCTCCACATTCAGTTCGTGGTTGTGGCAGAAGAGGGTGATTGACTTGAATTTAGACTCGAATAGAAGCTACCTGCTTCTGCTTCTGCTACCTGGGAACCTGCAGAACGTAACTGAATAAAATGAAGAAGCAAGAAGTCTGTTTTTTTATGAGCTGAGGCTCGTCTGGGGGATAATCCTTGACATGTCCACACTAGAAGGCCCCACGACTCAACAGTTGATTTCGCCCGGTTTCCTTTGTTCTAGCAATGCTGACCGGGACCAACTTTCTGCGGGTTGGAATCTGCACGGCCAGGGCTAGTACATAGAAGAGGCGACCTGCACGTCCATCTATAGGCGACCTGCACACACTATAGGGGACCTCCACATTCTTGAATTGACTTGAATTTAGACTCGAATAGAAGCTATGTGTTGGTCGAGAAGTAGTAATGGCTTCATTTGGGGGCATCAATCAAGGCTGTCTCGTTTAAAAACGCCCCTAATAAAACTCGAATGAGACCGAAAGTGATTCCGATTTGTGGATTAAAGAGAAGCGTCGGAAATAAATAGGATGACGAGAGCAGCTGGTTTAATTTGGGCTTTCCGAAAAGGGGAGAGGGGCGGGAAAGGTCGGCCAAGAGGGGAGGGGGGGATGGCAGCTGGCCGAGTCAAACAGCTGCCCCGGACGCCATCAGCTGGCAAGCCAAGGTCGTTCTCGAGTGAATTTCGTCTTTTCGATAAAAACATTTTTCTCCCCCCGGATAAGGATGATTTTCTCGCCATTGCGTAATACGAGGCGCCAGACTGACGGGAGAATCGCAACCACCTGATGTTACAATCTAATCGTAAAAACTTTTTCTACAAAATATTTTCCTTTTAAAAGTAGAAGTGAGAGAAACAACCCAGGTCAGTCCCACCATAAGTTTTAATTTCCTCACGAACTTTGAAGGATCGAATGTCCCGACTCCCACGCCTCAGAAAAGACGTCATACTTTCATCAAAAAATAAACCATGGAGTAATAATTTTTAAAACTGTGCCATCGAAATTAGAAGCAAGAAGACCCATCAGTCTGAATGAGATATCCCACTGGCGTCCATTTCACTTTCAACATCTCGAGAAGGGCTCGACCGATTTTCCAAGTCAAATCTTTTGAGGAAATATCTAAAGTTATAGATCGTTTTAGAACATCAGGACTGTTTTAGAACGTTTTAGGATTGATAAAGGCAGTTTAGACTGTTTTAGAACGATTGATCGATTAAGTTTAGACAGTTTTAGAACGTCAGGACTGGTTTACAACGTTTTAGGATCGATAAAGGCAGTTTAGAGTGTTTTAGAACGTTTTAGGATCGACAAAGGCAGTTTAGACTGTTTTAGGATCGATAAAGGCAGTTTAGACCGTTTTAGAACTTCAGAACTGAACGTTTTAGGATCGATAAAGGCAGTTAAGACTGTTTTAGAACGCTAGATCGATTAAGTTTAGACCGTTTTAGAACGTCAGGACTGGTTTACAACGTTTTAGGATCGATAAAGACAGTTTAGACTTTAGACCGTTTTAGAACTTCAGGACTTTTTTAGAACGTTTTAGGATCGATAAAGACAGTTTAGACCGTTTTAGGATCGATAAAGGCAGTTTAGACCGTCAGGACTGGTTTAGAACATTTTAGGATTGATAAAGGCAGTTTAGACCGTTTTAGAATTACTTCAGAACTGTTTTAGAGCGTTTGATCGATAAAATTAAGGCCGTTTTAGAACGTAAATACTTTTTTAGGATCGATAAAGGCAGTTTAGAACGTTTTAGGAATTCAGGACTGTTTTAGAACGTTTTAGGATCGATAAAGGTAGTTTAGACCGTTGTAGAATCACTTCCAGAACTGTTTTAGAACGTTTGATCGATAAAATTTTGAACGTTTTAGAACGTCAGGACTGTTTTAGAAAGTTTTAGGATCGATAAAGGCAGTTTAGACCGTTTTAGAGTTACTTCAGAACTGTTTTAGAACGTTTGATCGATAAAATTTAGGCCGTTTTAAGAACGTCAATACTGTTTTAGAACGTTTTAGGATCGATAAAGGCAGTTTAGACCGTTTTAGAGTTACTTCAGAACTGTTTTAGAACGTTTGATCGATAAAATTTAGGCCGCTTTAAGAACGTCAATACTGTTTTAGAACGTTTTAGGATCGATAAAGGCAGTTTAGACCGTTTTAGGACTTCAGAAAGAACGTTTTAGGATTGATAAAGGTAGTTTAGACCGTTTTAGAATCACTTCCAGAACTGTTTTAGAACGTTTGATCGATAAAATTTTGAACGTTTTAGAACGTGAGGACTGTTTTAGAAAGTTTTAGGATCGATAAAGGCAGTTTAGACCGTTTTAGAGTTACTTCAGAACTGTTTTAGAACGTTTGATCGATAAAAATTTAGGCCGTTTTAAGAACGTCAATCTGTTTTAGAACGTTTTAGGATCGATAAAGGCTAGGTTTTAGGACTTCAGGAAGAACGTTTTAGGATTGATAAAGGTAGTTTAGACCGTTTTAGAATCACTTCCAGAACTGTTTTAGAACGTTTGATCGATAAAATTTTGAACGTTTTAGAACGTGAGGACGGTTTTAGAACGTTTTAGGATCGATAAAGGCAGTTTAGACCGTTTTAGCAGGACTGTTTCTAAATCTTCGGGCTATTTCTAGGCAATTTTAGAACATTTGATACCGCAGGCGGAAAAAA
Organism: Orius laevigatus; assembly: GCA_018703685.1. NCBI lineage: Eukaryota > Metazoa > Arthropoda > Insecta > Hemiptera > Anthocoridae > Orius > Orius laevigatus. The sequence continues at coordinate 52,417 of JAGWEN010000431.1, forward strand.
CGACGACCGTTTTGTTGCGGAAGTTGAAAAAAGAAGGGAAATTACGGGCTTTTTTCAGATGCGATTGCGCCTGGTAGTGCAAGCATATGCACGTCAAAAAGCGACAAAACTCCGGTGGTTGAGGGGGGGGGGCAGCCTTTCACACGGGCAAGTCGGGAAGAGAGAATGGAAATGAAAAAAAAAACTATAACAAGACGAGCAGGTGTTCTGTTTACACCTCCCACCCCTTTCACGGACGTATTTCACCTTTCTAAACAGGAGTTTAAAAATAGACACTCGATGCAAAACGTTTTGATTACTCGGGACAGGAAAAAAACCGTTCAAAGTTTTCAAAAAAATAAATTTCCACCGTGGAAGAATTCCGAAAATAAAAGGAAAAACAAATTTTTCGAATGGAAAAAGCCAGCAAAGCAAAAAAAATTCGTCGTATCCTGAATTTTAAAGAAAACGTGCATTGTTTTTGTGCGAATTCCTTTACTAGTTGAATGACCTACAAATTCCACGAAAGTTGACAAATTTTTCCTTTTCTTTTCCTTGATTTCTTTGAGAAAGGGCCAAAAGTTTCATAATTCCGAGCTAATAATCAATATTTTGATCGAAAAAGGCTATAGTCAAGCTTACGAGGTCGATTTTCTTCAAGAAAGGGCCACAATTGTCCCAATATCCAGCTAATAATCCCTATTCTGATCGAAAAAAAGCCAAAATCTGACCCATTTTCTTCAAGAAAAGGCCTAAATTATCCCATTATCCAGCTAATAATCCCTATTCTGATCGAAAAAAAAGCCAAAATCTAGCTAGTGAGGCCGATTTTCTACAAGAAAAGGCCTAAATTATCCCATTTTCTAGCTAATAATCCCTATTCTGATCGAAAAAGGTTCAAAATCTAGCTAAAGAGTGGGATATTCTTTAAGAAAGGGCTAAAATTCAAGACAAAATGTGTCAATTTAGCTCAGAATCCATCAAATGTTACAAAATTTAGCTGAAAAATGCCGCTAAGTTTCGTTCAAGAAGGAGGATTGTCACCTTATTGCCTCTTCAAAATATTTTTAATTTTTTTTTTCCTTTTAGAAATTTTTGCATTCCAGCTGGCGTTTCGGTCCCGAACAGGTAGATAAAAAAGCCCCTCCCCTTTCCAAAAACCAAAGGTCCTTCCCCACTCTTATTTAAATATCCCCATTGTGTTCCACGTATTTCTGACCAATTTCGAACCTTTTTTTCCTTCATTTCCAACGCGAAGGGTGAAAAAACAGGTTATTCGAAAAATCCATCGGGCTTCCCAACAGTCAAAACCCGTTTTTTCGAGAGTAACTTCCAAATCGGAAGTTATGCCCCAAAAGCTCAGAAAACGCTCTTAACTTCCGAAACAGTGGAACTCACGCGGAAGTTAAAAGAAATTTCAACTAACCTATGAGGAAGTTTCGACATATTGAGTCAAAAGTAACTTCCAAAACGGAAGTTAGTGGACCGCCCTAAAAATTTCTCAGAGCTCAGAAAACATTCGTAACTTCTAAAACGGTGAAAATCACGCGGAAGTTAAAAGAAATTGAAATGAATTTAACTTCGCGCTTTGTGGAAGTTATGACATTTTGGGTCTATAGTGACTTCCAAAACGGAAGTTGTTGGAAGGCACTTAAAATTTCGTGTCGACGGAGCTCAGAAAACGTTTTTAACTTCCGAAATGGCGAAAATCACGGGGAAGTTAATATATTTTTTAAACCAACCGATGGAAGTTGACATTTTTGGTCAAAACCCTTTCTTCAGAGTAACTTCCACAACTGAAGTTAGTCGACTCAGAGAACGATCCAAACTTCCAAAACGATGAAAATCACGCGGAAGTTAAATTTTTTTTGTTTAGTAAAGTTTTTGAAGAAGTTTATTTTAAAAAAAATTTTAGGTCAGTAACCTAGTTTTCTAGAGGTACGTAACTTCCAAAACGGAAGTTAATCGACGGCCCTAAAAATTTTGATTCGGAGCTCAAAAAACGTTCTTAACTTCTAAAGCGGTGGAAATCACGCGGAAGTTAAAAGAAATTTGAATTAACCTATGAGGAAGTTTCGACATATTGAGTCAATAGTACCTAACTTCCAAAACGGAATTTGTTGGAAGGCACTAAAAATTTCGAGTCGACGGAGCTCAGAAAACGTATTTAACTTCCGAAACGGCGAAAATCACGCGGAAGTTAAAAAACAATTTTTGTTTAGTTTAAAAAGTTGTACATTTTAGGTCAGTAACCTCGTTTTCTAGAAGTACCTAACTTCCAAAACGGAAGTTACTCGACGGCCCTAAAAATTTTGATTCGGAGCTCAAAAAACGTTCTTAACTTCCAAAGCGGTGGAAATCAAATTTTGGAAGTTAAAAGATTTGATCAAAATAAGCTTCTAAATCTACCGGAAGTTAAGGAAGAAAGTAGCTTAACTTCCGAATTCCTAAACTTAAGATTACAAACTAATAATAAACAATCAAAAACCTACATTTTAACTATGCGGACACGGCAAGTTTGCACGGGCATAATCTCAGATTTCTTAATAAAATAGGAGAAAATAGTTCAAATTCATCAACTGGGATTCTCTTGATTTTTTTCTAAGACTTTAGGGGGTCTCAAAACAAATGACGTGCGGGAGCCGAAGGTAAATTAATCGTGAAAAGGAAAAAAATAAAACAGCTGACATACCGGCGTTTGTCGGCCCCTTCATTAAACCGTATGAAGACTGAAGAAAATAAATCAGCCAATTTATCAGGCGTTTTTTCATCAAAATTTTCACAGTCCATAAACTTTTGTTTATAAAGTGACGAAAACAAAAGACATATGGCAGTGGAAGGAGTGGGGGGGGGATTGCAAAAAAAAAGCGGGTTATTAAAAAAATTTAAAAATTTTACCTGCAATAACTTCCTATGTCTTCTTCATATTGTGGTAAATCCTCAATGCGTATTTTCTCTTCTCTCCCAAGAGACGCCATTTCAATATTTTTTAAAAAAAACCGCACTTTCGAATTTGGATAGAAAAAAAAATTTATTTATGAAAAATGAAAAAAAAAGAAAAAAAAATTGATAAAGGAAATATTGATAAGGAACGGTTTTTCAGATCACGGGTTTAATTATTCACTTTGAGAAAACGGTTAACTCGACGGGGCGAGGACGTACGTACGAGGCCTCGTTGAGCTTTGTTATGGCGCGCGCGGCCGTTGGCGGGAAACAGCTGAAAGGCCCCCCTCCCCTTTTCAAGATGGCCGCCGGTGACGTCACGCGCGCCACATCCACCCCCCGCATCATCAACACGACCATTCCGATTTAACAAAAAACAATGTCAGAACATCAACAAAAGCAAAAATTTAAAGTTCCTTAATCGCTTTTCAACATTTTATACCTTAAATCCCAAAAAAATCATCCTAAAACCCTTTTTTTACAAATTTTCCACAGGAACTACTTTCACCACGTTGTCCCACAATCTCATTTCAAACCCATTTTACCTCAAAAAACGCCTTAAAGAATCATTTTTGGCTTTAGAATGAACAAAAACAACATAAAAATGAACCAAAATAAACATGGATGTTCAATAAAACATAAAAGTGTGAAAAAAATCACGTTTTTGAAAATTAGTCCGTTGTAGCAATGATGGCGCTTTCTAGCGGTTTGATTTGGTACCAAAGATTCGTGAAGAAGGCACCCTCCAAGCAAGAATTTGACAAAAAAGACTATTTTTGGGTTAAAATATGGAACATTAGACAAAATTTGAATGAGAAAACGTGATTTTTCACTTAATGAACGGTGGCGTTCCACCATGCCAAATTTTGTCTATAGATAACGCCCTTAAATACCTCAAAAACATAAAGTTTGTCTTAAATTTACAACTTTTTTCAAATTGCTGCAAGCAAAAACGTGATTTTAGAGGTTAAATAACAATGATATAACCTCTAGTGGCCAGCTAGGACATTTTGGCCAATCCAGTTCTTTCTTTTGGGGTTGAAGAGCCCATTGACAAGACAAATCCATGTTCCCGATATCCTTTGTGCCACCACATTAGAGGTCATAATTTCCATATAAACTTTCCAAATGTGTCACAAAATCCACAGTGAAATGCTTTTAACACAAAAATTCACAAAATCACCATCACGGAACACACTTTTAAAACTTTTTCCATGTCGAAAATCCACAAAAAAGAGCTCGGAAATCTTGAATTCTGAAAAATAAATAATTAAATTTAAAAAATGTTTCATCCACGTTTTGTTCGACAAATTGTTCCATTTTGTTTGAATTCTGAAACATAATTAATTAAAATTCTGCAAAATGCAGTTTATTACATTCACTAATTCACAACACAGGAAGTTCCGCGCTGAGTTTTCTGCCCTAAAAAAAGAAAAAGAAAAAATTAAATATAATAAAATAACTTTTTTTATATTCTCACTTTCAGTAACGGTATTTATTATGTTTTTTTACAATAAATTGTACAATGTTAACGCACTAAAGGAAAAAAATGGTCCAAAAAAGTTCGATGGTTTATTCTGGAAGCATCGTGTCAGTCTAAAGTTTTTTTCGGCTAACGAAAACAAAAATTAAGGCACGTCGATAAGCTAGATGAACTCAAAATGCTAGCTTAGAAGGCAAATTTTCAAACAAAAACGTGTATATCACAAAAAAAGGGTGCCAGAAGCGATATTCTAAAGCTATTGAAAGGCCAGAAGTGTATTGATATGCTAGAAACTTTTTTGGACCAAAAATAATTTACAATTATTGAAAAAAATTAAAAAAACACAAAGCTGTCAAGGATCGATAAAACAGTTTTGGCTTCATTTGGGTAAATTATTAAAGATCTGCTCAAAATTTCAAGTCGATCAGTCCACAGGAAGCTGAGAAAATGCAATTTTTCCCCATAACCTCATGATCAAGTTGAAAAGTCGATTATGAGGTTATGGGAAATGCCCAAATAAAGCTTTCAACTATTTATCTTCTCCAGACAATTAAAATCTAAGCTAAGATACTGATTGTTCCCAACGAAATCAATTATTGCTTCATAATTTCATGAGGTAGCGATATAATCTAATGGGAAATTTTATTTTAAATCAAAAAAACTTTGATAAAAATGCTCCTTAAATTAAACAAAAAATGGTTCCTTGATACAAATACTTAAATAATAAAAAAAAATTGACAGAAATTGAACGGTAATCAAAACTTCAACAAGGCTATCTAAAAATATAGTTTATGGCTAAATTTCAGGCACAATTTTACGCCTGCGCCTATATACAGGTTGCCTTAAAAAGAAAAAATTTCAGACTTAAAAGAAAAATTTAGAAGAATTTCTTTGATCTTATTCTATCCTGTGAAGGGTTTATTTTGAGTTTGAGTTGTTGTATGAGGTCGAATATTTTAAGCGAAGGTCCGACTTTCTTTCCGGTGAGATCGATTATCTGATCCTTGGTCAATGTCAGAAAGACTTTTCCGTCGATTTTCTAAAATTAGATTTTATGTAATTTTTATTTATGGATTTACTTTATCGGTGAAACTTTCGCGATAAGGGCCGCAGTTGTTTAAAGTGAGGAATTGCCCGACGTCGTTTTCGTCCCATTCGTTGGGGTCGACTTTGGACATGTCGCCGGTTTCTGAGCCGTCGATGAGTCTCGGAATGACTTTAGTCTGAAAAAAGGAAGGAGAAATTTAAAAATTGAAATTTTGACGTTTTTAAAAGGTTGATGACTTACGGAGTCCATTTCTTCGAATTCTTCATCCTTGAGAGGCATTGAAAAAGAGAGGTTTTTGTTTGAAAATGTGTTTTTTAAATGGGTTTTTAAGATGGATGGGGAAAAGGTCAAATAATGGTGATTGACGAAAATTTGGGGGGTTAACTGTTGGGTAATGGGAGAAAGGGGGAGTTTAAGGTTTTGGGAGCCAAAGGGGTGTTGGGTGACGGGAGCCAGGAGGTGTTGGGTATGGGAGAAAGTGTGGTGATGGGAGCAAGGGTGGTATCGGGAGACAGGGGGAGATGGGTAATGGGAGCCAGGGGGTATTGGGTAACGGGAGCCAAGGGAGTATTGGGTAAAGGGAGCCAGTGTGGTATTGGGAGCCAGGGGGAGGTGGGTAATGGAAGCCAGTGTGGTATTGGGTCCCAGGGGGAGGTGGGTAATGGGAGCCAGTGTGGTATTGGGTAACGGGAGCCAGGGGGTTTTGGGAGCCAGTGTGGTATTGGGAGCCCGGGGGTGTTGGGTATTGGGAGCCCGGGGGTGTTGGGTAATGGGAGCCAGGGGGTATTTGGGGGCCACGTGGAGAAGGGTAATGGGAGCCAGGGGTATTGGGTAATAGCAGCCAGAGTGGTATTGGAAGCAAGGAGAGTTGGGTAATGGGAGCCAGTGTATTATTGGGTCCCAGGGGGAGGTGGGTAATGGGAGCCAAGGGAGTATTGGGTAAAGGGAGCCAGTGTGGTATTTCGAGCCGGGGGGTGTTGGGTAATGGGAGCCAGGGGGTATTGGGTAACGGGAGCCAGTGGGTGTTGAGTAATCGGAGCCAGTGTGGTATTGGGGGCCACGTGGAGGTGGGTAATGGGAGCCAGGGGTATTGGGTAATGGGAGCCAGTATGGTATTGGGTCCCAGGGGGAGGTGGGTAATGGGAGCCAGTGTGGTATTGGGTGACGGGAGCCAGGTGGTGTTGGGTATGGAAGCCAGTGTGGTGATGGGAGCCAGGGCGGTATTGGGAGACGGGGAGATGGGTAATGGGAGTCAGGGGAAGGTGGGTAATGGGAGCCAAGGGAGTATTGGGTACAGGGAGCCAGTGTGGTTTTGGGAGCCAGGGGGTGTTGGGTAATGGGAGTCCGGAGGTGTTGGGTAATGGGAGCCAGTGTGGTATTGGGGGCCACGTGGAGGTGGGTAATGGGAGCCAGGGGTATTGGGTAATGGGGGCCAGTGTGGTATTGGAAGCAAGGAGAGTTGGGTAATGGGAGCCAATGTGGTTTTGGGAGCAAGGATAGTTCGGTAATGGGAGCCAGTGTGGTATTGGGAGCCAGAGGGTATTGTGTAACGGGAGCCAGGGGGTGTTGGGTATTGGGAGCCGGGGAGTTTGGTATTCGGAGACAGTGTGGTAATGGGAGCCAGGTGTACGTGTGTAATGGGAGTCAGGGGGTGTTGAATAATGGGAACCAGGGGGTATTGGGTAATGGGAGCCAGTGTGGTATTGGGGGCCACGTGTAGGTGGGTAATGGGAGTCATGGGGTGTTGAGTAATGGGAGCCAGGGGGTATTGGGAGCCAGGGGGTGTTGAGTAATGGGAGCCAGGGGTTATTGTGTAATGGGAACCAGGTAATGTCAGCCAGTGTGTGTTGGGTAATGGAAGCTAAGGTTTGTTGGGGGTCGAATGACCCGAAGGGGTGTTGTCTGAGCCATTGAGGCCCAGTGTAGCCAAACATTCCAAATGCATTTTACAAAATGACAGATTTTACAATTTTCCAACATCTTCATATAAAATATAAAATAAAAAAGATTTTAATTTACTTTTTCTGGTGATGGGACAAGACTCGTCTCAGGAGTTTGATCAAAATAATCGCTGATGCTCCCGATATCCGAGCTGTCATCAATGTGGACATTCGGCGTCGCCGTTTCTTGAATTTGCATCTTTTCATCTTCTTTCATCACAACTTCCATTTTCTCGACACCATTCGATATCGCCTTTTTCTTCATCGGCCGACCTCGTTTTCTCTTCACTGGCGCTGCAGATTCATCTTTGAAAAAAATTAGTTTGAAATTATAAAAAACTTAATTTTACCTATTTTTGTCGGCTGAGATGGAATTGATGGACTTGAAGATGCCGATGGTATATCTATTGGTTGGTTGATATCAGCAGAATCGCATTCTTTGTCTCCATTATAACCTATTTTTCGATTCATAGGTCTTCGACCTCTCCTTTTCTTTACGGACGATCTTTCTCCTTTAGCTTCTTTAAAAAAGTCAAATATTTGCTTTATGGCTCTTTACTTACTTAAAGATTGAGGGCTAAGCTTGGGAGGAGAATGAGGACCTTCTAGTTTATGAGAGACGAGTTCGCACCATCCTACAGGGTACATGTCGGGTGATTGGACATCAAGCCATTGGTCGTATTCATCTTCCCATCCATCAAAATGGACTTTGACTAGTCGTCCGACGATTCTAGCTACTGTAGCGACGCATACCAATCTTGGATCCATCAAATCGGCACATTCGAGTCGCTGGCCGTCGACGAAGCTATGATCGGGGGCATCGATGTCGAATAATTCTGCAGGAGCTGCACGGCTTTCGGTTTCTTTTAAGTAGGCAGGCCAGCTAAATGAGCTCCCGTCGTATCCTTTGGGAGGCGTCAACGTGATTTCGTTTTGCTCGCAGAATCCCGGCGGGAGGATGCACGCAGAAGAGGAATGGTAACAGAACCAGTCAGATCCAGGAGAAATGGCGTCCTCATCGTATGAATCAATTCGGATCAAAAGGTAACCTTCATTCAAAACCTTCATAATTGTCGCTACACAAATGGTCGATAAATTGAGCGGATCGACCGCCTCTAACTTCATCCCGCGGCAGAATCCCGTGTGGTACGGAAGGGAGTTCGAAAGCGGGAATAGATCCTCAGTCGCATCATCTTTATCTCTCAATCCTTTAAGGCAACGATCAACATAAAGAGGTGGTGCTGCTAAAGTCTGCCCGACTCTTTTCGCCCATCCGACCGGATGAATCAGAGGCGAATCTTCATGCGCCCAAAAACCTAAAACAAAAAAAATAACCTTCACATTTAGCCCAGGCATCTTAGGATATTTAGCGGGAAAATTAGGTACAATCTCCATCTTATTTTACGTCAAAAAGTCAAAATTTTGGCACTTTTTGAGGTTTTTTCATTATATCTCAAAAACTACAGGTTTTGGCGATTTGGCCGTTCAGTGAAAAAAGAAAGCCTATAAAATTACCTAAAAATCCATTAATCATTTGTCTAATTCGGTCCAGCCATTCGGCAGCAATCGACGGTCAAAATAGACCGTTTCTTGAGACCGAATTTCGCAAATCTTTAACGGATTTTATAGAAAATTTTATGAGCTTTCATTTTGTACTGAGTAGAAAAGTTGCTTAAATCAATAGTTTTTGAGATATAATCAAAAAACGTCAAAAAGTGCCAAAATTTTGACTTTTTTTTGCAATTTTGACAAGGTTCCGGGCAAAACTTTTGTTGGCAAACTTCAGATTCAGCGACCCAAAAAACATAAAATAAGATGGAGATTGTACCTAATTTTCTCGCTAACTGCCCTTTTTTGATCTAAGATGCCTGGGCTAATTATCAAATTACCATTATCAGAAGGATCAGCATCGTAATATTTGACATGAAGTCTTTTCCCGACGATATGCTTTATAGTTGCTACTTTGACTTGTGATATCCTATTTTTATCCACGACTTCTAAATTTAAATCGCATCTAAACCGTGATTTTAAACTTTCGTGGACTTTCGTGTAAAAATTCGAAGGAAGAGTTCTCGCTCCTGTGAGCCTTTTGACCAAAAAATGCTTCCAATCTTTATATTTATCTTCAATAGCTAAAAACAAAAGGTTATCTATAAAGAATAATTTAGTCAACATACTTCGAGGAGGAATTAGCGGTTTTCCACGGTTCGCACACCATCCAACAGGGTGGACAACTGACGAACAAAGATTTATCCAGAAATCTTTACTACCGTTATGGCCAAAACCTTCATATCGAAGTAAAGCTTTGTATCCTAAAATGATGATTAAAAAAAATTTGTTAATTTTAGTAGTTTTACCAGATATTTTGAGAACTGTGGCTACCCAAAAGGAATCAGGTATGACATCAGAATAGCTCTCGCAGTCTGTATTTTCAACTTCGACTTTCATACCGACTGTAATGTTGTCCCAATTGTTTGCCATAGGGGCCTAAAAAAATGAAAATTTAAAGAAAAAAGTTTTTGACAATTTATGTACGTGAAGAAAAGAAGAGACTGAGATTGCTGCGAAATTGGGATCGGATAACATTTCGGTCCATTCGTACGTTCCGCTGAGATGAGAGAGGGTTTTCTTGTCCGGAGGGAATATTTGATCTTCGTCTGCCAATGGTGCTGGAGGAGGTACGGGTGGAAGGGTCGCGTGGATTTTAACGTTCACTTGTGTATCGACCACCATTTGTTGAGCCTGGAACAAATTGATCGGAAAGGTTTCAAAATCTAGCCTAAAAGATCCAAGCTATAGCTAAAAAGGTAATTAGCTAGAAGAAAAGGGGTCGGAATCTACTAGCTAGATGATAAGTGTGGTAATTAGCTAGAATAAAATGTAAAAAGGGTTGAAAATCTAGCTAAAAAGGTATGTAGGTAGCACCTAGCTAGAAAGATAATAAGCTAGATTAATAGTGGCCCAAATCTAAATGAAAAATTAATTAGCTAGATTAAATAAAAAGTGTCCCAGATGTAGCTAAAAAGGTAATTAGCAAGATTAAATAAAATGTGTCCCAAATCTAGCTAAAAAGGTAAATAGCTAGAAGAAATGGGGTCGGAATCTAGCTAAAAAATGTAAATAGCTAGATGAAAAGTGTGGTAATTAGCTAGATTAAATTTAAAAAGTGTCCCAAATCTAGCTAAAAAGGTAATTAGCTAGAGGAAAAGGGGTCGAAATCTAGCGAAAAAATGTAAATAGCTAGATTAAATAAACAGTGTCCCAAATCTAGCTAAAAAAGGTAATAAGCTAAAAGAAAAGAGTGTAGAAATCTAGCTAAAAAACGTAAATAGCTAGATGAAAAGTGTGGTAATTAGCTAGATTAAATAAGAAGTGTCCTAAATCTAGCTATAAAAGGTAATTAGCTAGATTAAATAAAAAGTGTCCTAAATCTAGCTATAAAAGGTAATTAGCTGGATTAAATAAATAAAAAGTGTCCCAAATCAAGCTAAAATACCTAAAAGGTAAATAGCTAGATGGAAGGAAAGGGTGTAGAAATCTAACTAAAAAAGGTAAATAGCTAGATTGAAGGAAAGGGTGTAGAAATCTAACTAAAAAAAGGTAAATAGCTAGATGAAAAGTGTGGTAATTAGCCAGAAGAAATGTGAAAAAGGTTCAAAATCTAGCTAAAAAGGTATGTAGCTACCTACATGCTCCAGCTAAAAAGATAATAAGCTAGATTAAAAGTGGCCCAAATCTAAATGAAAAAGTAATTAGCTAGATTAAATAAAAAGTGTCCCAAATCTAGCTAAAAAGGTAATTAGCTAGATTCAATAGTAAGGGTCCCAAATCTAGCTAAAAGGTAATTAGCTAGAAGAAAATGGGTAAAAATGAACATTAAAAAAAAGTAATTAGCTAGAAAAAAGGTCCCAAATTTGGCTAAAAACAATCAGCTAGAAGAAAAAGGTTCAAAATCTAGCTAAAAAGGTATGTAGGTAGTGCTCTAGCTAAAAAGGTATGCAGGTAGCACTCTATCTAAAAAGTGGCCCAAATCTAAATGAAAAAGTAATTAGCTAGATTAAATAAAAAGTGTCCCAAATCTAGCTAAAAGGTAATTAGCTAGAAGATAAGGGGTAGAAATGAACATTTAAAAAAGTAATTAGCTAGAAAAAAGGTCCCAAATTTGGCTAAAAACAATCAGCTAGAAGAAAAAGGTTCAAAATCTAGCTAAAAAGGTATGTAGGTAGTGCTCTAGCTAAAAAGGTATGCAGGTAGCACTCTATCTAAAAAGTGGCCCAAATCTAAATGAAAAAGTAATTAGCTAGATTAAATAAAGTGTCCCAAATCTAGCTAAAAAGGTAATTAGCTAGATTCAATAGAAAATGTCCCAAATCTAGCTAAAAGGTAATTAGCTAGAAGATAAGGGGTAGAAATGAACATTAAAAAAAGTAATTAGCTAGAAAAAAAGGTCCCAAATTTGGCTAAAAACAATCAGCTAGAAGAAAAAGGTTCAAAATCTAGCTTAAAAAGTATGTAGGTAGTGCTCTAGCTAAAAAGGTATGCAGGTAGCACTCTATCTAAAAAGTGGCCCAAATCTTAATGAAAAAGTAATTAGCTAGATTAAATAAAAAGTGTCCCAAATCTAGCTAAAAAGGTAATTAGCTAGATTAAATAAAAAAAAGTGTCCCAAATCAAGAAAAAAGGTAATCAGGCAGCAGAAAAGTGTTAAAATGAACGTTTAAAAAAAAGTAATAAGCTAGAAAAAAGGTCCCAAATTTGGCTAAAAACAATCAGCTAGAAGAAAAAGGTCCAAAATCTAGCTAAAAAGGTAATTGGGTAGAAGAAAAGAGTTGAAAATACCATCGGAGAAAATTCATCGCTGTCTTCCTGCTGAGATTGACTTTGCGAATCAACCGAACCTCGCGCACATGCCAAACTGCAAAATCGTCTTTCTTTTGTATAAAACGCATGTTTCACACCGATAGCTCCACATTTCTCACAAACAGCTAAAAAACAAAAGTCAGTTTTGCCAACTTTAACTTCAAAAAATTTACCCATTCCATCTTTTTTGATCGGAATCATGTTAGGATCGGTATCTCTTTGGTATGCTATCGGAGTTTGCAACTTCAAACCGGGATGTTTGATCGGTTTGATTTTCCGGCTTGATTGCACTTCGACAGGTTTTGGGAGCGAAGTGTCCTCATCGGCAGATCGTAACATGCTTTGTTCGCAATCTACTTTGTCTTCCTCTTCAAAATAAGGATCTTCCATCTCATCCAGCATCATGAATCCATTGATATCTTGGACATACTGAAAGGAAATTTAAAATTAAAATTCAATAATTAAATTACCATTGGTGTTGACTGTCTCATGTCATCAAGTGTTTGCTGCGCTTCGGAGAAAAAGGTCGCACGGTGTGGATCGATCGCTGAGTTTATCATGAGTCCACCTGGATCATTGTGAAGGAGCATGTCTCCCATCCACACTAAGCCAAGTTCTGCAAACAAAAAGATATTGGAACGATCAAAATTCTGAAGTGGTACACTTAGCCAAATATGCTAAGTTGTGGGATGTTTGAACTCAATATGTAAATCAATTTTTTGGAACGCTCCCTGTAGTGCGATCGGCTTGATTTTTGGCACACATCTCCCTTTATGTGATTAGAAAGAGCCCTTAAAATTTCATGTCAATCGGACAACAGGGAGCTGAGAAAACGCTAAGTATTTTTTGGTTCGAAGGTCTGAAGTTGAAGTTCTGCTGAAGAAGAGGGTTCAAATTAGAAAAGGTTCAAAATTTAGCTAAAAAAGTAATTAGCTATAAGATTAGTGGTCAAAATCTTAACTAAAAAGGTGATTAGCTAGCACAAATGTTTCAAATCTAGCTTTTAAAAAAATTAGCTAGAAAAGTGCTCAAAATCGAGCCAAAAACAAGCTAGATGGTCCAAAATCTACCTAAGAGGTAATTAGCTAGAAGTATATGGTTCAAAATCCAACTGAAAGAGGTAACTAATTAGCTAGAAAAGATAATTACCTAAATCTAGCTAAAAAGGTAAATAGATAGAGGGAGTCGGTTTAAATTCTTACGGTTCAAACAAGTTTTATAAATCTGGCTAGGAGATAAGCGTACAAAATCTAGATAAAAAGGTAGAACAATGGGGCTCAAAATTTAGGGTTTCAAAATCTAGCTAAAACGAGGTATTAGCTAGAAAAAAAGTTAAAAATCTTGCTAAACACGATTAGCTAGCATAAAAGGGTTCACAGTCTAGCTAAACAAGATTGGCTAGAAGAAAAGGGTTTAGAATCTGGCTTAAAAGTAAATAGCTAGCAGAAAGGACTTCAGAATGTAGCTAACTGAGTTTAGCTAGTCTGTAGACCCTTCAGGTCTAGCTAAATGTGTTTGGCTGGATTTTGAACCCTTTTTTCTAGCTAACAATGTTTAGCGTGAACCCTTTTCTGATAGCTAATTATGTTTAGCTAGATTTTGAACCTTTTTTTAGCTACCTAATCGTGTTTAACTAGCCTGTGAACCCTTTTCTTCTAGCTAATAATGTTTAGCTAAACAGTGAAACCTTTTCTTCCAGCTAACTATGTTTAGCTAGATTCTGAACCCTTTTCTGCTAGCTAATAATGTTTAGCTAGATTGTGAACCCTTTTCTTCCAGCTAATTATGTTTAGCTAGACTGCAAACCCTTTTCTGCTACCCAATTGTGTTTAGCTAAACCGTGAACCCTTTTCTTCCAGCTAATTATGCTTAGCTAGATTGTGAACCCTTTTCTTCTAGCTAATTATGTTTAGCTAGATTGTGAACCCTTTTTTTCTAGCTAATTATGTTTAGCTAGATTGTGAACCCTTTTCTGCTAGCTAATTATGCTTAGCTAGATTGTGAACCCTTTTCTGCTATCTAATTGTGTTTAGCTAGATTGTGAACCCTTTTTTTCTAGCTAATTATGTTTAGCTAGGTTGTGAACCCTTTTCTGCTAGCTAATTGTGTTTAGCTAGACTGTAAACCCTTTTCTGCTACCTAATAGTGTTTAGCTAGACCGCGAACCCTTTTCTGCTATTAGTTTAGCTAATATGAACCCTTTTTTCTAGCTATGATGTTTGTAGATTTGGACCCTTTTCTGCAGCTAATTGTGTTTAGCTAAACTGTGAAACCCTTTTTGTCTGTTTAGCTAGACAAAATGCTTCTAGATAATTTTTAGCTAGATTGTGAATTCTTTTCTGCAAGCTAATTATGTTTAGCTAAACTTTAAACCCTTGTGATCTAGCTAATTGTGTTCTGCTAGAATTCGAACCCTTTTCTTCTAGCTAATTGTGTTTAGCTGTATTTTGAACCCCCCTTTTTAACTTTCTCAAAAAGATGAATTTTTTTTTCTAGCTAATTGCGTTTAGCTAGACTGAGAACCTTTTTCTGCCAGCTAATTGTATTCATTTAGAATGTACAAGAATTACTAATTAGCTAAAGGAAAGGGGTTCAAAATCTAGCTAAATAAAGTTAATTAGATAGCTAGAAGAAAGGTCAGTCTAGCTGAAAAGGTAATTAGCTAGAAAAAAAGAATCCAAAATCTAGCGAAAAAGGTAATTAGGTAGAAGAAAAGGCTCCCAAATTATTCTTAAAAGTAATTAGCTAGCAGAAAGGGGTTCAGAGTCTAGCTAAAAACAATTAGCTAGAATGTGTTCAAAATCTACCTAAATACCTAAAAGGTAATTAGCTAGAAGAAAAAGGTTCGAAGTGTAGCTAAAAACAATTTAGCTATAAGGCCTCCAGAAATCAGCAGAATCTTTCCTTTGGACAAAAATTTCAGCTTTCCAATCCATGTAGCTAAAGAACTAAAAATTCAAAGTTTATAACGCTCAACGCTAGAAATAAACAAATAATACGTACATTAAATATAAATTAATATAATAATAATAGTTGTTGGAAGTCTATAATGAAGAATATAAATAAATAAAAAAGTAAACGAACGATCCAATAAATAAAAGAAGAGTATCGGAAAAGAATTTGAATAATAAACGAGCTTTACCTTCAGCACTTGTCATATCCATGACAAAGAAAACGAGTCGGAAAAGACCGATTAATTAGAAATCCCTTAAAAGCGATCAACGCTTCCGAATCTTCTTTTAAGGCCGAACATAAAAAGAAGATTTTCGTTTGATATCCGCGAAAATTCGAGAATTCGAATTAAAATGATTAAATTATAATAAAAGTTTAGTTACATCTTCCCCGAAACTACATCACGATTTATGGCAAAAAAGAGCACCGAAAGACTCAAACACAACGAACAATCGATTCAAATAATCGATTAGCAATTTTCTTTCATTTTTACAACAATTTAGGTTTTTATGTGTTTCTAATACAAAACAATATAAAAAAAAATAACAATTTAAGTTATTTTTATCGTTTTTATGGTTTATTAACTTTAAAATATTGTTTATAAAATGAATATATCAGTATCGATTACTTTTAGTATCGATGTTTTTGATTGATTCTTTTGAACAGTGTTGCCAACTTAAAACATTTTTTAATTAGAAAAAATGCTTTTTTCAATTATTTATTGATTTTTAAATTAATTTTTAAAATAAATTCAATGAGATAAATTTAATTGAGAGGTTTTTTGGAGATTTTTTGGAAAAACCTTCTATTCTGTTATATTGAAAATACATAACCTGATCTTTAACGTTGAAGTTACGTTTTTTTGAGCTTCAATTTTGGTTTGTGAAATCGTCAAAAATGGCCAGATTTGGCGAGGAAAAGTTTAAAAAGATGCAGGATGAGATGAGCAGGTGAGTTTGATGGTTTGGATGTGAAGGTTTGAAATTGTGTTGAATGTTTTGGGTCTATGTTTGGTGACATATTTTGCTTTGCTAGGGTTGTCTTGATTCTTTGGACTTGTGAAACCCTGTACGGTTGATGTGTTTGATGGCACAGGTCCCACGTTACATCTACTTGGTCTTTCCCTACAATTCACCCTCGAAATGATTGAATTTTTCGATCATTTCTCAGTGCATGAAGTTCAACATTGAAATCCACCCCCTGCATGTCTGAGGCTAGGCCATAGGAATCAGAAAATTGTTCAATCTAGCTTAAAAGGTACTTAGCTTAAAGTAAAGGGTTGAAAATCTAGCATTCAGATAAGCAGAAAAGTGTTCAAATAAATTAATATGAAGAACAGGGTTCTAAATTTACCTAATTAGCTAGAAAGAAAAAGGATAAAAATTTAGCTGAGCAGAGAGGGTTCCAAATCTAGCTAAATAGGTAGTTAGCTAGAAAAAATCTAAGGGTTCTAAATTTAGCTAATTAGGTAGAAAAAGTTTTTAAAATCTTGCTAAAAATGTCATTAGCTAGAAGAAAAGGGTTGAAATTTTAGCTGATAGGATTCCAGATCTAGCTAAATAGGTAGTTAGCTAGAAGAAATATAAGGGTTCTAAGTCTTGCTAAATAAATAATTAGCTAGCATAGTAATTAGCTAGAAAATCTTGTTTAAAATTAAGTGTTTAAAAGCTGAGAGTGTTCTAAATTTAGCTAATTAGCTAGAAAAAGTGTTTAAAATCTAGCTAACAATGTCATTAGCTAGAAAAAAAAATCTATTTAAAAGGGTTTAAAATCTAGCTGATAGGATTCCAAATCTAACTAATTAGCTAAAAAAAAAAGTTTAAAAGCTGAGTGTTCCAAATCTAGCTAAATAGGTAGTTAGCTAGAAGAAATTTGAGGGTTCTAAATCTAGCTAAATAGCTAATTAGCTAGGAAAAAAGGTGTTTAAAATTTAGCTGAGAGGGTTCCTAATCTAGCTAAATAGGTAGTTAGTTAGAAGAAATTTGAGGGTTCTAAATCTAGCTAAATAAATAATTAGCTAGCATAGTAATTAGCTTGAAAAAAGTGTTTAAAATCTAGCTGATAGGATTCCAAATCTAACTAATTAGCTAGAAAAAAAAATGTTTAAAAGCTGATAGTGTTCCAAATCTAGTTAAATAGGTAGTTAGCTAGAAGAAATTTGAGAGTTTTAAATCTAGCTAAATAGCTAATTAGCTAGAATAAAGGTGTTTAAAATTTAGCTGAGAGGGTTTCTAATCTGGCTAAATAGGTAGTTAGAAGAATATTTAGGGTTCTAAATCTAGCTAAATAAGTAATTAGCTAGCATAGTATTTAGCTAGAAAAAAGTGTTTCAAATCTAGGTGATAGGATTCCAAATCAAGCTAATTAGCTAGAAAAAATTGTTTAAACTCTAGCTGATAGGATTCCAAATCAAGCTAATTAGCTAGAAAAAAGTGTTTGAAATCTAGCTGATAGGATTCCAAATCTAACTAATTAGCTAGAAAAAAAAAAGTTTTTAAAAGCTGAGAGTGTTCCAAATCTAGCTAAATAGGTAGTTAGCTAGAAGAAATTTAAGGGTTCCAAATCTAGCTAATAAGCTAGAAAAAGTGTTTAAAATCTAGCTCAGAGGGTTCCTAATATAGCTAAATATTTAGGTACCTAGTTAGCTAGTAGAAATTTAAGGGTTCTAAATCTAGCTAAATAGCTAGAAAAAATGTGTTTAAAATGTATCTAATCTAGCTAAATAGGTAGGTAGTTAGTTAGAAAAAATTATAGGGTTCTAAATCTAGCTAAATTCATAGGTAATTAGTGAGAAGAAATTTAAGGGTTCTAGCTAAAACATCCGCTAATAGCTAATAGGTAATTAGCTAAAAAAAAGGGGGGGTTATAAATCTAGCTGATAGAATTCCAAATCAAGCTAATTAGCTAGAAAAAGTGTTTAAAATCTACCTAACAATGTCATTAACTAGAAAAAAAAATCTACCTTGAAGGGTTTAAAATCTAGCTGATAGAATTCCAAATGTAGCTAATTAGCTAGAAAAAAAAGTGTTTAATTGGGAGGGTTCCAAATCTAGCCAAATAGGTAGTTAGCTAGAAGAAATTTAAGGGTTCTAAATTTAGCTAATAAGCTAGAAAAAGTGTTTAAAATGTAGCTCAGAGCTATAGCTCTACCTAATATAGCTAAATAGGTAGGTAGTTAGCTAGTAGAAATTTAAGGGTTCTAAATCTAGCTAAATAGCTAGAAAAAGTGTGGTTAAAATGTATCTAATCTAGCTAAAGAGGTAGGTAGTTAGAAGAAATTATAGGGTTCTAAATCTAAAAAATTGTAGTGTCAACTTAGAAACTTGATCCACAAATTGTCCCTATTTATGAATCAAGCTGATCTGTTTTTCTTTCTCAGGTTTGAAGAGGAAATCGCCATCGGCCCTCGCATCATAAGTACGAGCACCTACAACGAAGCACAAAAACAACTTGGAGGACTCGCCCCTCCTCCACCTCTTCCCTCTTTCGTCCCAACACAAATAAAATCCTCTTCAAAAGGTAAAGTCAACAAAGAAAAAAAGCTTTCTAATAAATAATTCACTTTATAGGTTTCAGTTCTTCTTCTCGATATTCATATAATGACGACAAGTCCATTTTGAGGTAATTTTATTAATTTTTTTGTTAACTTATAACTAGTTTTTGCTTTATTTACAGCGGGTCACCGATGATGTATTCAAGTTCGCGTATGAATGTCTCAATGTATCAAGAGCCGTCGCTCCCTGAAATTTATCCGAATCAGGAGACACTCGAAGAAGCAAAAAGGATGCAAAGAAAGACACAAAAAGCTGCGGAGTTAAGTTACCAAAGTCACATTACAAGGCGAAAAGAGAAAAAGAATAAAAAACTTATTAGAACTGCCGGAGGTCAAACATGGGAAGACCAATCGCTCGCGGAATGGGAAGATGGTGAGTGAATCAAAATTTCGTATTTCTTATTATTTTTTAGACGATTTTCGGCTTTTTTGTGGTGACCTTGGAAACGATGTGACCGACGAAGTTCTGACTCGTGCGTTTTCGAAATATCCATCGTTTTTAAGAGCGAGAGTCGTCCGAGATAAAAGGACCAATAAAACCAAAGGATTTGGATTCGTCAGTTTTAAAGATCCGCAAGACTTCATCAGAGCAAATAAAGAAATGAATGGTCAGTAAAATAGAAATTTCTTAGCTTCCTGTGGCCAGATCTGTCATTTCGTCCACAAGGATTCAGCTTTGAAACTTCGATTTTGTCTACAATGAGTAAAATTATGTTTGCAGGTCGATATGTTGGGAGTCGGCCGATCAAGCTGAGGAAGAGCACTTGGAAGGCGAGGTCGCTGGATGTTGTCCGAAAGAAGGATAAAGAAAAGGCCGCCCTCATTAATTTATTAACTGGAAAATAATTATCTTAAGTTTATCTCATTCCTTTTTAAGTTATACTAATAAAATTTTATAATGTACCAACTGGCTCTGTTATTTTGAAACCTTTTCATTCCTAGCACCACATAGGGTTGCATGATACAGCCGAAATTGTGGGCCAAAAAAAGTGGATGATTTAGGAAGTTTGAGTGGTTTAGACAGTTTGTGAGGTGGTTTGGGCAATTTGGAGGTCTGGGCTACTTGCCCTTTGGGCGGTTTTGGAGGTCTGGGCTACTTGGCCTTTGGGCGGTTTTGGAGGTCTGGGCTACTTGGCCTTTGGGCGGTTTTGGAGGTCTGGGCTACTTGGCCTTTGGGCGGTTTTGGAGGTCTGGGCTACTTGGCCTTTGGGCGGTTTTGGAGGTCTGGGCTACTTGGCCTTTGGGCGGTTTTGGAGGTCTGGGCTACTTGGCCTTTGGGCGGTTTTGGAGGTCTGGGCTACTTGGCCTTTGGGCGGTTTTGGAGGTCTGGGCTACTTGGCCTTTGGGCAGTTTTGGAGCTCTGGGCTACTTGGCCTTTGGGCGATTTGTCAATGGGTGGGCTATTTTGGTTATTTGGGATGTTTACGCTGTTCGGGCGGATTATATGATTTAGTTGGTTCAAGGAATCAAGTAGAGGTAGATAAGGCTACGTTGGTAGGCGTCAAAATCATCGATTTATATAAAACACCTTGTTCCTCACTCTCCATCTACTCTATTTTGTGCTTTTTCTGAAATCTCGGAGGGGCCACCTTAAAACTAATTTTCAGGACTGAGCTTAGGGATGGTTGACATATGACATATCTGGTTTTACATAGACTTTATCATTAGGAAACTTATTTCAACGTTTATATTTTATCCTTAGTAGTTTTTCAACAGTAATGCAGTCTGCACAGTGCAGACAGAAGAGGAGCTTGCTTTGCAAGGGATTTTCCCTGATCGGGACTTCTTGGGGTTTTAGGTTGGCGAGCCTGTGAGTGATGATGATAAGAAAAATTGAAGGAGGTTGCAGTTGCCACTTTTCGAAACCGCTGACAGGTAAATATGGATCAATTTCCAGCATTGAAAAACGACCGACTCCTGAAAGCGGCCCGGGGTGAAAAAGTGGACAAAGTTCCCGTCTGGGTCATGCGCCAAGCCGGCCGCTACCTTCCCGAATTCCGGGAACTCCGAAGCAAACACGACTTCTTCAAGATCTGCCAGACGCCCGAGTTGGCCTGCGAAGTGACGTTGCAGCCGATCGAAAGATACCCGGATTTAGACGCCTCGATTATATTTTCCGACATTTTGGTCATTCCGCAGGCGATGGGGATGGTGGTCGAGATGAGGCCTGGGGTCGGTCCAGTCCTTCCAGAGCCACTCGTCACTCCAGAAGATATGAACAAACTCAAAACTCCGAATGTCAAAGAAGAACTTCATTACGTCATGGAAGCGATAACAATGACTCGAAAGCGACTAGACGGCCGTGTCCCACTTATCGGCTTCTCAGGAGCTCCTTGGACCTTAATGGGCTACATGATTGAAGGTGGAGGCTCCAAAACGATGTCAAAATCAAAAGCCTGGCTTTACCGCTACCCAGAACAAAGTAAAGAACTTCTCTCCAACTTGGCACAAATCGTCTCTGAATATTTGATCGAACAAGCCAAATCTGGCGCTCAACTTCTCCAAGTTTTTGAATCAAACGCCGAATATTTGGGACCAGAATTGTTCTTTAAGTTCTCATTGCCCTTTTTAAAAGACATCAGCGTCAAAGTGAAGGAGTCCCTTAAAAAATTAGGTTTGGACGTTCCAATGACCGTTTTTGCCAAAGGAGCCCATTATGGGTTGAAAGAGTTATCGACGATCGGCTATGACGTCATCGGCATCGACTGGACTGTCGACCCCGAAGTTGCACGAGAGGTGACCAAATCGGTGACCCTACAGGGAAATTTGGACCCTTGCCTTTTATACGCTCCAGTAGATTTCATCGAAAAATCGGCTCGGGAAATGGTCACCAAATTCGGTACAGCGAGATATATCGCAAATTTGGGACATGGAATTTATCCAGATGTCGACCCCCAACATCTTGAAGCGTTTTTAAAAGGCGTCCATTCAGTTTAAGACTATTGGTGTCGTTTTATATTGGGATATATGAATATCCCTATTTGTTGTACATTTTTTAAATTTTATTAAAAAGATACAATTTTTAAAGGTTTTTTTAATCATTCATCAGAGGAAGCTCAAAATTGCATATAGTAACCAGATTTCAGTCAGAAAAGTTGGAGTATTTAGATCCACAGTTGGGAGGTTATTTGATTATGAGTGGTTATCTAAAGGTAACAGTAGTGAAGGTTATCCAAAGATTGACGCCCAAATTTTTAAAATGAAGTTTTGATTCAGAAAAACGGAACACGATGACAGAAAACGCACTTTTAGTCCTTTTCGTGTATAGTTCGTTCATGTTTACGACTCCATTCGTCGCGTTTTTCGGTACGAAGAAATTGATCGTCGACTACTTCGATTTGGACGATTTTAGCCGCAACATTTGCTGTGTTATTGCTGCTGTATTGACCGTCCATGTCATCATCGTTTTTTACATCCTCCGTGCGATTAGAGAAGTGAAAGAAGAATATCGAGAACAGTCTTTGGAGACTCAAAAGTCGAAATAAAACCCAACATTCTCAATCGTTGTGTACAATAATGTAAATTTTTTCTGTATATAAAGTGTTCAAATAAATTGTTTTTGGTTTTATTTTGTTATTACCATGGAGACTCAAATCAGAACACAGTACTCCATGGTTAGTACGTCGACACCAGGTTGGCCAACCTAACCGCTCTAAAAAGTCCCATGGGAGGAAAATTACCTCCATAAAGAGATAACCGTCTTAGCTAACCAGGGCGACCAACCTTCTTGGGCGGCTAACCAGGGTGGCCAATCATTTTAGCTAGTCAGGGTGACCAAGCTTCTTGGATAACCAGGGTCGCCAACCTTCTTAGATACACAGGGTCGCCAACCTTTTTAGCCAATCATAGTGGTCAACCTTATAGCCAACCAGGATGACCAACCTTCTTGGGCGCCTAACCAGGGTGGCCAATCATTTTAGCTAGTCAGGGTGACCAAGCTTCTTGGCTAACCAGGGTCGCCAACCTTACTAACCAACCTTCTTAGATACACAGGGTCGCCAACCTTTTTAGCTAACCAGGATGACCAACCTTTTTAGCCAATCATAGTGGTCAACCTTATAGCCAACCAGGGTGACCAACCTTCTTGGGCGCCTAACCAGAGTGGCCAATTTTAGCCAACCAGGGTGACCAATTTTCTTGGTTACACAAGGTGGCTAACCAGGATGACCAACCTTTTTAGCCAACCAGGGTGACCAACCTTCTTAGCTACACAGGGGTGACCAACCTTCTTTGCTAACCAGGATGACCAACCTTCGTGGGCGGCTAACCAGGGTGGCCAATTTTAGCTAGTCAGGGTGAACAATTTTCTTGGCTACACAGGGTGGCTAACCAGGGTCGCCAACCTTTTTAGCTAACCAACCTTTTTAGCCAACCAGGGTGACCAACCTTCTTAGCTACACAGGGGTGACCAACCTTCTTTGCTAACCAGGATGACCAACCTTCGTGGGCGGCTAACCATTTTAGCTGGTCAGGGACCAGGGTGACCATCCTTCTTGACTAACCAGGGTCGCCAACCTTAGCTAACCAGGATGACCAACCTTCTTAGCTACACAGGTGTGACCAACCTTCTTAGCTAACCAGGTTGGTCAACCTTCTGAGCTAACCAGGGTGTCCAACCTTCTGAACTAACGAGAGTGAACAACCTTCTTAGCTAATCAGGGTGACCAACCTCATTGCTCTAACGACTCCTAAGATGTAATTTACCTCCCTAAACCAATAACCTTCATGGTTTACTCAACAACCCCTAGGGTTAAAATTTACTCCTTAATTGACCGGCCATTTCCCACAAAGACAAGGTTGAGGAAATAAAAAAAGAAAATAGTGGCACAGAATCAATTTTTCTTCTTTATTGTTACGAACGAAAAAACAAGCCGTCGATGAACATTATCCCGTTTTATAATTCGATAACCAATAAAAACATAACCATAAAGTGTAGTAGTGCTTTACAAAAAGAAAAATAGAAATAAATAAATTTTTGGGGGCAAAGTAAAAAGCATAACAAGCTACTGCAGTTAAAACCAATTAGAAAAAGGTAGTGTGAATTCAATATTTTAGAAAACATACTCTAAAAATACATCACAGCCTCAACACACTCCTTCTTAATAGTTGAAACTGTGTCTTGTTCTTTATTTCTATTTCATCGATTTCGCATTCAAATTTCTACTTCAATAAAAAAAAGACAGAGTTCGTTTTCCTAGAATGTGTTAGGGCGGTAAATGACAAAAAACAACAAAAAAACGCAAAAAAATGCCCTGGATTTATTCTTTAAAAAAATTTCTTCAATAAAAAGGTTATAATGTTATTCGAACTTATACTTAAAACTTGTTAAAATTGAGCCAAAAAAAAGAAGAAAAAAATTTCAGCGATAACATTGTTAAGAAGCGAGCGCTATAGACTCAGCTTCCTGAGGACTAATTGACTTGAAATTTTAAGAGCTTATTAAATGCTCCAATTTCAAGTTGATAGGTCCACAGGAAGCTGAGAAAAGGCAAATTTTGAACTCAAAATTATGTATCGCACCTGAGGGAAATCTTTTTTGGCCAAATCTTTAACAAATAATTACCACTTGTCATCCTAGAACCGAAAACTATTTTTATTTTTTTTTAATTTTTAAACTAGACAGGTTTATTGGTAACTATTTGTTCAGAAGTAAAAAAACAATTTCAAAGATTTACATAAATTAGTTCCTAATTTTTGGTTTAAAAAGAAAATTTTAAACGGAAGCTGAGAAGAGAAACCTGCCATTTAAAAAAAAAATTTTAAGTTGTTATTGACTTAGTATTACAGAATTTCATTGATATATTGAGGCAGTGGAGCCGTTAACAATGAAAATTTTAAAAAGTAATTTTTTTTTGTACATTTTTATTTTTATGCTACAAAATAAGAAAATCACTGGCTAATTTTTAATAATATACAATTGGAAAAATTCAGTTCGGATCCATTCCACTGGGATCAGTCCAATATTTTAAGTCGAAAAACGGAAAACAAAATACTTAGCTCTGTCACTAAATTTTTTTTTGTTAATTTTTTTTTGTTTTGTTATTTTTTGTGAATTTTTAGCGCCTGTTGGGGGGGAAGGAGCGCATTCCTCGGGAGGGTGGGCCGCCGGATCTGGAAGGGCCGTTTCCACCGCCGCCGCCCATTGAAGAACGCATGATTCCTCGTGGGCCTCGTCCTCCCCCTTCGCCACCTCCGCCGCCTCCTCGCCTTAACTTTTTCTCCTCCACGTTGATCTCCTCGCCAGATTCGTTGGGATACTTAATCGGCTAAAAAACAAACAAAAATTTGTATTTAGTACAAATTGGGAGCAGTAAATTCAGGGTGATCAACCTATAGCCTTCATGGTTTCCCAGGGTTACCAACGTTCTTACCCTGTGGTGGACGTTACCTCGCCAAATTGATAACCTTCATGGTTTCCCAGGGTTACCAACGTTCTTACCCTGTGGTGGACGTTACCTCCCCAAATTGAGAACCTTCGTGGTTTCCCAGGGTTACCAACGTTTTTACTCTGTGGTGGAGATTACCTCTCCAAATTGAGAACCTTTATGGTTTCCCAGGGTTACCGACGTTCTTACCCTGTGGTGGACATTACCTCCCCAAATTGAGAGCCTTCATGGTTTCCCAATGTTCTTACTCTGTGGTGGACATTAAGTCCCCAAATTGAAAACCTTCATGGTTTCCCAGGGTTACCAACGTTCTTACTCGGTGGTGGACGTTACCTCCACAAATTGAGAACCTTCATGGTTTCCCAGGGTTACCAAAGCTCTTAATCTGTGGTGGACGTTACCTCCCCAAATAGAGAACCTTCATGGTTTCTCAGGGTTACCAACGTTCTTACTCTGTGGTGGACGTTACCTCCCCTAATTGAGAACCTTCATGGTTTCCCAGGGTTACCAACGTTCTTACCCTGTGGTGGACGTTACCTCCCAAATTGAGAACCTTCATGGTTTCCCAGGGTTACCAACGTTCTTACCCCGTGGTGGACGTTACCTCCCCAAATTTAGAACCTTCATGGTTTCCCAGGTTTACCAACGTTATTACCCTGTAGTGGACATTACCTCCATAAATTGATTACCTTCATGGTTTATCAGGGTTACCAACGTTCTTACCCTGTGGTGAACATTACCTCCCCAAATTGAGAACCTTCATGGTTTCCCAGGGTTACCATCGTTCTTACCCTGTGGTGGACATTACCTCCCCAAATTGATAACCTTCACGGTTTCCCAGGATTAGCAACGTTCTTACCCTGTGGTGGACGTTACCTCCCCAAATTGATAACCTTCATGGTTTCCCATGGTTACCAACGTTCTTATTCAGTGGTGGACATTCACTCTCCAAATTGATAACTTTCATGGCTTACCCAGGGTTACCAACGTTCTTGGCTCTAATAAGAAGTTACTTACTTTAGCATTCAAAACGGATTGCACGGTTTGTGGGTCTTCAAACGTCACAAACCCGTAATCCTTTTTGTTGTTTTTCTGAAGAATCTTGACGTTAGCGACGGGGCCGAATTTTTTCGCGAAAAAAGCCTTGAATTGTTCCTCCGTTTGTCCTGGCGGAAGGTTCCCGATGAACAACTGGTGCGAGTCGCCGTACTGAGAGCTTCGACTTTCCGAATATTGGTTGCTCCTTCTTCGATCGCCGTCAGCACCTCCGTAATTGCCTAAAAAGGGATATTTAGATGGCAACACTGTTTTATGGTCTTTACCATTATCGTCGCTGTTCTGTTGTTTAGGAGGTCCGTTGAAGCTTCTTTCTTGAGGTTGAACAGGTTTAGGCATTGAATAGTTTTGTCTAACGTCAACTTTTCCATTATCCATTGGCGGCTAAAAATTTATTTATTTTTGTATTGTTAATAAATTAAATACAAACCGGTGACATAGGTTGAGGGATCGGCTGAATCGGTTGTGTCATGTTTGAGTTGAAAAAAACGGGTACGTTGTTTCCAATGGTTGCGCCAGACGATTTTAATAGATTCGCGTATGTTTTCGGTCCATTTCCTGTGTCGATTTGGGTTTGCTGGGGTGCCGGGTGAGACTGGTTGATCTGGCTGTGGTATTGTTCCTCTTGATCTAATTGTTTCGGCTGAATTTCATTGACGTACGGGGTTTGGTTGACTTGAATGGGCTCGGCTGGTTGTTGCATCATGTCGATCTGGTTCATAATCATTTGGTTCTGTATCGGCGGTTCGGGTTGAGGGGTCGGTCCGGTCTGCGAGTTTTCTTCATGTCCTGAATCCGAGTTTCCGTTCACTTGGGCCATTCCGGAGTAGTAGACAGGTTGCTGCGTTTCAGTTTGATGGTGTTCGTTCTGTACCTCGGTTTCCTGATCTTCTTCCGCTTCCGACCTTGCCATTTCACCTTCGAGATCCTCATCCAGCATGTCCTGGTACCGAAAGATATCATTATGGACATAATACTTCTTCGGGTTTTGCGGAGCGAGGACGAAAGTTTGGTTGAACCTCCGCATCGGCTGTCCCGCGTTGGAAAGCTCGCCAGAAACCTGAACCACAACACCGTCGCCGAGAGTCGCCTGAGAGTCCACCTGGGTTATCTTCGTATGGCAGTCGCGAAAGCTCAATTGTTGGATCCGTTGATGAATGTTCTTTTGCCCTATCACAGCCACCGTTTCACGATTATGAGAGTCCAAACCTCCATGGATGAAAGACGAGTTGTTGTTATAAAACCTAAAACCAAATTTCAAATCAAAAACCATTTCCAAGCAGCCGATGCTGCAATATCTGAAAGGCAAGTTGCCTGTAAACCCCTGATAGCCATAAGAACAGAGCCAAGGTAAGCAGCTATTGTAAGCCATCGCCAGCAAAGGTAGGCACACAACTGAAGGCAACTATTGCCTACATCATGCCTGCAAATGCCACTGCTTTCAAATGCTGCAGTAAAAACTGGTAGCCATTGTCCTCTTGGTAAATCATGAACAAAGATTTGCCCTAGTTTAGAGGTCTCCATACATATATGGCAGCAACTGAAGGGAAGCTGTAATTGCAACTACATGATTGATAGCCATTGCCTGGATAGCCAGCCGTCCAGAATAGGCAGCCATTCTGCAGCAGAAGACAGCAGCCTGAATGCATAGGTGCAATGCCTCTTCCTGTACAGAGTAGGCAGCCAATGCTATCCATTACCTGCAACATCATACTCACTGCAAGGAGTAAGCTAAAGGATGCTGCTGACCACAGTAGGCAGCTATTCTGCAGCAACTGCAGGTTCACTTGAAAAAAGGCAACAAGAATGCAGCTAGTGCTATCAATTCAAGCAACTACTGCCAAAATGCAATGGCTTTATCTGAGCAGAGTAGGCAGCCAATGCTGACCATCACCTGCAGAAACTACCAACTGCCTAGAAGTCTGACAAAGGAAGCTAACGCTGTCCAATGTAGTCTATTCTGCACCAACTGCAGATTCACCAAGAGGAACGCAGCAGCCAGAATGCTATCCCTTTCTCTGTTCAGAGTAGGTAGCCAATGCTTTCCATAACCAGCAGAAACTCCACTTTCACAGGAGTATGCTAAAGACTGTTGCTGTCCAGAGTAGGCACCCATTCTTCAAAACTGCAGATTCACCAGCCAGTTGCATAGAATAATGTGCCAGGTACCACTGCCAGAATTCTTTTGCCCTGTCTGTTCAGAGGAAGCCGCCTATGCTGTCCAAATTTTTGTAGGATTAAGAGCAATCTGAATGCCTCAAAGCTACTGCTGGCAATGCAAGCAAAATGGGAGAAGAGTAGGCAGCCAATGCTGTCCATTACCAGCAGGAAACAAAATTTCCAAGGCACTAGGCCGTCTTTACCACATAGAACATAATTACCGGTGAAGATGAGCAGGGGCTTCATTGAGGAGCGTGTAATATTGACGGACGAACTCCCTTCCGACGCATTGAGGGCTCAACCTTTCGGACACCATATCAGTTTCTTTTCAAACAGCTTAATTCCTTTCAAAAAGGCTCCGAGTAATCACTGCATCGACCTGAAAAGAAGAAAAAAAACTTCAAAAATTGGGCCACACAACCCCTTATAAGGGCCTATCAAACCAAAAGCGGGAAAGTGAAAGGGCCAGAGAACAAAGAAATCAGCAACGTGGGGCTACATTTAAGGTTATAAAGATAAATTTAATCTTCCCCCAACACCTCCAAAACACATCAAAAACTTCAAAATAGACTTTAAAAATGCTTAAAAAGCCTTAAACGACTCATATAGAAAAAGCATGGCCGTCCAAAGACAAAACCGGCGAATCCGAACTAACATGAACAACTGAAATTTTACCAGAATGAAATTTTCAAGACGATTTTTCTTCTGATTTACACGAAAAATGGAAGAAAATTTATAAAAATGAAATCGTAATAATTAGAAAAGGGAAACAAGAATAAGGCCTCCCGACAACACCTGGTTCTTCCTCGATGTTTATTTACCTTAAGAACGTTCCTTGTGGTCTAAAAACGCCTGGAGATCCTCAAATAAACGAATTAGCGCAAACGAAAAAATTAAAGGCTTGAAAACGTGAGCTTGAAAAAGGCCTTTTCCGTCTTTTTGAGGTCTAAACAAAATTAAAAGATTAGTTTCAACGTGATCCGCAAAACTAGAAGAGGTTGAAAACCCCAAAAAACCCGTCAAGAGGGCAGCACTGGAAAACAAGAAGGCCTCGTTCGAAAAAGAAAATTTAATCGTTTTTCGTTTTTTTGATATTTTTTTGTTCAAAAATTGAATTTTAGCTTTACAAAAGATGACGCTTTTGTATATAATTAACTTAGGATGGGTCATGACGGTGCAATTTTTTCCCGCGCAAAATATAGTTTAAAATTAAAGGGCGGGAAAAGTTCGGGTGCACTATGGTTTATTATTTTTAAAAGGAAGGTTGTGGCTTCAAGATTTTAGCTGATTTATTTTTAATCCTTATTGGACACTAGGGGCCCTTTTAATTAGATACTTTTTTTGCAACAAAGAGGGCCCTTTTTGGCTTGGTTTTTATCCTTTATAGACACTAGGAGGCCCTTTATAGATTAATTTTGATCCTTATTGGACACTAGGGGATCTTTTAATTAGATAATATTAAACGTGAAATAGGTCCTTTTTTTGACTTGGTTTTGACCCTTTTTCGACACAAAGGGCCCTTTTTAGCTTAATTTTTGATCCTTTTTGGAAACCGATGGCCCTTTTAGCTGATTTTTTTTTAATCCTTACTGGACACTAGGGGCTCTTTTAATTAGATAATATTAAACGTGAAATAGGGCCCTTTTTGGCTTGTTTTTTATCAATTATAGACACTAGGGGGCCCTTTATAGCTTAATTTTTGATCCTTATTGGACTTTAGGGAATCTTTTTTTCTGATAATATTAAACGTGAAATAGGGCCCTTTTTTGGCTTGGTTTTGACCCTTTTTGGACACTAGGGCCCTTTTTAGCTTAATTTTTGAATTTTGATACTTTATAGACTCTAGGGGGCCCCTTTATAGCTTAATTTTTGATCCTTACTGGACACTAGGGGCTCTTTTCTTAATTTTTAATTTGTGGTTTTGATCTTTTTTACCCTTTTGGAAATTAGGGGCCTTTTTTTAGCTTGATTTTTGATCTTTTTCGACACTAGGGCCCTTTTTAGCTTAATTTTTGATCCTTTTTGGAAACCAAGGGCGCTTTTAGATGATTTTTTTTTATCCTTATTGGACACTAGGGGCCCTTTTAATTAGATACTTGGGTCTTTTTGGGCTCTTGCGACAAATAGGGCCCTTTTTGTCTTGGTTTTTATCCTTTATAGACACTAGGGGGCCCTTTATGGCATAATTTTTGATCCTTATTGGACACTAGGGGCTCTTTTGATAAGATAATATTAAACGTGAAATAGCGCCCTTTTTTTGGCTTGGTTTTGACCCTTTTTGGACACTAAGGGCTCTTTTTAGCTTAATTTTTGAATTTTGATACTTTATAGACTCTAGGGGGCCCCTTTTTATCTTAAATTTTGATCCTTACTCGACACTAGGGGCTCTTTTCTTAATTTTTAATTTGTGGTTTTGATCTTTTTTACCCTTTTGGACATTAGGGGCCTTTTTTTGCTTGATTTTTGATCTTTTTTCGACACTAGGGGCTCTTTTAATTCGTTAGGTAATATTTTTTTAACGACAAATAGGGGCCGTTTTTTGATCTTTTGGACACTAGGGGCCCTTTTTAGCTTGATTTTTGATCCTTTTGGACACTAGGGGCTATTTTAACTAGATTTTGTTCCTTTATGACGAAAAGGGCCCTTGCTCGCTTAGATTTGGATACTATGGGCTCTCGTTACTAGATAGTATTTCTTTCGGGACAAATGGGGCCCTTTTAGATTGATTTTTGGACAGTAGGGGCCCTTTTGACATCATTTCGTTCTTTTACAACCAAAAAGGCCCTTTTTACCGTGATTTTTGATCCTTGTTGGACACTAGTGGCTCTTTTAATTAGATAGTATTAAACGTGAAATAGGGCCCTTTTTAAGCTTTGTTTTGACCCATTTTGGACAATAAGGGCCCTTTTTAGCTTAATTTTTGAATTTTGATCATCTATGAACACTAGGGGGCCCTTTACAGCTTAATTTTTGATCCTTATTGGACACTAGGGGCTCTTTTAATTACTTCCTATTTTTTTTTAACTACAAACAGGGCCCTTTTTTGTCGTTTTGATCCTTTTTTACCCTTTTGGACATTATGGGCCCGACAAATAGGGCCATTTTTAGATTGATTTTTGGACAGTAGGGGCCCTTTTGACTATAGTATTTCTTATGCGACAAATAGGGCCATTTTTAGATTGATTTTTGGATAGTAGGGGCCATTTTAACAAGATTTCGTTCCTTTAGAACTAAAAAAGCCCTTTTAGCTGATTTCCAAAGGAAATGAAGCTATTGCGGTCGGCTCCGGAATCAGAGACCTTCGTGATAAGGGCACTCTGGGGATCACAAAAATATAGGACTTCCCAATGGGGCGACACCCCACAACTCTCGGCCCAGGGTATTTTAACCTGCTCCCCAGAGAGGGGGAAGAAAATACAATTTTCAACGTCAAAATTCAATTTTATTGAGAAAATCGTCAGGTACATTCAATGGTTTTTTTCAAACTCAGAACTGTTAGACACCCACAGGTTACAACTGGATCCTCTTTACTAGGATTGCCACCTCAAGAAGCACTCACTTTGCCAAGTGTATCAACCTGGTAGGTTGTACTACCATAATGATCCAGGTGGTTTAGTTTATTTATGGATTCTCATATGGCTCTTGAGATTCGATGCTCTGTAGAACTTTTTAACGCATAGTTGGCAGCTGTAGGGCTTTTCCCCGCTGTGGATGATCATATGCCCTTTTAAAGTGCTGATATCTGTAAAGTTCTTCTTGCAGACTTCGCAAGTGAACGGCTTCTCTCCAGTGTGAACTCTCATGTGTCTCCTCAGGTTATTGACGACGGCGAACTTCTTATTGCAAACTTCGCAGCAATAAAGGTTTTCCCCGGTATGGAAACTCATGTGCCTTCTGAGAGCTTTCGCTTCTGTAAACTTCTTCTCGCAGACTTCGCATGTGAAATGCTTCTCTCCTGTGTGGATTCGCATGTGGCTTCTCAAGTTGCTCCCTTGTGTGAAGTTTTTCCCGCAGACTTCGCAGCTGTACGGTTTCTCCCCGGTGTGGATCCGAGTGTGGCTTCTGAGGTTGCTCGCTTGTGTAAACTGCTTCCCGCAGACTTGGCAGCTGTAGGGCTTCTCTCCAGTGTGGACTCTCATATGGATCTTAAGATGAGTTGCCAAGGGGAACCTTTTCTCGCAGACCTCACAGCTGTATGGCTTCTCCCCTGGAATAAACAAGGTTGCTATGGTTACTAATGCAATGCATGGTGGTTTTGGTAGCTATGGTTACTGATAAAAAGCGTCATAGTTACTAATAAAATCATCATGGCCACTAATTCAATGCATCATGGTTTTGGTAGCTATGGTTACTAATAAAAAGTGTCATAGTTACTAATAAAATCATCATGGTCATTAATTCAATGC
Source organism: Orius laevigatus (assembly GCA_018703685.1). Lineage (NCBI taxonomy): Eukaryota > Metazoa > Arthropoda > Insecta > Hemiptera > Anthocoridae > Orius > Orius laevigatus. The sequence continues at coordinate 85,183 of JAGWEN010000431.1, forward strand.
ATCATGGTTTTGGTTGCTATGGTTACAAATTCAATGAATCATGGTTTTGGTAGCTATGGTTACTAATAAAAAGCGTCATAGTTACTAATAAAATCATCATGGTTACTAATAAAATCATCATGGTTACTAATAAAATCATAATGGTTACTAATAAAATCATCATGGTTACTAATGCAATGTTATTTGGTTGCTAGTTACCAATTCAATGCATGATGATAAGGATTACTATGGTTACTTGTGGGTATGGTAACCAATGCAATAAACTTTGGTTTCCAGGGTTACCTATGCAACGCATGATGGTTTTTTTGGTTGCTATGGTTACTAATGCAACATACATTGGTAGATATGGTTACCTATGCGACATGATGACTTTGGTTGCTATGGTTACTAATGCAACGTACATTGGTAGATATGGTTACCTATGCAACATGATGGCTTTGGTTGCTATGGTTACTGAATGCAATGCTTGATGGTATAGGTTGCTATGGTTACTAATGCAATGCATGGTGGTTTTGGTAGCTATGGTGACTGAAAAAAAGCATCATAGTTACCAATCAAATCATCATGGTTACTTATGCAATGTAATTTGGTTACTATAGTTACCAATTCAATGCAAGATGGTTTTGGTAGCTATGGTTACTAATAAAAAGCGTCATAGTTACTAATAAAATCATCATGGTCACTAATGCAATGCATCATGGTTTTGGTTGCTATAGTTACCAATTCAATGCATAGTGGTTTTGGTTGCTATGGTTACTAATGCAAAGCATCATGGTTACTAAGTAATGCAATGTAATTTGGTTGCTATAGTTACCAATTCAATGCATGATGGTAAGAATTACTATGGTTACTTGTGGTATGGGTATGGTAACCAATGCAATAAACTTTGGTTTCCAGGGTTACCTATGCAATGCATGATGGTTTCGGTTGCTATGGTTACCGAATGCAATGTTTGATGTTATGGGTTGCTATGGTTACTTAATGCAATGCCTTATGGTTATGGTTACTTATGGGTTTGGTAGGTGATCTATGCAATGCATCATCGTTACTAACGGAGTTTCAGTTGCTATGGTTACTAACCCAATGCAACATCTTCGAAGATACTTATCGACGATCCTTGAGCTTTATTTTGGACTTGAGGGTCTTCCTTGAAATCGATTTTGAGAAAAACCTCGATGTCACTGACGTCTTCGTTGTTATCGTTTTCTTCGTCTTTCTTTACCTTTTCCGCACCTTTTTCTTCCATTTTTTGAATGAAACAAACTGAAAAAAGGAAACGAAATTGTTTTAAAGTCAACAGGCAGCTTAACACTTGATCTCACCCCAAATGGTCCACTCTATTGCACCCAGCAGGTTTTATTATTCCATCACCGTTTAGCCTGCTCCGTCATATTCAGCTGGTTACCATCAAATTAGTTTTACAAAAAAATTATGCAGATAAAGGTCAACATTTGAGGGAACTTAGGAAAAAGTAGAACAATACAAGTTCAAGTAACCTGTTTGCTGATAAGTGATAACCAAGTGATAACAGGAAGAAGGTTTCCAATTACTGTTATCCTAAACAACGTGTGTGACAGACGAAAGTTTTCAAATGATATTAAAGCAACTTTTAAACGGTAGAAAACACTCCGAATTCATTTTGATTCAAGGTGAGGACTTAAAAGATCATTTTTATCGATAAAAGGTAAAAGTCCATCTGCCGAGAGTCTCTCTCGCTGAAAAAGGCTCAAAGTCCACCTGTAAAGTGCCTCTGTTATTTAAAAAGGGTCTTAGTCCACCTGCTTAGTGTCTCACGAAAAAGGATCAAAGTCCAATATCTAGACTTCTGTCTCATTGAAAAAGGGTCAAAGTCCACTTGTCAAGGGTCTCTAAAGAAGGTAAAAGTTCATCTGCCGGTAAACCCTGGGCTAATGGGGCATTCATACTAGGTTATGCAACATTTGGTGAGAGTCTCTCGTTGAAAAAGGCTCAAAGTCCACCTGTTGAGTGTCTCTAATATTGAAAAAGGGTCAAAGTCCACATGTAAAGTGCCTCTATTATTGAAAAAGGGCCAAAATCCACATTTAAAGTGCCACTATTATTCAAAAAGGGTCAAAGTCCACCTGCATAGTGTCTCATGAAAAAGGATCAAAGTCCACTATCTAGACTTCTCTCTCATTGACAAAGGGTCAAAGTCCACTTGTCAAGGGTCTCTAAATATTGTAAATTGGTCAAAGTCCATATGTTGAGTGTCTCTAATATTGTAAAATGGTCCAAGTCCACCTGTTGAGTGTCTCTAATATTGAAAAAGGGTCAAAGTCCACATGTAAAGTGCCTCTATTATTGAAAAAGGGCCAAAGTCCATATTTAAAGTGCCACTCTTATTCAAAAAGGGTCAAAGTCCACTTGCATAGTGTCTCATGAAAAAAGATCAAAGTCCACTACCTAGACGTCTCTCTCATTGAAAAAGGGTCAAAGTCCACTTGTCAAGGGTCTCTATTATTGAAAAAGGGCCAAAGTCCATATTTAAAGTGCCTCTCTTATTCAAAAAGGGTCAAAGTCCACCTGCATAGTGTCTCATGAAAAAGGGTCAAAGTCCACTTGTAAAGTGCCTCTATTATTGAAAAAGGGCTAAAGTCCATATTTAAAGTGCCACTCTTATTCAAAAAGGGTCAAAGTCCACCTGCATAGTGTCTCATGAAAAAAGATCAAAGTCCACTTGTCAAGGGTCTCTAAATATTGTAAAATGGTCAAAGTCCACCTGTTGATTGTCTCTAATATTGTAAAATGGTCAAAGTCCACATGTTGAGTGTCTCTAACATTCAAAAAGGATCTGCATAGTGTCTCATTGATAAACGATCAAAGTCCATCTGCAAGACCTCTCTATCATTGAAAAAGGATCAAAGTCCGCCTAAATAGAGTCTTTCTTATCAATTTTAGGGTTTTAAAGGCCTTAAATTTCATGTTTCAGTCTTTCATGATTATTTCAAAAGTTTTTTTTTCTTTTCAAATTTTAGATGACCGTGATCTCCAAGGTATCAAAATTCTACGGGAGTTCATCAAAGAAAATTTGGAGCGAGAAAACCTCGTCCATTTCTTCGCTTACGAGAACGATTTCTACTCTGAGCTCAACGACGTCAAGCATCATCCTAATTTTTTGTTCAACAGGTGCCACTTAGATCCATGGAATTTGCTCGATCTTAAAGGTAAAATTCGCTTAAAAACAAAAAAAAATGTTTATCGTCTTTTTTTAGAAAATCAGAAAATATCATTGAATGCTGAATTTTTAAAATCGAAATTGCAGAGCAACAAGACCAATTTAATCGTCGTGGATTCTTTTTCGTACATTTTGCTCGAAAGTTCGCTCACCCAGTTATGCCAAAATTTGAAGAAAGTGTTTGATTTGAATGGTAAGGAGGTTTGGGTCGACCAGAGCGGTTCAGTGTTGTATCGCCTTTTTTCTTTCTTATTTCTTGATTCCCCCTTGCCTCACTCCCCTGGGGTGGAAAAATCTTTTGAAATGACCTAAAATAGTATTTTCCTCAGCTCCCCAGAAACCAATCGATCTAATCATACTAAAGAATAATGAACCTAATTTTAATTTGCTGTCCTCAGGGTGTATTATCCAATCTTTTGCTCTTTTTAGGTCAATCAAGAATTCAATTAGTGGGTGTTTTTCATTCATCTGAAAATGAATCGATTGAATATAAACAACTAAAAAATGTCGCTAGCAGCATCATAAACATGAGCAGCACATCTAAAGGAATAAAAGCGATTGTTGCTCACCATCAGAGCCAAGGAGTCGTCACCAAAGAAGTAATACACATTTTTAGGTCATAAAACAAAACTTTTTTTCTTTTTACAGAATTACCACTCAACCTTTGAAAACAATGAACTAAACTTTTCAGTCATCAAAGAAGAAGTAAAGGAAAATGTCGAACCTCAGGTGGACCCGACAAAATTGACGACGTTTAAACTATCACTGGACGATGACGAAATTTTATCTCGCAGTCGAGTCCAACTGCCATATTTACGGTAATTTTGAATTTAAAAAAATATAAAAATTTAAACTTTTTTTAGAAATAAACAAGCGGGAGCAATCATTTATGAGCCTGATGAAAATGATGATTGGGATGATGAAGATCCAGACGATGATCTTGATATTTAAATTGTGAAAAATGTTCTCCACTGGTTGGAGGAGTTTGATGTTCAAAATATGAGGAACGTAAACTCAAAAAATTAGGTTTGCTCATCTGCATGTGGACTGATCGACCTGAAATTTTAAGGGCTTTGTATTATAGAAGAGTTTCCTTTGTTTTTTTGAGGATTCAATGAAACTCAATTTTTGTTTACTATTACTTAAAAAAAGAAAGAAAAAATTAAATGTATAAAACTATTTTTAATGCAGTGTTTTTATCTCCCCCCCCTTTTAAAGTGGATTTCCGTAGGAAAGTAGGCTATTGAGGTGGTCCTCACAGAGGCTCCCAGGCTAGAGGCTCATATATTCGTGATCAGGAAGCTCTGGGGATCACAAAATTATAGGATGTTCCTTTCATGTTTATACAATATATATATTTCTTATATGTTTATCCTCTGTCCTTTCCTTCCAAGGAAGGAAGGAGTGGTTTTCAAGGGGTGGAAAAGGGGTGAAAACTTGCGCCTGCACTGGAAGTGACATGGATATGGCTCTTAGGGAGTCGAAATCCTTTTGTCTAGATCTGGCAAATTATTTCGCTTTGAAATTTCCTTAAATATAGACAAAACGCAGAACATAGTTCACACACTCAAGTGGACACCTCATTATTTTATGAGTCAGCTAGGATGCTGGGTGTCATTGTCGATTCCAAATTAAATTGATCAGCCCAGGGGTGGAAAAGGAACATCTAAATTTTCCAAAAAGCAGAAATTTCCTAACTATAATAGAAATTTTTTATGAGATGACGTCAAAAATGTGCGTTTTATATCGAAAGTTAACCTAAAAGCCTACAGGAACGGCTTCCTCTACGTCTGAATTAAGTTTCTACCAAAAGACATGAAAATCGAAGTGCCATTTTGGGAATGGCATATGCCGATTATCTGCCAGACTATTGACCTCACGAAAAAAAGTATCGAAGTAAACCCCCCTTAATTTTGAGCGAGGAATCGATTGGCATCAATAACTTTTGGACCCGACGTACAGGGTGCTCATGAAGGACCCTAACTTCGTTATTTTGAGTGCGTACCCTATGTTTTGACAAAAGAAATCGATTCTTCGCTAAATTTTCAGTAACTTTTGCTAATAACACTTTTTTTGATAGGACCAACCTGTCTGAACATTTGGTCCTATCAAAAAAGTGTTCTAAGTAAAAGTCAAAGGAAATCAAGAGTACAGCTAAAAACTTTATAAAATAGTATTTAAAGGCTCATAAATTAATACAAAGACGTATATAAGTTGTTAAAAAAATTGCATTTTTGACTTTTGTCCATTGATGGAGCTCTGGGCAACCACCAGACGTAAACCGACGTCATTCCTGGCATTTCCTACGAAATTCTTGAAGCCCTATATCTGTTCCCGATCGACGTTTCACTCGTTAAAATAACCGAAGCGTTTAATTATAATTAAATTTTAATTAAGGGGCATAATTATTCCATAGAAGCCCACAATTTCCTCGACTTTGAAGAGGAAAAAGAGAAGAGCGAAGAGGAGGAATTTGTCTGTTTGGCCGCGCATGTTCCGAATTCGTCTCAAACAGAAAAGACAAAAGTCAGTCATCTCCAATCCTCCCTCACATCATTCCGCATTCTCACACGTAAATAACCATTTTTTTTTAACAATACAACAACTATTTAGATAGATTTTAAAATAAACTACTTTCAAAGACACATTTTCAGCATAATTTCAAGAATTAGCGTCCATAATTTCAACTATTTTTGACCGATTTCAAAGATACTTATACGGTTAGAGAGCTCTTTTAAAAAAAACTACAAAATCGCCCATAAAATATTTCATAAAACGTTAAATTTTTCATAAATAACTTAAATTTAATATTAATTTAAGGATTTAAATTCCATGACTAAGAGCAAAAACCGAGCTAAAAAGGGCCCCTAGTGAGCTAAAAGGATCAAAAGTCAAGTTAAAAGGGCAGCCAGTGTTCAAAAAGGATCAAAAATCAAGCTAAAGGGCCCCTAGTGTCCAAAAAGGATCAAAAATCAAGCTAAAAGGGCCCCTATTGTCTAAAAAAGAGTAAAAACCCAGCTGAAAAGGGACCCCAGTGTGCAAAAAGGATCAAAAATCTAGCTAAAAGGGCCCCATTGTTTAAAAAAGAGCAAAAACCTAGCTAAAAGGGTTTTTTCAAAAACCTCAAAATCAAAATTTGTAAAGCCTAATTTTCGTAAAAAAAAACTTCGAAATCAACATTTATGAATACCCCTTGGCTGATGGCAAAGCCCACGCAAAAGCCTAATTTTTGTCCAAAAACCTCGAAATCAACATTTAAAAAGCCAAATTTTCGTGAAAAACCTCAAAATCAACATTTGTAAAGCCTAATATTGTTTTAAAAAAACCCTCGAAATCAACATTTATGAATGCCTAATTTTCGTCAAAAAACCTCCAAATCAACATTAAATGGACAACTTTTCGTCAAAAACCTCCAAATCATGGTTATAAGAGCCAATTTTTTTTGTCAAAAAATCTCAAAATCAACGTTTTAAGTGAAATTAATTTTGTCGAAAACCTCAAAATCAACATTTTAAATTATTTTAAAAACATTTTAAAAACAAAAAAAAACATTTTAAAACGTTTTTAATTATGAAGCCTAATCTTTGTCCAAAAACCTCAAAATCAACATTTAAAAAGCCAAATTTTCGTGAAAAACCTCAAAATCAACATTTGTAAAGCCTAATTTTGTTTTTAAAAAAAAACCTCCAAATCAACATTTATGAATGCCTAATTTTCGTCAAAAAACTTCAAAATCAACATTTGTAAAGCCTAATTTTGTTTAAAAAAAAACCTCGAAATCAACATCTATGAATGCCTAATTTTCGTCAAAAAACCTCAAAATCAACTTTAAATTGACTACTTTTCGTCAAAAACCTCAAAATCATGGTTATAAGAGCCAATTTTTTTGCCAAAAAATCTCAAAATCAACTTTAAATTGACAACTTTTCGTAAAAAACCTCCAAATCATGGTTATGAGAGCCAATTTTTTTTGCCAAAAAATCTCAAAATCAACGTTTTAATTGTAATTTCTTTTGTCGAAAACCTCAAAATCAACATTTCAAAACCCAAATTTCCTTCAAAAACCTCAAAGTTAACATTCATTATTTTTTAAAAATTCACTTTGTGAACCGACTTCAAATGCCTCATTGACCATAACAAGTTTAAGAAAAGGACGATTTCCTTGGAAACGCGGGGTTAATGAGTCCGAAGACAAAAGAAAATGCTTATTTTATCTCTTAATGTATTCAAAGTTGCCACTTTTCTCGACGCCCCCTTACTTTTTAAAAATTAAAATTTCAAATTTTCTTCATCAAGGAGGCCAAAAGGTGTTCATATTTAACGAAATCTACGATAAAGAAGCCTTTTCGAAAAGGTCTCTTTTGTTACGAAAGCACCTTTTGTCTTGAGAGAGAAAAAAAAAGTCACTTTAGTCGAGAAAACAAGATTTTCAAGAAGAGGCCACCTAATTAGATTGGAAGATCGGCTTTCGACGATTTCGTATGTTTGGGAGAAGGAAAACATGAATTTGGCGAATTCAAAACTCTTTGTAAGATCTTATACATGAAGGTTTAATTTTAAAGCTTTTCAAGGGGGATTTAACGTTTTCACATTAATTTCAAGACAATTCTCGTGACTTTTCTGACAAACGACACTTTCAAAGTTCGTAACTTTTCCGAAAAATTTAGGTGGGTGCAAATCATGAAAGAAAAAAAAAGGAATAAACCTAAAAATCGTACGACTCTCCCTGGTCAAAGGGTTTTGAAAATGTAAGGAAAAAGAAGTGGTGAATATTGGTGAATAACTATCGATCTTTTGAGAAATTCGAAAATTTCCTTGTCATTTTCCACCTACGGTTAGGTACAGGGGCTGGGACCTTAGGGTGTGGGTGGGTTTTCAGTTAAGGGGGCGCAGAAAATTGGCTCTTAAAAAAATATATTGAGCAAAAAAAAGAGGTTCCCAAACTTTTTCACAGTGCGCCCCCCTTTTAAACAATTCAAAACCTTTGCCCCCCCTCCCCCTAAAGTTTTGAATGTTAACTTTGACGTTTTTGAATGAAATTTGGGTTTTAAAATGTTTTGACAAAAAAATTTGTTCTTATAACCATGATTTGGAGGTTTTTGACAAAAAATTGTCAATTTAAAGTTGATTTTGAGGTTTTTTGACGAAAATTGGGCATTCATAAATGTTGATTTTGAGGTTTTAGACGAAAATTTGGCTTTATAAATGTTAATTTTGAGGTTTTTGACGAAAATTAGGCATCAAAAATGTAGATTTGAGGTTTAGAAAATTAGGCTAGATAAAATTTTGAGGTTTTTTAAACCAAAATTAAGCTTTTTAAATATCGATTTTAAGGTTTTTGTACGAAAATTAAGCTTCATAAATGTTAATTTCGAGGTTTTTGACCAAAATTAGGCTTTTCAAATGTCGATTTTAAGGTTTTTGAACGTAAATTAGGCTTCATAAATGTTGATTTCGAGGTTTTTTGACCAAAATTAGGCTTTTTAAATGTTGATTTTGAGGTTTTTGTACGAAAATTAGGCTTCATAAATGTTGATTTCGAGGTTTTTTGAACAAAATTTGGCTTTTAAATGTGATTTTGAGGTTTTTTACGATTTGGCTTTCTAAATGTTGATTTTGAGGTTTTTTGACCAAAATTAGGCTTTTTAAATGTTGATTTTGAGGTTTTTGTACGAAAATTAGGCTTCATAAATGTCGATTTCGAGGGTTTTTGACCAAAATTTGGCTTTACGGGCCTAGTCCGCGCCTGGTTAGGTAGTTGATAGCTCTCTCGTCTGGCATTTTGAAAAAACTGTCCCAAATTGGGTCTTTTTTCAGTTTTTGACCTCTAGCTCGAAAACAATGGGTTATAGCGACTTGACTACTAAGTACAAAATGAAAGATTATAAAATTATGCATCTAATGAGCTTTCAAAAGTCAAAATCGGTTAAGCCGTTTAGGAGATATGGAAAGTAAAAGCGGACCATTTTTCGTAGGACCAATTTTTGAAAAATGCCTCATTTTAACACACATTTTATGGTAAAACATCGATATTCACCAAATTTTCACCATTAAATCCAAGTTTTTGTTTCCCCCTCGCCACGTGATTCGTCTGCCATTTTGAAAAAAACTGCCCCCATTCCCAAATCGGCACTTTTTTTTGTTTGACCTCTAGCTCGAAAACAATGGGTTATAGCGACTTGACCACTAAGTACAAAATGAAAGATCATTAAATTCTGCGCCTAATGAGCTTTCAAAAGTCAAAATGGGTTCAGCCGTTCTGGAGATATCGAAGGTCAAAGATTTGTGAAAAATGTCTCATTTTGCTTCAAAATGAAAAAGAGCCTTCACCAAATTTTTACTATAACTCGTCTTTCTCGCTTAGTTTGAATCCGGAAACCGAAAACTTGTTCGGAATTCAGTTTAAAAACCGAAGAGCGATGGTGGATGAGTGGGATTTGGCTAACAATGTAATCAGACACGAGGGATTTGACAATTTGTTCGAGGAAAAAGAGAAAATCGATTCCTCTTTGGTTTCAACCTGATCGCTCAATTGCAATTTACCGCATAATTAACGATGTTTGTTCTCAGGAATTATGCTGCTCGGTTCAGGCAACTTGACGAGATTCTTGTGCTTTGTGACGTTCTACTTGGAGGCGGGAGCGTTTCCAGCCAAAGAGGCGGATCCCTTCGCCATCGTCCCGGCCAAAAAAGACGTTTTCATGTCGAGAAGCTGGGGTGCCGGAGGTATGCCTTATAACGCGATGGAGCCGAACAAAGGTCACAGAATGAGAAAACTCGACCTGCCCAGAATGGAAGAAAAATTCGAAACGCGCGAAGAAAACTTCCCCTCCCTCCAATATCTGACGGCACCCGAAGGCATCCTCCACGACATCGAACCCCCCAGAAAACACTCCGTCATCCCTCAGCTATTCGTCTCCTACGGATGGGGCCCGCTAGGAAAATAAAACCAACAAAAACCAAACATTGTACATAATTAATGTAGTGAATTTAAAGTAATAAAGAAAATGATTTTAAACTCTTTTGATTCTCAACCAGGAAAATTCGCTTAACCTCATGTCCGAGGATCAAAGGAGCATAATTGGTCCGCTTTAGCGGTATAACAATCAGAATCCCACAATCGAGAATGTGGCT
>JAGWEN010000432.1:0-95458 GCA_018703685.1 Orius laevigatus
CTTTAAATGACAATTTTTCGTCAAAAACCTCCAAATCATGGTTGTAAGAGCAATTTTTAACAAAAAATCTCAAAATTAACGTTTTAAGTGCAATTTTTTTGTCAAAAACATCAAAATCAACATTTAAAAAGCCCACTTATGGTCAAAAAACCTTGAAATCAACATTTATGATGCCTAATTTCGTCAAAAAAAACAACCTCAAAATCAACTTTATATTGACAATTTTTTGTCAAAAACCACAAAATCATGATGGTACATTCAAAACTTTGGGGGTAGGGGGGGGGGGGTAAAGGTTTTAATTTGTTTAAAAGGGGGGCGCACTGTGAAAAAGTTTGGGAAACTCTGTTTCTGCTAAATATATTTTTCTAAGAGCCGATTTTCTGTCAACATTTTCTGCGCCCCTTAACTGAAAACCCACCCACACCCTAAGGTCCCAGTCCGCCCCTGCTTCTGTTGCTATAATATTGAAAGAAATATTTGTTGCTTGGAGGTGTATTGGGTTCTTTTGATGTCAAATCTGTCTTAAAATGGTTTTTTTCTTATCGAAAAAAGTATTTAATCTGCCTAGAATAAGAATATCTTTAGTGCAGAGGTATACAATTTATCCATTTCCACCACAAGGGCCTTTCTTGTTGAAAAAAGTTTAAAATTGCTTAATTAGGGCATATTCCTGCTATTTTGCATTGCCCTTTCTTTAATTCTTGCTATTTCCGCATAAAATGGATAATTGAAGAATGTCTAGTTAAAAAGAGAGGTGAATTTGAAAATTCAGTTTCCTGCCGTTTTATCGATTCACAATCGATACCATTCCCGACTGATTCAAATTTTTGGTCAATTTCCACTATCTTATTTTTATTTAAATTGAAGAATTTTTTAATTTCTCTTTAGTTAGTTAGTTACTTTAGTTATTATATATTTATAAAGAGAAACTAATTTTTTGAAGCTACGGAGGACGGAATGAAAAAATCGACGACGCTCCCCTTCCGACCGTTACATTAACGAATCGAATCGCTTCCTCGTTGAGATGGTTGAGATGAACCGTTCCAACTGGAGCAGTTACGTGGAACCTAATCCAAAGATTTCGTAGGAATGAATTAGTACCTTTGACTTTTTGAGTTTTGTTACTGTTGAGTTTGAGTATTGTAAACTCAAAGTTAGTACATTAGGCTTAGTATTCGTTCTTTAAGAAAAAAAAAAGAAAAAAAAAAGAAAAAAAAGAAGAAGGTCGGAACCGTTGGAACTCTACTGGATCACTACTATTCATGCAACCGCTTCCCTAAATTTTCTTGCCAACGGTTCAAAATATTTCATTGTTTGACCTTGAAAAAGGGTTAAATTGTGAAAATAATTTGCGATGTCATCGGTTAAAAGAATATTTTTATTTATTTTATTTCTTCAGTGCGTGGTGACCATTGCGGAGCTGTAAAAAATGTCATTACAAAGAGACAAACACAAAAAAAAGTTTTATTTCGCCCTAAAATCCGTTAAAATTGACTTAAGAGGCCAATTTTTTGTTTTAATTTAAATTTTTTTTTTTCCTTCTTTTTCTTCTTCTGAAGATTCCAAATATTACTAATTGAAGCATCCACGCCTTCTGTATCACTGAAGAATTTTGCTGATCTTCTTTCTTGCACCGAGTTAAAAATTTAGTATTAAACAATTTTTTAAATAATGAATTAATTAAACAATTAAATTCGATGATGGATAGAGGGAAGGAGCAATATTAATGACGGAATTGAATATCTTGCGTTCGTAGGTCTTTGTTTCTTGATGAAATAAAGGATTATCCATCATTAGACTTCCTTTTTTAAATACAAGTTATTTAATTACAAGTTATTAGCCACTATCTATTATCGAATTAATTGTTTAATTAATTCATTATTTAAAAAATTGTTTTTATACTAAATTTTTAACTCGGTGCAAGAAAGAACATCAGCAAAATTCATCTTCACCCACAAAAATCCTTCAAAAATGGAGATAGCGATTTCGGTCCAAGAGAAAAATTCTACTTTTCATCTCTGAAATGAAAATTGAGGATTCTCATTAAAATAAAGAAGTTTTTGTCGATATCTCGTGATACAGAAGGCGCGGATGCTTTGGAATCTTCAGAAAAAACAAACAATTAAAATTAAAAAAAAGATTGGCCTCTAAGTAGAGGCCTCTAAGAACTGATCCTCTAAGGAAATTTTCAAATCGGACTATCTCCGCCCCCGGTAGTCCGATTTAATTTCCTTCGAGGATCGTTGCTACCAATCAAAATATGCATCCCTGCCAAATTTCAGCTCGCTCGCATCAGTAGTTTGCCCGGTAGTACGTTTTTTCTCTGGTCTGGTAGGTAGACCCCAACCGGAGATACAGGTTCGGAGATACATAGCTAAAACCTTTAGTACGCTATTGTTGGTTTCATCTCAAAATTTAACCCTTTTTCAAGGACAAAAGATCAAAATATTTTTTTAACTGATTGACATTGAAAATTATTTCCACAATTTAGCCCGTTTTCAAGGTCAAAGAATCCACCGCTACCTCGTGGAACGGTTGGAACGGTTCCGAAAAATGTCGGGAACGAACTTGGGCGATCTATCGTTGGCCGATTTCCGTGCCCCCAGTGGATGACAAACGACGGTAGCCGAAGAAGTGAAGTTTCACTTTAGTCACTCATTTTTTATTGTTATTCACTCAAAATTTTCGGTTCTTTCTGGTTTAAAATCGTGTAAAATTTACATTTTTTCTCTGTCGCGAATTCCAATTCGATTCGGGGCGCGGGGATCTGCGTTTCTCAGTCGCAATGTTCACCAACAACGACAAGTGAGTTTTCCCTTATGTCCCTTTTATTCCCATTTATTTTTTATATCTTGCCAATATATTTGTTCCATTTTTTATATTTATTTGGAATTCATTTTGACGGATTTATTATAATTGATGATTTGTGAGGGCGTTTCTTTTTCTCTCGCTGTCAACCTTCCACCCCCCGCCCGCCCATTTTTTTCATTACCCGTTCAGGTTATAACTTTTATTTATTTTTTATTTTCGTGCTGTTCCGTATCGTCAATTCGTTCCTTGAGTGGTAGGTAGATTAAAAGTCTTTTTTTAAAGAAATCTTGGTAGGTTAAATTATTCGTGATGGTTCATTGAAATAGTGCTTTCTAGGACGTTCTTTTCTATTGTGGGTGCTCAATTTGTGGAGCCCTTTTTAGCTTGATTTTGGATCCTTTTGGGACATTAGGGACCCTTTTAGCTTGGTTTTTGATCTATTTCAGACACTAGGGGCCCTGTTAGCTTGAATTTTGACCCTTTTTAGACTCTAGGGGCCCTTTTAGCTTGAATTTTGATCCTTTTTGGACACTAGGGGCCCTTTTAACTGGTCGAGTTATGGTTCTTTGTGACAAAAAGAGCCCTTTTTAGCTTGATTTGTAATCTTTGTTAGACCCTAGGGGCTTAAGCTTGAATTTTGATCCTTTTTGGACACATGGGGCCCTTTTTAGGTAGGTTTTTGATCTTTTTTGGACACAAGGGGCCCTTTTAACCAGATTTTGTTCCTTTACTACGAAATGGGCCCTTTTTAGCTTGATTTTCGATCCTTCTTGGACATTATGGACCTTTTTAGCTTGATTTTTGATCATTTTTGGACATTTAGGTGCCCTCTTAGCTTGATTTTTGATCCTTTTTGGACACTAGGGGCCCTTTTAACTGGTCGGGTTATGGTTCTGTGTGACGAAAAGGGCCCTTTTTAGCTTGATTTTCGATCCTTTTAGGACATTAGGGACCCTTTTAGCTTGGTTTTTGATCTATTTTAGACACTAGGGTCCCTTTTAGCTTGAATTTTGATCCTTTTTGGACAATAGTGGCCCTTTTAACTAGATTTTGTTCCTATAATATGAAAAGGGCCCTTTTTAGCTTGATTTATGATCTTTTTGGACACTAGGCCTTCTTAACTAGATTTTGTTCCTTAACTATGTACAAAAAAAGTCTTTTTGCTTGATTTTTAACCCTTTTTTGGGCACTAGGGGCCCTTTCAACCAGATTTCGTTCCTTTACTACGAAAAGGGCCCTTTTTAGCTTGGATTTTCGATCCTTTTTCGGGCACTAGGGGCCCTTTTAACCAGATTTTGTTCCTTAAATATGAAATGGTCCCCTTTTAGCTTGATTTTTGATCATTTTTGGACACTGGGAGCCAACTTTACCTGATTTTTGGACAGTTAGGACCCTTAAGCGCTTTTTAGCTGATTTTTGACATTTAGGTGATTTTGTCCTTTTGAGCTTGATTTTTGATCCTTTTTGGACACTGGGGGCCAACTTTACCTTGATTTTTGGACTGTAGGGACCCTAAGGCGCTTTTTAGCTTGATTTTTGGACATATAGGTGATTTTTGATCCTTTTGAGCTTGATTTTTGATCCTTTTTGGACACTGGGAGCCAACTTTACCTTGATTTTTGGACTGTAGGGACCCTTAAGGCGCTTTTTAGCTTGATTTTTGATCGTTTTTTGAGCACTAGTGGCACTCTTTGTCAAAGAACTGAACCTTTTATTCTAATAAAAGGTTCTCCAAGTTCCAATTAGTTGCTACTTTGCTGCGATTCTCTGGTTTTATTCAAATTTTTCCCTTGAATTTATTGTTTGCTTATTTTCTTTTGAAGTCTTCGTGCTGAAATGAATGACTGTGAGATGAACTACGTCTATGCGAGGAGGCTGATGCATCAACAGCAGCGAGGACGTTCATTTGTCATTTATAAGAACGAGGCCGCTCAAAACGTCTCCGATGAGAAGGAAGATGTTCCGGCACCGACTCCAGACGCAGAAAACGAAATCGAGAACGTCGGCACTCAAAAGAAACTTTCCTATTCTTCATTTGATCAAGGAAACTTCGTCGATTTCTATTTGAAAACGTTATCCGACAATGTGGTCACTCCGCTTCCTTCGACTTCAGCGGACGTCGAAATGTTCCAAGAGTCATCCTCTTTCGAATCACCGGAAACTCCGATCAAAAGTCCCGCTCCACCACCATCGGTGAGTCGGAAATCTCTTTTTAAAGGCAACCACTTTAGTCCAGTCAAACTAAGCCTGGGGGTGGGAAAAAAAGGTATTTTGTTTATCCATGGAAATGTGTAGGTCCCCTGATTAACCACAAAAAAGTCCATAACCGAAACCCGTGATTTTTTTCGTTTTTTTCCTAATATCTCAAAAACCGTAGGTCGTAGGCGAAAACATTTTTAGGACAAAATTAAAGATAATTAAATTTCCTTTAATTTTGATCTGATACAATTTTTTGTAGGACCAAACGTATCGGAGCTACGAGGTTGTAAAAAAACCATGGCTTTCTATTTTGACCTCTGAAGGACAGAAGACGTCATCTAATCAAAAAAGTGTACTTAATAAAAGTTGTAGAGAATTTAATTACCTTTAAGAACCAACCCTAAAAAAAAATTAACGGTCAAAAGTCGAGGGTGGGGGTAAATTTCAAAATATTAAAAAAAAATTCATTCAAAAATTGAAATTTCAAAAAAATGAATAAAAACAAAATTAAGGTTTATAAAATTTGCTACAAATTTGATTTAATAAGATTTTTTGTAGGACCAAACGTTTCTGAGTTAAGAGGCGACAGGTCCTTTTCGAGTAAAAGATGTATTTTTGAAATTTACCCCCACCCCTACCTGTTGATTTTTAATTGATTCTCGATAGTTGATTTTAAATGGAAATTGAATTATCTACAACGTTTACTTAGCATGCTTTTTTGATTAGAAAACGCCTTCCTTTCTTTTTTCCGACTTTTCTGAAATCTTACTTTTTTTTATAGCAAAAAGTCGAAAATCCAGCTTTTTTGTCACCTTGTAGGTCAGAAACCTTTGGTCCTTCAAAAAATCTTACTAAATCAAATCTGTAGAAAATTTTATAAGCTTTAATTTTGTTTTTATAAATTTTTTTGAAATTTCAATTTTTGAATGAAATTTGTTTTGAATTTGTTTTGAAATTTACCCCCACCTCTGCCTATTTATCGTTAATTGCTTTTTGAGAGTTGTTTTCAAAAGGTAATTAAATTCTCTACAACTTTTATTAAGTACAATTTTTTGATTAGATGACGTCTTCTGTTCTTTAGAGGTCAAAGTAGAAACCCCGGTTTTTTTGCGACCTCGTAGCTCAGAAACGTTTCGTCCTACGAAAAATCATATTAGCTCAAAATTATGGCAAATTTAATTATCTTTAATTTTGTACTAAAAATTATTTCGCCTACGACTAACGGTTTTCGAGATATTGCAGAAAAAACGAAAAAAATCACCTTAAAAACGCTCCTGACGCCAAAGCGCACGGGTTATGGACTTTTTTTTTGGTTAATCATGAGACCAACCCCTACACATTTCCGTAGAGAAACAAAATACCTTATTTTTTTCTTTTATTTGGCCTTTTCGAGCTTAATTTGACTGGACTACTTAATTTTTGTGTCTAGGAATGCATGTCGTCGATAAGTAAATGTCCCGAAGTGTTCAGCCCTCATCAAGTGTCCGACCGATACATTCCCTCTCGCCTTAGCTCAAATTGGCAAACGAGATTCGCCATGCTGCCCGTAAGTCGAGCCTAAAATCCATTTTCAAATCATCAATCACTTCCTAGGACAATAAATGCACGAGTGGAAAAATGAGGAAAAGCAAGGAAAGTTGCAGCAGCTCTTCAAGTGGCGAGAACAGCAAAGACGGAGTCGCATATTCGAGTCTTCTCAGAAACGAAATCCTCGGAATGAGCATTGATGGTTTTAAACCGCAGCATGATGAAAAACGCTCCCCTACTATCCCTGAGAAAAACAACCTCTTCCAGGCAAGTCCACACACTTTTTGATAAGAAAAGACCCTTCTCAGACAGTTTTTGATTAGAAAAAACAATTTTTAGGCAGTTTTTGACCAGAAAAGACCCTTTTCAGACAGTTTTTGACAAGAAAAGACACTATTTAGACGGTTTTTGACTAGAAAAGATCCTGTTCGGACAGTTTTTGACAAGAAAAGACACTTTTTTGACGGTTTTTGACTAGAAAAGATCCTTTTCAGACAGTTTTTGACAAGAAAAGACACTTTTTTGACGGTTTTTGACTAGAAAAGATCCTTTTCAGACAGTTTTTGACAAGAAAAGACACTTTTCAGACAGTTTTTGACATGAAAAGACGTTTTTCAGGCAGTTTTTGACAAGAAAAGACGTTTTTCAGACGGTTTTTGACAAGAAAAGACGTTTTTCAGACAGTTTTTGACAAGAAAAGACAATTTTCAGACAGTTTTTGACAAGAAAAGACAATTTTCAAACCGTTTTTGACAAGAAAAGACACTTTTAGACGTTTTTGACAAGAAAAGACGTTTTTCAGACAGTTTTTGACAAGAAAAGACAATTTTCAGACAGTTTTTGACAAGAAAAGACAATTTTCAAACCGTTTTTGACAAGAAAAGACACTTGTTAAGCAGTTTTTGACAAGAAAAGACAATTTTCAGGAAGTTTTTGACAAGAAAAGACCCTTGTTAGGCAGTTTTTGACAAGAAAAGACACTTTTCAGACAGTTTTTGACAAGAAAAGACAATTTTCAGACAGTTTTGACAAGAAAAGACGTTTTTCAGACAGTTTTTGACAAGAAAAGACGTTTTTTCAGACCGTTTTTGACAAGAAAAGACCCTTTTCAGACCGGTTTTGACAAGGAAAGACAATTTCCAGGAAGTTTTTGACAAGAAAAGACACCTTTTAAGCAGTTTTTGACATTAAAGACCTCTTTTTCACAGTTTTTAACAAGAAAAGACGCTTTTCAGATGTTTTTGACACATAAAGACCATTTTCAAACAGTTTTTAACAAGAAAAGACGCTTTTCAGATGTTTTTGACACATAAAGACCATTTTCAAACAGTTTTTGACAAGAAAAGACACTTTTCAGACAGTTTTTGACAAGAAAAGACACTTTTCAGACAGTTTTTGACAAGAAAAGACGCTTTTCAGACACAAGTTACGATGTTTCTGAATTTTATTTCTTTAATAGTTCACTTCGCCTACGGTGCCGGATGTGAATATCGAATCAGTCGCTCCTTTTTCGCTTTCTCCCGTCAGCCCGAGCAGCCAGAAATTATTGCGTTCCCCACGAAAACCAACAAGGAAGATATCGCGTATTCCGTTCAAGGTATGCCATTTCAATATTCGGGTGCGAAAAATGATCGTCTTTTAGGTATTGGATGCTCCTGAGCTTCAGGATGATTTTTACCTCAATCTTGTTGATTGGTCATCGCAGAACGTCTTAAGCGTCGGCCTCGGAAGCTGCGTTTACTTGTGGTCCGCCTGCACCAGTCAAGTCACTCGACTTTGCGACTTGTCCACCGATGCCAATTCCATCACTTCAGTCGCTTGGAATGACAAAGTATGGCTAGAATCTTCAAGAACATTTTAATTTTTGTGATTCAGGGAAGTCTTGTTGCCGTCGGAACGTTCCATGGGTATGTTCAAATCTGGGATGTCGCTGTAAGTAAGCTGATCACCAAATTCGTCGGACATTCAGCTCGAGTGGGAGCCCTCGCTTGGAACGGCGACATTCTTTCTTCTGGGAGCCGCGATAGGCTCATTTTGCAAAGAGATATAAGGCTGTTCGGTAACAACCCTGAAAGAAGACTTCCAGGGCATAGGCAGGAGGTAATATTCCAGTCAAACTAAGCCTGGGGGTGGAAAAAAATAAGGTATTTTGTTTATCCACGGAAATGTGTAGGTCCCCTGATTAACCACAAAAAATCCATAACCGAAACTTTTTTCGTTTTTTCCTAATATCTCGAAAACCGTAGGTCGTAGGTGAAAAGATTTTTAGTACAAAATTAAAGATAATTAAATTTCCTATAATTTTGAGCTGATACGATTTTTTGTAGGACCAAACGTATCGGAGCTACGAGGTTGCAAAAAAACCATGGCTTTCTATTTTGACCTCTGAAGGACAGAAGACGTCATCTAATCTAAAAAGTGAACTTAATAAAAGTTGTAGAGAATTTAATTACCTTTAAGAACCAACCCTCAAAACAAATTAACGGTCAAAAGTTGGGGATGGGGGTAAATTTCAAAATGTTTCAAAAAAATTTTTCATTCAAAAATTGAAACTTTAAATTAATTGCTTTTTGAGAGTTGTTTTCAAAAGGTAATTAAATTCTCTACAACTTTTATTAAGTCCACTTTTTTGATTATATGACGTCTTCTGTCCTTTAGAGGTCAAAATAGAAAACCCTGTTCTTTTGCGACCTCGTAGCTCAGAAACGTTTGGTCCTACGAAAAAATCATATTAACTCAAAATTATGGCAAATTTAATTATCTTTAATTTTGTACTAAAAATTATTTCGCCTACGACTAACGGTTTTCGAGATATTGCAGAAAAAACGAAAAAAATCACATTAAAACGCACTGGTTTCGGTTATGGACTTTTTTTTTGGTTAATCATGGGACCAACCCCTACACATTTCTGTAGAGAAACAAAATACCTTCATATTTTCTTTTATTTGCCCTTTTCGGGCTTAGTTTGACTGTACTATAAGGATTTATCATCATTTTCTCTTTTTTCTGACCATTCTCTAGGTTTGCGGTTTAAAATGGTCTCCTGACAATCAACATTTGGCTTCTGGAGGGAACGATAACAGGCTTTATGTTTGGAACATGCATTCAGTAAACCCTGTTCAGACCTACACAGAGCATGTCGCTGCAGTTAAAGGTATTGCTGATAAAGAGCGAAAACATTATAATTTTTGTAGCCATTGCTTGGTCTCCGCATCATCACGGTTTGCTTGCGAGTGGAGGAGGGACAGCGGATCGTTGCATTCGTTTTTGGAATACGCTGACCGGCCAGCCGATGCAGTGTGTCGATACCGGCTCTCAAGTCTGCAACCTTGCTTGGTCCAAACATTCCTCCGAACTGGTTAGATTGGCAAACTCGCCTTTTTTCTTGTTCAACTTATTTTTTAGGTGAGCACCCACGGTTACTCGCAGAATCAAATTCTCGTGTGGAAGTATCCATCTTTGACGCAGGTCGCTAAACTGACCGGCCATTCGTACCGCGTCCTTTACCTTGCGATGTCACCGGACGGCGAAGCCATCGTCACCGGCGCTGGAGACGAAACCCTCCGCTTTTGGAATGTCTTTTCCAAAGTCCGATCTCAAAGAGTAAGTAATTCAAGAGATTACTGCACTGCTCGAATATTTTCCTGCTTTCCACGCTTTTTCTTTGCCTTTGAGTAACAGATTCTGCAGCCTTAATTTATCTATTTATTTGTTACTTTTCAAAATTGAGTGATTCGAGGCTGCCTTGTTTCGCTGATTTGTTCTTCTGAGTCAATATTGCTGTCATTTTTTTCTTCTACCTCTATTAGCTGATTTCCAAAGGAAATGAAGCTACTGTGGTCGGAATTTAGGACTTACCAATTCATGTTTATTTACCATTTGGCGACTGATAATTATACATTTTTATGCATTTACATACATTTATAAACGTTTATGTAAATCTATACACATTTATACACATTCATATTATACATTAATTATAATAATAGTAATAATAATAATGTTTTATTACAAAAATTTCATTTATACAAGTTTATATACATTTTATATACATTTAAACACACTTATATACATTTATACACATTTATACCCATTCATATACATTTATATACAATTATATACACTTATATACATTTATATACATTTATACCCATTTGTACACATATACATTTATACTCATTAATTATACACATTTATATACATTTATACACGTTTTATACATTAATTATAGACATTTATACACAGTCATATTATACATTTATAATAATAATAATAATAATGTTTTATTACAAAAATTTTATATATGGAACGTAGTTTTCTTCCTATACACATTTATACAATTTTATATACATTTATACACACTTATATACATTTATACCCATTTATATACATTTATACCCATTTATATACATTTATACCCATTTATATACATTTATACCCATTCATATACATTTATACCCATTCATATACATTTATACCCATTCATATACATTTATACCCATTCATATACATTTATATACATTTATACCCATTTATATACATTTATACACAATTATATACATTTATATACATTTATACCCATTCATATACATTTGTACACAATTGTATACATTTATACACAATTATATACATTTATACACATTTATATACATTTATACCCATTCATATACATTTATACCCATTCATATACATTTATACACAATTATATACATTTATATACATTTATACCCATTCATATACATTTATACACAATTATATACATTTATACACATTTATACCCATTTGTACACATTCATATACATTTATACACATTCATATACATTTATACACAATTATATACATTTATACACATTCATATACATTTATACCCATTCATATACATTTATATACATTTATATACATTTATATACATTTGTACACATTCATATACATTTATACCCATTCATATACATTTATACACAATTATATACATTTATATACATTTATACCCATTCATATACATTTATACACAATTATATACATTTATATACATTTATACCCATTCATATACATTTATACACACACTTATATACATTTATACACATTTATACGACCATTCATATACATTTATATTATATACATCATATACATTTATACACAGTTTATATCATTTATACCACATTTATACATCATATACATTTATACTCATTAATTATACCATTTATATACATTATACACGTTTTATACATTAATTATAGACATTTATACACAGTCATATTATACATTTATATAATAATAATAATAATGTTTTATTACAAAATTTTATATATGGAACGTAGTTTTCTTCCTATACACATTTATACAATTTTATATACATTTTATATACATTTATACCACACTTATATACATTTATACCCTTTATATACATTTATACCCATTTATATACATTATACCCATTTATATACATTTATACCCATTCATATACATTTATACCCATTCATATACATTTATACCCATTCATATACATTTATACCCATTCATATACATTTATATACATTTATACCCATTTATATACATTTATACACAATTATATACATTTATATACATTTATACCCCGTCATATACATTTGTACACAATTGTATACAGTTATACACAATTAGATACATTTATACACATTTATATACATTTATACCCATTCATATACATTTTATACCCATTATATACATTTATACACATTATACCATTTGTACACTTCATATACATTTATACCCATTCATATACATTTATACACAATTATATACATTTATACACATTTATACCCATTTGTACACATTCATATACATTTATACACATTCATATACATTTATACACAATTATATACATTTATACACATTCATATACATTTATACCCATTCATATACATTTATACACATTTATATACATTTATACACATTTATATACATTGACACATTCAATACATTTATACCCATTCATATACATTATACACAATTATATACATTATATACATTTATACCATTCATATACATTTATACACAATTATATACATTTATATACATTTATACCCATTCATATACATTTATACACAATTATACACATTTATACACATGTATATCATTGTACACATTCATATACATTATACACATTCATATACATTTATACACAATTATATACATTTATATCATATTCATATACATTATAACCCCATTCATATACATTTATACACATTATATACATTTATACACAATTATATACATTTATCATTTATACATTGTATACACATTTATACATTTGTACACATTCATATACTTTATACCATTCATATACATTTATACACAATTATATACATTTATACACATTTATATACATTTATATACATTTATACCCATTCATATACATTTATACACAATTATATACATTTATACACATTTATATACATTTATACCCATTCATATACATTCATACCCATTTATACCCATTCATATACATTTATACCCATTCATATACATTTATACACAATTATATACATTTATATACATTTATTCACATTTATACCCATTTGTACACATTCATATACATTTATACACATTCATATACATTTATACCCGTTTTATACATTAATTATAGACATCCATACACATTTATACACAGTCATATTATACATTTATAATAATAATAATAATAATAATAATAATAATAATAATAGTAATAATAATAATAATGTTTTATTACAAAAATTTTATATATGGATCGTAGTTTTCTCCTATACACATTTATACAAGTTTATATACATTTATACACACTTATATACTTTTACCCATTTAATGCACATTAATTATTACATATACATTATAATATATATATATAATATATATAATATCATAATTATTAATATAATATTAATATAATATTATAAATAATTACATACTATTTTATATATTAGTATAAATACTCTCGAACTTTTTTCTTCTTGTATCTAATGTGAATTGTTTCTTTTTGTTTCAGGATGTAAATCAGTCTCAACTTTTGGAAAATATCGATAGATTGAACTGTGATTTTACATTCGAATATATATGAATATTTCATTGCTATATCAAATTTTATTTATTGAATTGAGAAGTGTTATAAATAGATATAACTTGAATAATGTGTATAGAAGAAACTACGATCCATATATAAATTTTTGTAATAATAATTAATGTTTATTACAAAAATTTTATATATGGATCGTAGTTTTCTTCCTATACACATTTATACAGTTTATATACATTTATACACACTTATATACATTTATACCCATTTATGCACATTAATTATTACATATTATTATAATAATATATAATAATATAATATAATATCATAATTATTAATATAAATATTAATAAATAATTATAATATAATTATATATTTTATATAATTATAAAAAACTCCTCGAACTTATTTTCTTCTTGTAATCTAATGTGAATTGTTTTCTTTTTGTTTCAGGAATGTAAATCAGTTCTCAACCTTTTTGGAAATATTCGATAGATGTGAACTGTGAATTTAATTCGAAATATATATGAATATTTCTATTTTTATATCAAATTTTATTTATTGAATTGAGAAAGATTTTTTTTTAATATATATATTTTGGTAGGTTTACGTAGGTTACCATTACCATTTCGAGAAGTCAGCTTTAATATCCTTTTAAGTTCTTCATTAAGTACTGTTTCCTTTTTATTTTCTTTTTGTGCTGATAAAAAAGTCTTTTTAAAAGCAACTGTACTATGGCTGGAAAAAGACTCAATTTTGAATTTGTCATATCAAATACGTTCATTGAATTTTTTCTAATCTTGATTTTTATCGATTTTTTTTTATTTCCGAAGTATCGAATCTTTTATACCATCAAATATCCCCAGTGAAATCAATTGTTTTACCTATTTTAGGAATTTTTAAATTTTGTGTTACATGGAAGTATAAAATGGAAAGACCTAGAAAGGCTAGAGCAGTCATTTGCGCTTCTATTTTCCATAGTATTTGGATTCTATAAAATTCTTTGCCTATTTTTATTTGAAAACTATCAAATCTGCATCAGAAATTTGAATCCATTCTGGTGATATATAAATTTTTTGATTCGTTATATTTCTGGAACTTGTATAATGTTTAAAGGGAATGTTTCACTTTTAAATGATTTTTAAAAAAATCAATATTCAATACCAAGGTTTCAAACAAATGTACTAACATTTCTCCTGAAGGAAATCAAGTAAAAAAATTGTTTTGTATAAAAATCTTCAAACATTCCCTTTAATTTACATTTTTTTATTGTGTTTTAGCCAATCTTACGTCCTATAATAATTTTTAAACTGAACAAGATAGGAATTTTTTGAGGTTAGGTTTAATAAAAAAGCCTATGATACTCCTTTGGTTCAGTTTTTAATGAATTATGGTGTTATCACTGTAGGGTTACCTCGTGATATTTTATTTTTTTTATTATTTTTTTTTTTCAATGAAGTGTTAGGCAAATGGAAACTAGTCCTGAGTTTTTAAGCCATCAAATCAGCAAGATCGAAGAATTATATTCTATTTTAATCTCAATAATTTGGTTTTTTTATATGTTTCTTTTCAAAAAAATGTATTATGCATCTCGTAAAGATCCTTCTTGAGGGTCGAAAAGCTTTTAATACTTGAGGGATTGAAATGTGTAATCAAATCTCGTGATGAGAAAGTTTAGTCATAAGTTTTTTTTTGTGTTGTAAAAAAATTTTATTAAGAAAAAATGGTTTATTATCTCCAAAAGATGTTTGTTGTTCTTTTTTACAATAAAAATACTTTTGCGTTATTGGTTGTGATAGTCTTCTGGCTGTTCCTAATTCCTATCAGGGAGGTAGGGGGAGGGTGAGTGTAGTGGAGGTGATGGAAGGTTGAGTGTTGTGGAGGTGATAGGATGGTGAGTGTAGTGGAGGTGATGGGAGGGTGAAAGTAGTGGAGGTGATGGGAGGGTTAGAAAAGTGGAGGAGGATGGGTGTAGTTTTGAGGTGATGGGTGGGGTGTAGTTGAGGTGTTGGGAGGGTGAGTATAGTGTAGGTGATGGGAGTGATGTTATGACTAAGAATGTGGCAGCGTTCCGCTCTACCAGAAATGAAAATTTCTCTTGAAAACCACCGATTTTCACCATACAGGTACAGGTTAAGGCCTAAGGAGGTTATGGTAGGAACGTGGCAGCGTTGCGCTTCACCAAAATTGGAGATTTTTGTAAAAAACCACTGATTTTCTGCAAATTTTTGAGAAAGTTTCCTTAGAAAGCATTTTTTCCTGTTCATTATAGAATTTGCATTAGTCTTTGCCTTTAAGGGGGATTCTCCCATCAGAATTGTTTGATCTCATTCAAGAGATCGCAGCACTATCACCCCCAAAATTAGTTTCCTTGTTTTGGGCACTAAAAATGGTCGGAGAATTTTTTTTGAAAAGCGCGTTCTCATTCTTTCGGAAAACTACGTGCTGTTTAGAGAGCGGTTTTTCCGAAAAAGTTTTCCTCGGAAAAATAGAAAATGCAATTTTCCACCAAAACTTAATTTTTGAAAAAACAGGTAGTCATCTTGTAAGTTTTGACGAGCTGATTCCAAATATGCTAATATTAAGAAGATCGGATGGATAGATTCGTCGGTACGAGATTTTTAAGGCTTAGATGCTGCGGGGTTCCGGGGAGTTCAATGAGGGAATTTTCCCTTTGCCAAGGTCAGGGTCCTTCAAACCGGTTTTTATTTCAAGAAACCATTTGCCTGCTTTATTTTCTACAATTTTATCTTTCTGTAATTTTAAATTTTTATCCTTTGCAGACTGACTTTTCTGAAATCTGACTTTTTCATCGGTGAAAATCGAAAATCAAGCTTTTTTTTTCGCCTCGTAGATCAGAAACGTTTGGTCCTACAAAAAATCATACTAAATCAATTTTGTAGCAAATTTAATAATCTTTAGTTTTGTTTTTATACAATTTTCTGAAATCTATGAACGCGGTAGCGTTCCGCCCCTCCAAGCAAAACCCCTAAATTTCAGTGCCTAAAAATGGCAAATGGCTAGGTCCAAGCCAAAAAAAAAAATTTGTAATCTCCATCTTATTTTATGTTTTTTGGGTCGCTGATTAGGAATCTGAAGTTTGCCAACAAAAATTTTGCCTGAAACCTTGTCAAAATTGCAAAAAAAAGTCAAAATCTTGGCATTTTTTGAGGTTTTTTGATTATATCTCAAAAACTATAGGTTTCAGCGATTTGGCCCTTAAGTAAAAAAAGAAAGCTTATAAAATTACCTAAAATTCCATTAATCATTTGTCTAATTCGGCACAGCAGATATCACCTAACTGCCCTTTTTTGATCTAAGATGCCTGGGCTATAAATATTATGAAATGGAGAAAAAAATCTACCAAACAATTTCACAAGAGAGAGAGAAAGAAAAATAAATTAAGCCGTCCGTAATGTTCGACGACCTTGAAGGAAAAAGAGTGATGAGTCATCTTTGCTTCCCCACAATCTCCCCTACCCCGCATCATCTAATCTTAAAAATCTCGTACCGACGAATCTATCCATCCGATCGTCTTAATATTAGCATATTTGGAATCAGCTCGTCAAATCCTACAAGATGACTAACTGTTTTTTCAAAAATAAAGTTTTGGTGGAAAATTGCATTTTCTATTTTTCCGAGGAAAACTTTTTCAGAAAAACTGCTCTCTAAACAGCACGTAGTTTTCCGAAAGAATGAGAACGCGCTTTTTAAAAAAAATTTTTCCGACCATTTTTAGTGCCCAAAACGAGGAAACTATTTTTGGGGCATCTTCCCTCTCTTTCGCACACTTGGTACAATTTTGATGTCGGATCCCCCGATGAGTTCAATTGCCAATCTTTTGAATCTTAAGCTAATATTTAGTTGAAGGCCGTTTTGATTTCGAAAAAGTTCTCTGACAGAAAACAGACGCGAATGGTGGGAGGGCTTTCGCTTAGGGTCGCCCAAAGATAAGAACATGTGTGGACGTGGTGGCTGAGAAAAGAGTAGCAATTATGCTTTTACTCAAGTCTTTATCGCTATTTCTTGGAGTTTTGCTTCATCTAACAGGTTCTAAAACACTCATAAATTCTAAAACAAAGCCGTTCTTTCAACCAATTTTCGTCCATTTTCCATCTTTTGATTCCAGATGCTGAGGATGAATGCAAAAAAGTGAGCGAAACCGACGATCAAAAGTTGCTCCGAAGTATTTTGTGCAATTATGACAAATCGATAAGACCGGTCAAAAAATGGGACCAACCTTTGACCGTTGATATAAGTTTTAGCCTTCTTAATTTTAATTTGGTACGTCTACAAATTTTCCTTCCACCAACAAAGGGTTCCACTTCCATAACAGATCAGACCTTTCATTCATTCTAAGTATTTTATTGTTTGTTTGACCTTGAAAAAGGTTTAAATGGTGAAAATAATTTGCGATGTCAATCGGTTAAAAGAATATTTTGATCGTTTGTCCTAGAAAAAGAGTTTTTAATGAATAAACTATCGACAGGTTAAAAACTAAAAATACATATTTCATTGTATGTTTGACCTTGAAAAAGTGTTAACACGACAGGTTAAAAATATGTATATATTTCATTGTTTGTTTGACCTTGAGAAACGGTTAAACTTTGAAAATAATTTGCGATGTCAATCGGTTAAAAGAATATTTTGATCGTTTGTCCTTGATAAAGGGTTAAATTTAATGATTAAACCATCGACAGGCAGGGGCGGACTGGGACCTTAGGGCGTGGGTGGGTTTTCAGTTAAGAGGGCGCAGAAAATTTTGACAGAAAATTGGCTCTTAGAAAAATATATTCAGCAAAAACAGAGGTTCCCAAACTTTTTCACAGTGCGCCCCCCTTTTAAACAAATTAAAACCTTTGCAAAGTTTTGAATGTTAACTTTGAAGTTTTTGGATGAAATTTGGGTTTTAAAATGTTGATTCTGAGGTTTTTGATAAAAGAAATTGCACTTAAAACGTTGATTTTGGGATTTTAGACAAAAAAAATTTGCTCTTATAACCATGATTTGGAGGTTTTTTTACAAAAAAATGCCAATTCAAAGTTGATTTTGAGGTTTTTTGATGAAAATTAGGCATTTATAAATGTTGATTTTGAGGTTTTCGACGAAAATTTGGCTTTTTAAATGTTGATTTTAAGGTTTTTGTACGAAAATTAGGCATTTATATATGTTGATTTTGAGGTTTTTGACGAAAATTATGCTTCATAAATATTGATTTGGAGGGATTTTTAACCAAAATTGGGCTATACAAATGTTGATTTTGAGGTTTTTCAAGAAAATTTAGCTTTAAAAATGTTGATTTTGAGGTTTTTGACAAAAATTTGGTTTGTTGATTTCGAGGTTTTTTGACCAAAATTAGGCTTTTTAAATGTTGATTTCGAGGTTTTTTTTTTGACGAAAATTTGGCTTTTTAAATGTTGATTTTGAGGTTTTTTGACAAAAATTAGGCTTTACAAATGTTGATTTTGAGATTTTTGACGAAAATTTGGTTTGTTGATTTCGAGGTTTTTTGACCAAAATTAGGCTTTTTAAATGTTGATTTTGAGGTTTTTTGACAAAAATTGGGCCTCACACATGTTGATTTCGAGGGATTTTTAACCAAAATTGGGCTATATAAATGTTGATTTTTAGGTTTTTCACGATAATTTAGCTTTATAAATGTTGATTTCGAGGTTTTTTTTGACGAAAATTAGGCTTTACAAATGTTGATTTTGAGGTTTTTGACGAAAATTTGGTTTGTTGATTTTGAGGTTTTTTGACAAAAATTGGGCTTCACACATGTTGATTTCGAGGGATTTTTAACCAAAATTTTGCTTTATAAATGTTGATTTTTAGGTTTTTTTTTTGACGAAAATTACGCTTTTTAAATGTTGATTTTGAGGTTTTTTGACGAAAATTACGCTTTACAAATGTTGATTTTGAAGTTTTTCATGAATTTTTGTTGATATTTGCACACAAAAAAAAAACTTGAGCTTTCCCACACCCTCCTGGGGTTTGTTTGACCTTGAAAAAGGGTTAAATTGTAAAAATAATTTGCAATATCAATCGGTTAAAAGAATATTTCGATCGTTTGTCCTTGAAAAACGGTTAAAGTTAGGCTTACCTATATTTTAGTCGCAAAATCGTCATTTTCTCTACAAACCCGTTAAAATGTCATTTTTTTTTTCAACTTTCTCCTTTTATAGGAAGAAACATCTAACGCTTTCGGAGTCGAATTGGACGTCATTATGGTAAGTGGACATTTTTCATATTCGTTTATGAATTTCGATAAAGAAATGAAGTAAAAAAAATAAAAAAAATAAAATTGTGATTTTCAGAAATATAAAGACGAATTCATCAAGTGGGAGCCGAACGATTATAATGGAATTCTGGCATTGGAGATTACAGGGAACCCCCTTTGGGTACCGAATTTGTCGACTTTGAATTCGTAAAAGATTTCTCTTAAATTTCAAAAGGATTAGATGGGGGGGATGAGGAAATTATTAAGGAAATTATTTCGGTTTTCCTTAATTTATTGATTTTAGAAGGAGTACGTATGCGGGACCTAATTTCGATCACAAGAGCTCAAACGTGGACAACGCTGGAAATATCGTCATGAACGCCGTCAAACGTTCGCTAACCCACTGCGTATTCGATTTTTCAAAATGGCCCTACGACGCCCACCAATGTACCGTCCAGTTTTTCTCAGATCTTTACCCAGATATGATCACATTCAAGCCTAAATTCAATATTGTAAATATCTCATTTTTATTCCAAAGTTAAACCGTTTTTACGGGCAGATATAGTCCAGTCAAACTAAGCCTGGGGTGGAAAAAAATAAGGTATTTTGTTTCTCTACGGAAATGTGTAGGTCCCCTGATTAACCACAAAAAAGTCCATAACCGAAGCCCGTGATTTTTTTCGTTTTTTTCCTAATATCTCGAAAACCGTAGGTCGTAGGCGAAATGATTTTTGGTACAAAATTAAAGATAATTAAATTTCCTATAATTTTGAGCTGATACGATTTTTTGTAGGACCAAACGTATCGGAGCTACGAGGTTGCAAAAAAACCATGGTTTTCTATTTTGACCTCTGAAGGACAGAAGACGTCATCTAATCAAAAAAGTGTACTTAATAAAAGTTGTAGAGAATTTAATTACCTTTAAGAACCAACCCTAAAAAAAATTAACGGTCAAAAGTCGGGGGTGAGGGTAAATTTCAAAAAATTAAAAAAAAAAAAATTTCATTCAAAAATTGAAATTTCAAAAAAATGAATAAGAACAAAATTAAGGTTTATAAAATTTTCTACAAATTTCATTTACTAAGATTTTTTGTAGGACCAAACGTTTCTGAGCTACGAGGTGACTAAAAAGCGGGATTTTCGAGTTTTCGTTTTTACTACCCCCAATCACTAAGGTTTGCTAAAAATAACTAGAGCGAGGCTTTCGAATTTTGGCCGTTTTATTATAATAGGAGTAGGCGCCAGAGGGAAATTTGAGAAAATGGGAAAAACCACTTTATTTGAAGGATCGGGCAATGACCTATGGAAAAGGGCCCAAGTCGCTTCCTCGGGGGGCTTAAGTGTAATTTCAATTATCTTGGAACTAAACTTAGAAAACGCTGAGGCAGTCTTCAGGTATCATGAATTTTCTCAAAAAGAACCAATTTGGATCAGGTTTAGCAACCGCGGCCCAGGAAAAAAAAAATGCAAAAATCTGACTCCATCTTAGTTTTGCTTAACATTTGGGTTTTATCCTTTTTTAGTCAAGCGTGGCTTACAAGCAGAATATTTTCGATTTGGAATCCGGGAGAGTTAAGGTTGAGTCGGAAGACGATCGATCGGAAATAACGCTCGAATTTAAAATTCGGAGACACTCTTCTTTCTTCACTTCGGTCGTCACTATTCCTCTCATAGGTACGCATTTAAGAGTGTACTAAAGGCCCCGGTTTTAGTATTCTCCGATTATCTCCGGTTCTACTCAAAATTTTTTAACAATTTTTTTTTAATTTCTTGATTTTTAAATGCCGAACTACTAATGTGCTCCAAAAAAATATTTTTCCAGATTTTTTATTTTATTTCTTGTATAAATTAAAAAAAATCAAATTCGACTCCATTAGGAGTATCTTCAAAAAATATTAGAAAAAACGAGACCAAAAAATCCAAAATCGGTTCATAAGTTCGGGAGCAAATCGGAGAATAAGATTATTCTATTTTTTCTCCTAGCGAAATATTTTTTAGGAGCAAGCTAGTTGATCGCCATTTAAATAAAAAAAATTTTTTTAAAAAATTTTGCAGAAAAATTTTGAGTACAACCGGAGATACAGGTTCGGAGATACATAGCTAAAACCGGGCGCCTTTAGTACAACCTTAATGTCGTCGACGTCAAAATTAATTCAAAATTCTTTTTCCAGTCGCCATTCTATTGATATTACTCTCGTTTTGGACGAATCCGATGGAAAACTTCCGTGTCCTCCTTCTTTTCACGTCTTTCTTCATCCATATTTTGTTACTTCAATATTTCTTGAGAGTGTTTATCCGCGATGTTGGAACGACCATTAATGTCGGTATGAATCTTTTTTGTCTATTTATAAAAGAAGAAATTCTGAAGTTAATGAAACTTTGGGTACCCAATGGGGATCAAAGTTTTCGACTTCGTGGATGCTGTGGGAGAGGCTCCTCGAAATACTTCGACTAAAGGTTTACCGATTTTTTGAGGTTTACTAGTTTAATTAAAGTTGTAGAACATCAAATATTGAATATACTTAAAAAAAACTTATCCGAATCGACGACTTTTGAAAATTCATATTTTGAACAAGGAGTAAGAAATCTTGGACATGGAATATGGAGCATGTCCAGTGGCTCCGCCTATAGGTTCATCCTTAAACGTGAGTGCTAGAGGATCGCACTGATAAACTGATATGATAGGCAACCTTTCCTGGTTCCAACACCTTTGATCCATATTATGAATCATCAAAGGTTGAAATTGGTGAGCCCACAGGTCCTTTGGTGGTAAACCTCAAAAAATTTGATATTTCATGACAATATCCGAAAGCTCTCTGTAATATTTTGATAATAATTTTGTAGTGAGTTATGTCCGCAATTCTGTGATCGTCTGTTGCGTTTCGATGGTGCTTCTTAGCTTGATGAAGGTGGTGAGTCTCTCAAACGATCCTCCTCCGAAGCTTCTGGCCTTCTATACTTGGATCAAAAGTTCAAAAATGTCGATATTCCTTCTCCTCCCAGAAGTGAGTTGGTTAAACACGATCCCACAAATAGTCCAGTAAAACTAAGCCCGATGTTTAACCAAAAAAAAGTCCATAACCGAAACCCATGCGCTTTGGCGTCAGGAAAGTTTTTAAGGTGATTTTTTTCGTTTTTTCGCCAATATCTCGAAAACCGTAAATAGTAGGCGAAATAATTTTTAGTACAAAATTAAAGATAATTAAATTTGCTATAATTTTGAGCTAATATGATTTTTTCATAGGACCAAACGTTTCTGAGCTACGAGGTCGCAAAAGAACAGGCTTTTCTATTTTGACCTCTAAAGGACAGATGACGTCATCTAATCAAAAAAGTGGACTTAATAAAACTTGTAGAGAATTTAATTACCTTTTGAAAACAACTCTTAACAAGCAATTAACGATAAATAGGCAGGGGTGGGGGTAAATTTCAAAACAAATTTCATTCAAAAATTGAAATTTCAAAACAATTTATAAATACAAAATTAAAGCTTATAAAATTTTCTACAGATTTGATTTACTAAGATTTTTTGTAGGACCAAAGGTTTCTGAGCTACGAGGTGACAAAAAAGCGGGATTTTCGAGTTTTTGCTATAAAAAAAGTAAGATTTTAGAGAAGTCGGAAAAAAGCAAGGAAGGCGTTTTCTAATCAAAAAAGCATGCTAACTAAACATTGTAAAGAATTCAATTTCCATTTAAAATCAATTATCGAGAATTAATTAAAAATCAACAGTTAGGGGTGGGGGTAAATTTCAAAAATACATTTTATACTCCAAAAGGACCTGTCGCCTCGTAGCTCAGATACGTTTGGTTCTACAAAAAATCTTACCAGGTCATATTTGTAGAAAATTTAATAACCTATAATTTTGTCTTTATACAATTTTTTGAAATTTGAATTTTTTCAATACAATTTTTTGACTGAATTTTTTTGAATGTTTTTAAATTTCCCTCCACCCCTACCTGTTGGTCGTTAATTGATTCTCGATAGTTGAATTTAAATGGAAATTGAATTCTCTACAACGTTTACTTAGCATGCTATTTTATTAGAAAACGCCTTCCATGATTTTTTCCGACTTTTCTGAAATCTGACTTTTCATAGGAAAAACTCGAAAATCTCGCTTTTTTGTCACCTCGTAGCTCAGAAACGTTTGGTCCTGCGAAAAATCTTAGTAAATCAAATTTGTAGCAAATTTTATAAACTTTAATTTTGTATTTATTCATTTTTTTTTGAAATTTCAATTTTTGAATGAAATTTTTTTTTGAAATTTTTTGAAATTTACCCCCACCCCCGACTTTTTACCGTTAATTTTCTTTGAGGGTTGGTTCTTAAAGGTAATTAAATTCTCTAAAACGTTTATTATGTACACTTTTTTGATTAGATGACGTCTTCTGTCCTTCAGAGGTCAAAATAGAAAACCATGGTTTTTTTGCAACCTCGTAGCTCCGATACGTTTGGTCCTACAAAAAATCGTATCAGATCAAAATTATAGAAAATTTAATTATCTTTAATTTTGTACTAATAATGTTTTCGCCTACGACCTACGGTTTTCGAGATATTAAGAAAAAATCGCATTAAAAACGCTCTAGCGTCCAATACGCACTGGTTTCGGTTATAGAATTTTTTTTTTGGTTAATCAGGGGACCAACCCCTACACATTTCCGTGGATAAACAAAATACCTTATTTTTTTCCACCCCCAGGCTTAGTTTGACTGGACTAAAAATATAATTTTCCCCTCGATTTTTTAGGATTTAGCGGCGATTAAAGTCAACGATGGAACCGAAACGAGAGCAGTCGAAACGAAACAAAAATGGATGTTGGCTTTCACAGTATTTGATCGCCTTTCTTATATTTCAGCCTCCATCTTCTACTTTGCTCTTATTTTAATTGATTTCTATTAATTCAATTATGTTAATATTTATCTTTTCGACTTTTGTTTTTCATAAAATATCTTATAAAATATCATTTAATAAAATCGACCATTAAATTTTTGTGCTTTTTTGAGTTGTGCGACAGTCTTCGGAAATTAGGGCCCTTTTTGTCATGGACGAACAAAATCGAGTTAAAAGGGCCCGAAAACGATCAAAATATAGCTACAAAGGGCTCTTTTCTTCGCAAAGGAACAAAATCTAGTTAGGAGGGCCACTAGAGTCCAAAAAGGGTCAAAAATAAAGCTAAAAAGAGCCCTTTATGTCATACAGGAAAAAAGTTTAGTTAAAAAGGCCCCTAGTATCGAAAACTGATCAAAAAGCTAAAAAGGGCCCTATTAACTGTCGTAAAGGAACGAAATCTATTCAAAAAGGGCCCCTTGTGTACAAAAAAATGTCATAAATCAACCATAAAAAGGCCCTTAGTGTCCAAAAAGGATCAAAAATCAAGCTAAAAAGGGTCATTTTCATACTAAAGGAACCAAATTTGGTTAAAAGGGCACCTGGTGCCCAAAAAAGGACATAAACCTAGCTAAAAAGAGCCCTTTGTGTCGAAAAATGATCAAAATTCAAGCTAAAAGGGCCCCTAGTCTCCAAAAAGGATCGAAACGCAAGCTAAAAAGGGCCCTGTCGTAAAGGAACGAATTCTAGTCAAAAAGAGCCACTTGTGTCCAAAAAAATGTCATAAATCAACCTTAAAAGGGCCCCTAGTGTCCAAAAAGGATCAAAATTCATGCTAAAAGCAGCCCCTAGTGTCCAAAAAGGATCAAAATCCAACCCAAAAAGGGCCCCTAGTGTCCAAAAAGGATTTAAAATCAAGAAAAAAAAGGGCCCATAGTGTCCAAAAGGATCGAAACGCAAGCTAAAAAGGGCCCTCTTCATAGTAAAGGAAAAAAATCTGGTTAAAGGGGCCCCTTGTGTCCAAAAAAGATCGAAAACCTACCTAAAAAGGGCCCCAGTGTCCAAAAAGGATCGAAATGCAAGCTAAAAAGGGCCCTGTCGTAAAGAACGAAATATAGTCACAAAGGGCCCCTTGTGTCCAAAAAATGGCATAAGTGAACCCTAAAAAGGGCCCCTAGTGTCCAAAAAGGATTGAAAGTCAAGCTAAAATGGCCCTTAGTGTCCAAAAAGGATCAAAATTCATGCTAAAAGACCCCCCATTGTCCAAAAAGGATCAAAAATCAAGCTAAAAAGGTCCCTTTTCATAATAAAGGAACAAAATCTGATTAAAAGGGCCCCTAGTGTCCAAAAAGAATCAAAAACCAAGCTAAAAAGGGCCCTTTTCATACTAAAGGAACAAAATCTGGTTAATAGGTTCCCTTGTGTCAAAACTATCAAAAACCTACCTAAAAAGGGCTCCTAGTGTCCAAAAAGGATCAAAATCCAACCTAAAAAGGGCCCCTAGTGTCCAAAAAGGATTAAAATTCAAGAAAAAAAGGGCCCCTAGTGTCCAAAAAGGATTAAAAGTCAAGCTAAAAGGACCCCTAGTGTCCAAAAAGGATCGAAATTCATGCTAAAAGAAAGGGCCCCTAGTGTCCAAAAAGGATTGAAAGTCAAGCTAAAATGGCCCCTAGTGTCCAAAAAGGATCAAAATCCAACCAAAAAAGGTCCCCTAGTATCCAAAAAGGATCAAAATCCAACCTAAGAAGGGCCCCTAGTGTCCAAAAAGGATTAAAAATCAAGAAAAAAAAAGGGCCCATCTTGTCCAAAAAAGGATCAAAATGTGATAACGAGCCCTTTATGACGGTCAATTATTTCGTCGGAGTGTTCGAAGGAGGTGAATAGCGTTGACTCTACTAGGAGTGGATGGTGAGAACTGGGATGTCGGGAAAGGTAGCGTTGTGAGGGGCGTCTGCGCTTTCTTCCCTTCGGCTGGACCCCTCTCCTCTTATAGCTCATGCACAATTCAAATTTGTTCTATTTATTAGAGGGGTGGCAACAGCCAGTTCAATACTTGCCGCTCCTACCACGTCCTTTCGCTTCGCTTATCTTTTTCCCTTCCTCCCTCCTTCGAAAATCAACTTTTTCTCATCGAAAATGAACAATTTTTAAAGTTTATTGATATCAGAATGGTTTAATTAACCTGTTCCTGGCATTAGAAGTACTTTCCATTACTAGAATTATAGTAATCGCCATATATTCTTTTCAAATAAGTACCAAAAACAGTTTATTCGGCGTTTTACTGTATTTTTCAAGTTTCTCTAGGATAAAACTGAGAAAAACTTTGATAAGTAGAATTTTGTAAAAGGCAATAATTAGCTCGAAAAACGAGTGTAATACCTACTTTGCTTATTCGAAGAGAAAGAATCCAAAAAAATATTTAAAATTTAAAAAAAAAATAAAAAAAAAAAAATCTTTTGAGGTAAATGAAGAAATTGGAGGAAAAAGCGTTAGGTGTTGCTGTCGAGGAGAGCGCATGCCCTTACCGTTGTCAAATTGAATTTTAATTTTGTCCCTCGCTTCTTATCGAGCCGTTACTCGTGTGGCAAAATTTTTTTACTACTTCAGTCGATCTACGCCCAAAAAGGGCAAAGAAATAGAAAAAAAAATGTGAAGGGTTTGGTCCCCTGATTGACCAAAATGAAGTCCTGAGGAGAAACTCGTATTAGGATCGGTTTAAAGGCGAATTTTCACGGTTTTTCGCCAATATCTCGAAAACCGTACGTCGTATGCGAAAATGTTATAAGTGTAAAATTAAAGCTTATTAAATTTTCTAAGGATTTAATTTAGTGCGATTTTTTGTAGGACCAAACGTATCTGAGCTACGAGGCGACAAAAAACGGGATTTTCAATAAAGGAGGGAATTGATCTAATCAAAAAGTTGTCGTTGGATGAATGTAGAAGCCACCTAAGGATGGATGTAGAGGCCACCTAAGGAAGGAAATTTGGGTTTTAAAATGTTGATTTTGAGGTTTTTAACAAAAGAAATTGCACTTAAAACGTTGATTTTGAGATATTTTGACGAAAAAATTGACTCTTTTAACCATGATTTTGAGGTTTTTGACGAAAATTAGGCTTTGAAAAATAGGAACGGTTGGTCTTACAAAAAATCTTATTAAATCAAATTTGCAACAGATTTTATAGGCTTTAATTTTGTTTTTATAAATTCTTTTGAAATTTCAATTTTTGTATGAAATTTGTTTTGAAATTTTTTGAAATTTACCCCCACCCCTGCCTATTTATCGTTAATTGCTTTATGAGAGTTGTTTTCAAAAGGTAATTAAATTCTCTACAACTTTTATTAAGTCCCTTTTTTGATTAGATGACGTCTTCTGTCCTTTAGAGGTCAAAAAAGAAAACCCCAGTTTTTTGCGACCTCGTAGCTCAGAAACGTTTGGTCCTACGAAAAAATCATATTAGCTCAAAATTATAGCAAATTTAATTATCTTTAATTTTGTACTAAAAATTATTTCGCCTACTATTTACGGTTTTCGAGATATTGCAAAAAAACCGAAAAAAATCAACTTAAAAACGCTCCTGACGCCAAAGCGCACGGGTTATGGACTTTTTTTTTGGTTAATCATGTGACCAACCCCTACACCTTCCTTATTTTTTTCTTTTATTTGGCCTTTTCGGGCTTAGTTTGACTGGACTACCAGTTTGGGAAACGCTGATCTAGAAATTAGCGCTAAACCTAGGGGCTACCTAGCACCCTGAAATTTGGTGAGTTCAGATATAATAAGACCGTCAAAAAGTATTGGGAGGTAAAAAGAATATATAAGGCTGGATCATTGGGGTATAGCCTATAGGTATGTCGCTGATGGACACTCCTACAAGAATCAATCCTGCTGGGGGGGGGGTTGCAATAATAATTAATGGAGCTTCGTGTTTTCGTCAAGTCGAAGAATGTGGTAGTTGGGGTGCGAAGAGCGGAAGGGACGGGGACGTCGCTAGTGACGAGTGTAGGGCGTCGGGGCGACGGCGAGGTGTGACATGAGGTGAACGAGTGTGTGCACTGTGTGAACGCCGCGCAGCCGGCGGTAGTGGGGATCTCGTGAAAGGGGGTCCGAGAAGGGCTTCGAAAGAGTGGGGGAGTCGGTTTGTATGATTCGGAGCCTGAAAGGGTAGCCGAGTGGGGTAGGGAAGCGGAGACGGGAGAGGATTCGGGCAGCGGACTCGCCGCTCGGGCTTCGGCAGTCGAGTGTTGGTGCTTGAGCCGTGAGGGCGATCGCGATGACGTCGAAAGCGAAACGGCCCCGAATCAATCAAAGGTCCCCCGACACTCTTCTCGACATCGCCGCGAAAATCGTCGCCGAAAAGATTCCTTTTCAAAGAATAGAGGAACGTTATGATAGGATACCGGAACCAGTTCAAAGGAGGATCATCTTCTGGTCCTTCCCCAGAGATGAAAGGGAAATCTGTATGTATTCCTCGCTCGCTCGAGTCCAACCTCTCAACGAAACTCAAAACTTATCATTCTACAAAGGACTTAAATTTCTCGAACAAGGAACTGTAGATAACGTCCTTCAAGTCGGTAAGTCTCTTTCAAATTTCAACCAAATATCACCTCCAAATACAAGTTTCGACTTGTCGATTCAGGCTTTTACCGATGGACTTTGCTCCAAGGTTCTCAATTTCCCTTTAGGATTGTCTCTTGTTGAATATATTCGACGCTCGCCAATAGAGAGATGGTATTTGGGAGAGACGGCGGAAATCGGTGAGTAAGAAGCCCGTCGTCTCTTTTTTTTCTTTACCTAAGTTATGTCGGCATCGTTTTAAGGGCTCGTTCCTGCTCATCTATAGTGGTTATTAAGAGAAGGGGAACCCAAATTGAAAACGATTAAAAACCTTGAGAAGTTGCTGTTCAGGTAGTCTTAGGTTATTTGCAAATAACCCTATTTTGAAGAGCCGGGTGTAAAGCATTGTCCCGGCACCTGCCTTTTCATCTTTTTTACATTCTTCTTCTATTCCTCTCCCTTGTTACTTCCTCACCACTCTCCCTCTTTCTCACACGTATTTCGTCCTTTTTGACCATTTAATTGTAAATTTTATTAAAATGAAATTGCGAGGCTCGTGTTATTGTAGTAGTTCCCCTTTAACAGCCAGGGGGTGGAATACTCTCTGTTCCGAAAACGTTTCAACCCTCATACTAACATCGATAACTATCTACATACGTCCATCGCGTATCTCCTCTTTTCGAGCTCACTCTTATTTTCAAGATTCGCACATTTCTGTGACCGAGAGCCGAATAAGACAATGAAAAATGATGAAGGTTATACTAAATGAAAGGGAAACTCAATTCTGTTTGGAAATGGCTATAGGAGAGCCAAAAGTATACATCTCCTTGGTCTGCAGATCAACAAACTTTCATTACCATCTCCTTTATAAGCAGATCAACAAACTCTCATCCTGGTTACCTTCTTGGTCTGCAGATCAACAAACTCGTTACCATCCCCTTGGTCTGCAGATCAAGAAACTCTCGTTATCATCTCCTTGGTCTGCAGATCAACAAACTCTCATTACCATCTCCTTGGTCTGCAGATCAACAAACTCCCATCCTGGTTACCTTCATGGTCTGCAGATCAACAAACTCTCATTACCATCTCCTTGGTCTGCAGATCAACAAACTCAAATCCTGGTTACCTTCTTGGTCTGCAGATCAACAAACTCGTTACCATCCCCTTGGTCTGCAGATCAAGAAACTCTCGTTATCATCTCCTTGGTCTGCAGATCAACAAACTCTCATTACCATCTCCTTGGTCTGCAGATCAACAAACTCCCATCCTGGTTACCTTCTTGGTCTGCAGATCAACAAACTCGTTACCATCCCCTTGGTCTGCAGATCAAGAAACTCTCGTTATCATCTCCTTGGTCTGCAGATCAACAAACTCTCATTACCATCTCCTTGGTCTGCAGATCAACAAACTCACATCCTGGTTACCTTCTTGGTCTGCAGATCAGCAAACTCTCATTACCATCTCCTTGGTCTGCAGATCAGCAAACTCTCATTACCATCTCCATGGTCTGTTGACCAACTAACTCTCGTCTTGATCTCCTTGGTCTCCAGAACGAACTCTCATCCTGGTTACCATCTCCTATCATAGGCGATCGGTGGCAAAATTAACAAATCAAAGCCAATTATTCGTCAAAAAAGTCGTCAAAATGAACATTTTAAGAGCGAATTTTTCATCAAAAACTTCAAAATCAGGGTTTTAAGAGCCAAATTTTTCCTCAAAAACCTCAAATTCAAGGTTTTAAGAGACATTTTTTCGTCATAACTCGTATGCTTTAAAGAGACAATTATTTTTCGTCAAAAGTCCTCAAAATCAACGTTTTAAGATATAATTTTCGTTTGAAAAAAATCAACGGTTTAAGGCTCTCTTTCGTCAAAAACCTCAAAATCAGCGTTATAAGAGACAATTTTTCCTCAAAAACCTAAAATTCAAGGTTTTAAGAGACATTTTTTTGTCATGACTCGTAAGCTTTAAAATTAACTTTTAAGAGACAATTATTTTTCGTCAAAAATCCTCAAAATCAACGTTTTAAGAGATAATTTTCGTTAAAAAAACCTCAAAATCAACGTTTTTAGAGACAATAATTTTTCGGCAAAAACCTCAAACTTAACGTTTTAAAAGATAATTTTCGTTAAAAAACCTCAAAATCAACGTTTTAAGAGACAATTTGTCATCAAAAACTTCAAAATCAGGGTTTTAAGAGCCAATATTTTCCTCTAAAACCTCAAATTCAAGGTTTTAAGAGACATTTTTCGTCATAACTCATAAGCTTTAAAATTAACTTTTAAGAGACAATTATTTTTCGTCAAAAATCCTCAAAATCAACGTTTTAAGAGATAATTTTCGTTTGAAAAACCTCAAAATCAACGTGTTCGTCTAAAACCTAAAAATTTACTTTATTTGAGGACCAATCTTTCATCAAAAACTTCAAAATCAACGTTTTAAGGCTCTCTTTCGTCAAAAACCTCAAAATCGACTTTTTAAGAGACAATTATTTTTTGGCAAAAACCTCAAACTTAACGTTTTAAGAGATACTTTTCGTTAAAAAACCTCAAAATCGACGTTTTAAGAGACAATTATTTTTCGGCAAAAACCTCAAACTTAACGTTTTAAGAGACAATTTTTCGTCAAAAACTTCAAAATCACGTTTTAAGAGGCTTTTAAAGATTAAGTCTTTCAGTCTTTTAGGTCTGAAACTATTATTCTGGTGACCATCTCCTTGGTCTGCAGATCAGCAAACCCTCATCCTGGTTACTTTCTTCTTCTTCAGCTATTGCCCATGCTTTATTGCCCCCCATGAGCCAGAGTCTTTTCATCTTAAGACCATAGATATGCTAAAAATGACCTCCGTGGGGAGTCAACGTAGAGGGGACGTTGAGTTTTGAAGCTTGAAGAAAAAGAAAGGAGAAAGAAGAGTCGGCCTTGGACTCCCTCGGATGCTCCTCGCAGGTCTCTCCCTATCTCACTTGTTATAACATGAGAATTCGTGGGTGAAATTCGAGGTCGATTTTTTTTTTTTCCGAATTCCCTAAAATGAAGATAAGGTTCGGAAATCGAGGGATTTAATACGTTTATTTTGTGTATCATCACATTGAATAATGCTTACCCTAAGCCCAGAAAAAAGATAAGGATTACATTAGTTTCATTTAAACATCAAATTCATATCTTATCATTGA
Source organism: Orius laevigatus (assembly GCA_018703685.1). Lineage (NCBI taxonomy): Eukaryota > Metazoa > Arthropoda > Insecta > Hemiptera > Anthocoridae > Orius > Orius laevigatus. The sequence goes on from JAGWEN010000432.1 coordinate 32,344, forward strand.
TGCTAGTGGTAGCATAATCGTCCTATACAATATTCAGCCTTTATTTTGAGAAGAGTTTCTATAGATCAATGGTTCCCAAACTGAGGGGCGTAGGCTGGCACAAAAATAAAGAATTTTAGAATTTTTAGAATTTTTTAAATTTCTTCCTAAAAATTCATCAAAAACCTAAAATGAACATAATATTTTAAGGCTATTTTTCATTAAAAAGCTTAAAGTAAACATTTTTAGAGCCAATTTTCCGTCAAAAACGTCAAAATCAACATTTGTAGAGCCTAATTTTCGTCCAAAAACTTCAAAATAAACATTTTTAAAGCTTAATTTTCGTCCAAAAACCTCAAAATCAACATTTATGAAGCCTAATTTTCGTTCAAAAACCTCAAAACCAACATTTTTAAAGCCTACTTTTCGTCAAAAAACCTCAAAATCAACTTTAAATTGCCAATTTTTCGTCCAAAAACCTCAAAATCACCATTAATAAAGCCAAACTTTCGCTAAAAACCTCAAAATCAACATTTGTAAGCCTAATTTTCGTCCAAAAACCTCAAAATCAACATTTGTAAAGTGTAATTTTCGTCAAAAAACCTCAAAATGAACATTTATGAAGCCTAATTTTCGTCAAAAAACCTCGAAATCAACATTTATGTAGCCTAATTTTCGTCCAAAAACCTCAAAATCAACTATTTTAAAGCCTAATTTTCATCAAAAAACCTCAAAATCAACATTTGTAAAGCCTAATTTTCGTCCAAAAACCTCAAAATCAACATTTATAAAGCCAAATTTTCGTCAAAAAACCTCAAAATCAACTTTAAATTGCCAATTTTTCGTTAAAAACCTCAAAATCAACATTTGTAAAGCCTAATTTTCGTCCAATAACGTCAAAATCAACATTTTTAAAGCAAATATTTCGTCGAAAACCTCAAAATCAACATTTGTAAAGCCGATTTTCGTCAAAAAAAAAACCTCAAAATCAACTATAAATTGACAATTTTTCGTTAAAAACCTCCAAATCATGGTTAAAAGAGCCAACGTTTTTGTCAAAAAACCTCCAAATCAACGTTTTAAGTGCAAATTCTTTTGTGAAAAACCTCAAAATCAACATTTTAAAACCCAAATTTCCTTCAAAAACCTCTAAGTTAACAATCAGAACATTTGGGGAGGGGGATGCAATGGTTTTAATTTGTTTAAAAGTGGGGCGTACTGTGAAAAAGTTAGGAACCTCTGCTATAGATAGACGATGGTGGCTCGGAGACCTATATATTGGTGATCAGGGCGTTCTGGGGATCACGAAAATAATAGGAGTTTGCAATTTTTAGAAATTTGATTGTGTCGAAGGAGGGCTTTGCCTGGGATGGGGTGAGTTTTATATCGGCATCTATTAATAAACATGGATTGGAATACTGGGGGTGCTCGGTGAGCGTGGAGGGCAAAGGGGATCCTCTCGGCGTGTGAGTCAGAGCCGATGCCCTTTCATGTTAATATATTCGGTTTGTTATTTAAATCACATCTGTGCCTTTTCTCTGAAGAATAATTAATTGATGCCGGGGCCTATAGGGTTGGGGGGCGCCTGGGAGCCCAGAAAGAGCGCCAAGTGGCCATTTCGCTCACTCGCACTCGCACACGCGCACCTTCCCTCAGCAGTCAGTTTACATATCACTCCCTCCTTTTCCCCCCAATTGAAATTTCGTTTTTTTTTTTTTTAAAGAGCCTTTTTTAGCTTGCCAAGGGTAGATGTGGCCAATGCCTTCTCTGCAAAGCCAATTTAAAAGTTTGCTAAGTACGAACGACCCCTGTGAGCGCCCACAAAAATGACAACCGCAAAGTTCTGACGTTTTCGCCATTTTAACTAATAATACAAAGGAAACCAAAATAAATCAATAAGTTTATGGATTGTGGTTGAGGGTAGAGCTGAGTAGAAACTGGAAAATGGAGATAATGGCTCTACTGTAGGTAGATTAGCTAATAGGCAATAATCCTTCGCCCTGTAATCCGTCCTCGACGCCATCGTTAGCGACAAATGGCGATCCGTCCAATTACTTCTAGACTGTCTAGACGTTTTCTATTCCCATTTTGAAGCTTTCTAGCAATTTCGACCTATTGGGGTTGCTGTCATCCTATTTCAACCACCATTTTTGTCTCAACTCGTGATATTTCTGGTCGAAAACGATGTACACTTGGGTTATCAAAACATGATAACAACACTGGGCGTAGTCTAAAACGTTAAACACCTAAAAAAACTAAAACTTTAAAAATCTGTCTCTAAAAACACCTAAAAAACCTAAATCCTAGAACACGTCTACAACCTTCAAAATCTGTCTAAAACTTAAAAAACCTAAATCCGAAAACACGTCTAAAACCTTCAAAATCTGTCTAAAAATTAAATCCTAAAACACCTCTAAAACTTAAATCCTAAAACACGTCTAAAACTTAAATCCTAAAACACGTCTAAAACTTAAATCCTAAAACACGTCTAAAACCTTCAAAATCTGTATTAAACTTAAAACACCTACAAAACCTAAATCCTAAAACACGTCTAAAAACATCAAACTCTGTTCAAAAACTGTCTAAAACTTAAAAACACCTCAAAAACCTAAATCCTAAAACACGTCTAAAACCTTCAAAATCTGTATAAAACTTAAAACATCTAAAAAACCTAAATCTTGAAACACGTCCAAAATCTGTCTAAAACTTAAAAAACCTAAATCCTAAAACCTTCAAAATCTGTATAAAACTTAAAAAACCTAAATCCTAAAACCTTTAAAATTTGTATAAAAGTTAGAAACCTAAATCCTAAAACAAGCCAAAAACCTCAATTTTTAAAAAACGCCTAAAACCTTCAAAATCTGTCTAAAACGTAAATCCTAAAACACGTCTAAAGCCTTCAAAATCTGTCTAAAACTTAAAAAATCTGAATCCTAAAACCTTTAAAATCTGTATGAAACTTAAAACACCTAAATCCTAAAACACGTCTAAAACCTTCAAAATCTGTATAAAACTTAAAACACCTAAAAAACCTAAACCCTAAAACATGTCTAAAACCTTCAAAATCTGTATAAAACTGAAAAAACCTAAATCCTAAAACCTTTAAAATCTGTGTAAAACTTAAAAAAAACTTAATCCTAAAACCTTTAAAATCTGTATAAAACTTAAAAGCCTAAATCCTAAACAAAGCCAAAAACCTCAATTTAAAAAAAGCCTAAAACCTTCCAAATCTGTCTAAAACTTAAATCCTAAAACACGTCTAAAACCTTCAAAATATGTCTAAAACTTACAAAACCTAAATCCTAAAACACGTCTCAAACCTTCAAAATCTGTATTAAACTTGAGCACCTACAAAACCTAAATCCTAAAACACGTCTAAAAACTTCAAACTCTGTTCAAAAACTTTCTAAAACTTAAAACACCTGAAAAACCTAAATCCTAAAACATGGCTAAAACCTTCAAAATAAGTTCAAAAACTGTCGTAGTTGGTTAAAAACATGCCCAAAATCTGTCTTAAACTGTCCGAAATGGTCGAAAACTGTCAAAACATGTTCAAAAACTATCTTAAACGGTTAAAAACTGTCTAATACTTAAATCACCTAAAAAACCTAAATCCTAAAACAAGTCTAAAACCTTCAAAAACTGTCTAAAACCATCAAAATATGTTCGAAAATTGCCTTAAATGGTCAAAAGCTGTCTAAAACCTTCAAAATAAGTTCAAAAACTATCGTAAGTGGTCAAAAAACGTCTTAAATATGTCTTAAACTGTCCAAAATGGTCAAAAACTGCCAAAATTACTAATCGAAGTTTTTTTCGTTTTTTATACCAAACTGAAGAGCGTGAAATTACTATCAGCGCTCGTGGTGAGGGAAATGAATACAAATTCGGTGAACTTCCTCCTAACAGGCATGGCCGGCCTCCTAATTATGTTGATTTCAAGAGACCAGTTAGTTTTAGCTTAAAATAAATTATTTAAATAGTTCGGACGAACCTTGAATGTGAACCCAAATGGTAACGTCGCGTTTTATTATCGAATATGATTCTTTTTCGCGTCACATACACTTCCTCCCTTATCAAAATGAACAAACTGCTAATATTTTGTTCGGGATGCATCGTTGTCGAGTTTTCCAGCGAGGGTAAGATAGGCGAATCGGCCCGAGTTTTTGCTCTATAATTTTTTAGGGTCTTTTACATCTAAAAAGAAACCTACTCACCAAATTTTAGGGTCCTAGAGTGCCCTCAGTTGTAACAGAAAACGTGATAAAAGTTTTGTCACTATTTATTTTTTCTCGGACGAAGAAATCAAATAAAAAATTTTTTCGAAGTCGAAAATTACTTAAAAACATGTCAGAAACAACTCAAATTTTTTTGGTCTGGATCAAAAAATTATTGAGACCAGTTTTGGACGTTTTTATGCGAAAAACCAGAGTGCGAATTTCACATTTTCGATTAAAAACGGTAGTTAAAAAAATCGTGACACATTTATATGAATAGGAAACGTTTATTTTTATGTTAGAAACACTCAATTTTTTTCAGAATTTTAAAATTGGTGGATCGAGTCCTTTTTTAAAGAAAACCACACATGATTTTTGTAACGATTAACTTAAAACGTCCATAACTGCCGTAATTCTTAACCGATTTACTCGTTCAATACACCGTTGGAAAGCTATTTTAAAGTGCTATCAAAGTTGTTTTAGTAAAAATAGTTCTCAGATGACTCCTTCACCCTCAAAAATCGACTGGAAGTTGACCAACCCAAAAAAAAAATTTATTTTTTTATTTGTCCCAAAATGTGGTTCCCAGCGTTTCTTGGTGTGAGGAACACGATTCTGAAAGTCAATTTTTTTTTATCGAGAAATTGACTTCAGAATAGTGTTCCTCACACAAAAAAACGTTGGGAACCACATTTTGGGGCAAATAAAACGAAATTTTTTCTTGATCAACTTCGAGTCGATTTTTGTGGATGAAGGAGTCATCTGAGAACTATTTTTATTAAAACAACTTTGATAGCCCTTTAAAATAGCTTTCCAACGGTGTATTGAACGAGTAAATCGGTTAAGAATTAAGATAGTTATGGACGTTTAAAGTTAATTGTTACAAAAATCATATGTGGTTTTCTTTGAAAACAGACTCGATCCACCAATTTTAAAATTCTGAAAAAAATTGATGGTGTTCCTAACATAAAAATACACGTTTCCTGTTCATATAAATGTGTCACGATTTTTTTAACTACCGTTTTTAATCGAAAATGTGAAATTCGCACTCTGGTTTTTCGCACAAAAACGTCCAAAACTGGTCTCAATAATTTTTTGATCCAGACCAAAAAAATTTGAGTTGTTTCTGACATGTTTTTAAGTAATTTTCGACTTCGAAAAAAAATTTTATTTGATTTCTTCGTCCGAGAAAAAATAAATAGTGACAAAACTTTTATCACGTTTTCTGTTACAACTGACCGTAGGGGCACACTAGGACCCTAAAATTTAGTAGGTTTCTTTTTAGATATAAAAGACCCTAAAAAATTATAGATCGAAAATTCGTCTTGGGCAGATTCGTCTTACCCGGCGAGAGCCTTTGTCGATTGTTTATGATATGAAAATGTTATTTTTCAATCTAGTGGTATGGCGGTTGAATAGGAGACAGATGGTCTTATTTCTACCATATGCCTGGCCCGTATCTCCTCTGCCTTAGTGCCTTCGATGTGTTTTCCTTTTCCTTTCCGGACGTAGCGCGACCACGATGGACCTTGAACGAACCTAAACGAAAACGTAGCATTTTCTCATAATTTTTTTTCTTTCTTTTGCGTCTCGTATACTTCCTTTTGCTATTTTAACGCTTGGAATTGAGACACCCCTCTTCTGTTCCTTAATAAAAAAGAGTGATCGAATTTCATCTGCTCAGACATTTTCCCGTTCGTTTAAAATTCAGTTTGAATCATGAGCCATCACCTTTTCTTCCGTTTGTCTTCGTCATCTCTTTATTTTTTTCCCTAAGACAATTTTAAATTTAAGCAACGTTTCATTTCAATGAATTTTTACTTTTTTCAAGGTCTGTTTGGGCAAAATTTTATTTACAATTACGAATACGAATTTATTCATACTTTACTATTTACATATAAATAATCATCTTTAGGACACAAAAGTATATTTTTTACTGTTCGATTACAAAGTGAGGAGTTAAAAAATGGCATCAACGACCTCGCAAGACATGCGACTAAGAGCGCGAAGGGTGAAGCCTCACGTGTCCCGTTCCCTTGAATCCTCTTCCTATTTTCACGCTCTGACGTAATTAGTGCCTTTTCTTTGAACCATACGCCGCGTTATGTGCCTACTTTTATTTCTTATTATTTTCTTAATAAGGTGTCCAAAAAGGGTCAAAAAATCAAGCTGAAAGGGGCTCTTTACATAGCAAAAGGAACAAAATCTGGTTAAAAGGGACCCTTGTGTCCCAAAAAGATCAAAAACTTCGCGTATTGTACGAAAAATATTAAGTAGATCGCGTATCATATGAAAAATGGAAGGTAGATCGCGTATTGTATGAAAAATTGACGGTCGATCGCGTGTTGTTAAAAAAGAAAAAAAAAAGAAAAGAAAAAAAAATAGATCGCGTATGAGAATTGTATGAGAATTGATGGTAGATCGCGTATGAGAATTGATGGTAGATCGCGTATGAGAATTGATGGTAGATCGCGTATTGTATGAAAAATATAAAGTAGATCGCGTATCGTATGAAAAATGGAAGGTAGATCGCGTATTGTATGAAAAATTGATGGTAGATCGCGAATCGTATGAAAAATAGAAGCTACATCGCGTATTGTATGAAAAATTGATGGTCGATCGCGTGTTGTTGGTAGATCGCGTATTGTATGAGAATTGATGGTAGATCGCGAATTGTACGAAAAATATTAAGTAGATCGCGTATCGTATGAAAAAATGGAAGGTAGATCGCGTATTGTATGAAAAATTGACGGTCGATCGCGTGTTGTTAAAAAAGAAAAAAAAAAGAAAAGAAAAAAAAATAGATCGCGTATGAGAATTGTATGAGAATTGATGGTAGATCGCGTATGAGAATTGATGGTAGATCGCGTATGAGAATTGATGGTAGATCGCGTATTGTATGAAAAATATAAAGTAGATCGCGTATCGTATGAAAAATGGAAGGTAGATCGCGTATTGTATGAAAAATTGATGGTAGATCGCGAATCGTATGAAAAATAGAAGCTACATCGCGTATTGTATGAAAAATTGATGGTCGATCGCGTGTTGTTGGTAGATCGCGTATTGTATGAGAATTGATGGTAGATCGCGAATTGTATGAAAAATATAAAGTAGATCGCGCATCGTATGGAAAATGGAAGGTAGATCGCGTATTGTATGAAAAATTGATGGTCGATCGCGATTTGTTAAAAAAAAAAAAAAAAAAAGGTAGATCGCGTATTGTATGAGAATTGATGGTAGATCGCGAATTGTATGAGAATTGATGGTAGATCGCGAATTGTATGAAAAATATAAAGTAGATCGCGTATCGTATGGAAAATGGAAGGTAGATCGCGTATTGTATGAAAAATTGATGGTAGATCAAGTATTGTATGAAAAATTGATGGTAGATCGCGAATCGTATGAAAAATAGAAGCTACATCCCGTATTGTATGAAAAATGGAAGGTAGATCGCGTGTTCTTTAAAAAAAAAAAAGGATGGTAGATCGCGTATTGTATGAGAATTGATGGTAGATCGCGTATTGTATGAAAAATATAAATGTAGATCGCGAATCGTATGAAAAATAGAAGCTACATCGCGTTTTGTATGAAAAATTGATGGTAGATCGCGTGTTGTTAAAAAAAAAAGGATGGTAGATGGCGTATTGTATCAAAAATTGATGGTAGATCGCGAAACTTATGAAAAATAGAAGATACATCCCATATTGTATGAAAAATGGAAGGTAGATCGCGTGTTCTTTAAAATAAGGATGGTAGATGGCGTATTGTATGAAAAATTGATGGTAGATCGCGAATCGTATGAAAAATAGATGGTAGATCGCGTGTTGTTTAAAAAAAAAAAAAAAAAAAGGATGGTACATAGCGTATTGTATGAAAAATATAAATTAGATCGCGTATCGTATGAAAAATAGAAGCTACATCCCGTAATGTATGAAAAATGGAACTTTCCCGATCTCACGAGTCACGGTGGTCCTATCCGACCCTGCCGCGACCTGTGAAGGGCGGAACACTGCCGCGTCCCTTTATTGTACCATTGCAGCGATATTATTTCAGTCATCGGTATTGAGAGGTATTTTAAGTTATTTTTTATTTTCAAACTCCATCACGTCACGTTTAAACCCCATGATTCACTCTGATTCATCTTTTGGTGTGATACAAAATAAACTTAAAATTTCAGGGGCATTATAGTGCTTAAAAAAAATTTTTTTTTCCTCTACATGTGGGCCAAAGTTATGACGCAAATGGTGAGAAACGTCGTGTTGGTCCCAGTTGATGTCTTTACTAATTATTTGTTCTTTAAAGAACGAAAAACGAATATATTTGGCTAAATAAGTGATAAAAATGGCTGTGGGTGGGGTTTTGATCGAGTTTATGGTGGCAAGATTTTTATTATTAGAGGAATGTGGTAATAGGCTAGCTGTCTGGCTATAATAGCTTGAGAGAGGTGCATGATTCAAACCTTAAATTAATGATGAGAATTTCATCACAACTATTAATATACCTTCCTACATAATATTATATTTTAATGACTAATCCTGAAGGACGCTGTAAATAAAGACCCTTCTCCCTGGAGGATGGCTTCTTTTAGCATAAAATGGCCATATTTGAGAGAAATAAAAATTTCTTCAGAAATTGAAATGATGTGAAAGAAAAAAAGGAATTGTCGGTTCTTCCGAAAATGCTTCCTAAGAAGGACTTTGAACCTTTTTGGTCATGAAAGACCTTCCCAAGGAGGACTTTAACCAATACCTTCCTAAGGAGGAGTTGATTCTCATCAGGAGGCATAGGCACAGTGGGACAGAAATGGATTTTTTAAAAAATCTGTAATTCCCAAAGCAATTAAGTTTATGACACCGGACTACCGCCAATTTCTTCGTAAATGGTTCCTCTTTAAACTGTTATAAGGGCAATATGATTTTTAAGGTGATTTTTTTCGTTTTTTCTGCAATATCTCGAAAACCGTTAGTCGTAGGCGAAATAATTTTTAGTACAAAATTAAAGATAATTCAATTTGCTATAATTGCTTCTCGATAGTTGATTTTTAAAGGAAATTGAATTCTCTACAACGTTTACTTAGTACTCTTTTTTGATAGGATATCCCCTTCCTTGGTTTTTTCCGACTTTTCTAAAATCTGACTTTTTTCGTATGAAAAACTCGAAAATCCCGCTTTTTGTCGCCTCGTAGCTCAGGAACGGTTGGTCTTACAAAAAATCTTATTAAATCAAATTTGCCGCAAATTTTATAGGCTTTAATTTTGTTTTTATAAAATTTTTTGAAATTTCAATTTTTGAATGAAATTTGTTTTGAAATTTTTTGAAATTTACTCCCACCCCTGCCTATTGATCGTTAATTGTTTTTTGAGAGGCGTTTTTTAAATGTAATTAAATTCTCTACAACTTTTATTAAGTACACTTTTTTGATTAGATGTCGTCTTCTGTCCTTTAGAGGTCAAAATAGAAAACCTCGGTTTTTTGCGACCTCGTAGCTCAGAAACATTTGGTCCTACGAAAAAATCATATTAGCTCAAAATTATAGCAAATTTAATTATCTTTAATTTTGTACTTAAAATTATTTCGCCTACGACTAACGGTTTTCGAGATATTGCAGAAAAAACGAAAAAAATCACCTTAAAAACGCTCTGGACGCTTTTCCTCACGGTAGGGGACTTTTTTGTGGTTAATCAGGGGAATTACTTTCCGTAGAGAAACAAAATACCTTTTTTTTTACCCCCAGGCTTAGATTGACTGGACTAAAGTCAAAAATTTGCGTTTTATTTAACATTTTGCGGAATTTGTTATAACTCGACTTACACAAAAAGTTAACATAAAAGGCTTCCTCACGTCTGAATTAAGTTTCTACCAAAAGACATGGAAATCGAAGTTCCATTTCGGGAATGGTATTTTCTGCCGATTATCATCGAGACTTTTGACCTGACGAAAAAAAGTATCGAAGTAAACCCCCCTTAATTTTGAGCGAGGAATCGAATGGCATCAATAAATTTTGGACCCGACCTACAGGGTGGTGATGAAGGACCCTAACTTTGTTATTTTGAGTACGAACCCTATGTTTTGACAAAAGTAATCGATTGTACTCTTGATTTCCTTTAACTTTTACTTACAACACTTTTTTGATAGGACCAAACGTTTTGTCGAAAAAGGGTTTGAAAAAAAAATATTTTCTTCCTATTAAGTATGCATTAGGATTCGTTTTTAAAGTGAATGGAGGTTGGCTGCTCGAGAGAATCGGGAATCTGTGGGAGTTATCGGGTCTAAATGGGAATTTGGAGCCGAAGGACGGGGTCGGGGTACGTTAAGTTTTTTATAAGCGAATCACCGAGAATGAGATCAATACTGTTGGTAGGGCCCTTCTGTTCGGAGTCACTCCAGTACATCAACAGCTTGCGCCCGCCAATGCAACTTGTGCGTCACCCACCGCCAGTCGAAACCCAATCGATTCCTATCCCTAATCGTATCTAATTTCTCCGACCTTAGTTTCGCCCTTAATGAGGACTCCTTTTATCTTTCATTTCCTTCCCCTTTAAGAAGCTCCTCGAACCCACCATTTTGGTAAGGGGTCGACAAGACCCCGTTGGGTCAATCTGACCCAGGGTTGGATAGGCCCAGCGGGAGATCGGGAAATTCCTGAAGGGATGCCATCCTTTTTTGGACACGATGGGGCCCTTTTTAGCTTCATTTTTGATTCTTTTTAGGTAGATTTATGACATTTTTTGGACACTAGGGACCCTTTTAGCTTGAATTTTGATCATTTTTCGACACTAAGGGCTCTTTTTAGCTAGGTTTATGTCCTTATTTGGGCACCAGGTGCCCTTTTAATCAAATTTCGTTCCATTACTATGAAAATGACCCTTTTTAGCTTGATTTTTTATCCTTTTTGGACACCAGGGACCCTTTTTAGGTAGGTTTTTGATCCTTTTTGGACACGATGGGGCCCTTTTTTAGCTTCATTTTTGATTCTTTTTGGACTTTAGGGACCTTTATTACCTTGATTTTTTATCCTTTTTGGACATTAGGGCCCTTTTTATGTAGATTTTTGACATTTTTTTGGACACAAGGGTCCCTTTTAACCAGATTTTGTTCCTTTACTATGAAGAGGGCCCTTTTTAGCTTCATTTTTGATCCTATTTGGACACTAGGGGCCCTTTTTAGGTAGGTTTTTGATCTTTTTTTTTTTTTTTTTGACACAAGGGGCCCTTTTAACCAGATTTTGTTCCTTTACTATTAAGAGGGCCCTTTTTAGCTTGCGTTTTTTATCGTTTTTGGACACTAGGGGCCCTTTTTAGGTAGGTTTTGACACAAGGGCCCCTTTTAACCAGATTTTTGATCCTTTTTGGACACTTAGGGGCCCTTTTAGCTCGATTTTTCATCCTTATTGGACACTAGGGGCCCTTTTTAGGTAGATTTTTGATATTTTTTTTGGACACAAGGGGCCCTATTAACCAGATTTTGTTCCTTTACTCTGAAGAGGGCCCTTGAAGCTTGAATTTTGATCATTTTTCGACACTAGGGGCCCTTTTTCGCCAAATTTCGTTCCTTTACTATGAAAAGGACCCTTTTTAGCTTGATTTTTTATCCTTTTTGGACATTAGGGCCCTTTTTAGGTAGATTTTTGACATTTTTTGGACACAAAGGGCCCTTTTAACCATATTTTGTTCCTTTACTATGAAGAGGGCCCTTTTTAGCTTCATTTTTGATCCTATTTGGACACTAGGGGCCCTTTTTAGGTAGGTTTTTGATCTTTTTTTTTGGACACAAGGGGCCCTTTTAACCAGATTTTGTTCCTTTACTATTAAGAGGGCCCTTTTTAGCTTGCGTTTTTTATCGTTTTTGGACACTAGGGGGCCTTTTTAGGTAGGTTTTTGATCTTTTTTTGGACACAAGTGGCCCTTTTAACCAGATTTTGTTCCTTTACTATGAAGAGGGCACTTTATAGCTTGATTTTTGATACTTTTTGGACACTAGGGGCCCTTTTTAGGTAGGTTTTGACACAAGGGCCCCTTTTAACCAGATTTTTGATCCTTTTTGGACACTTAGGGGCCCTTTTAGCTCGATTTTTCATCCTTATTGGACACTAGGGGCCCTTTTTAGGTAGATTTTTGATATTTTTTTTGGACACAAGGGGCCCTATTAACCAGATTTTGTTCCTTTACTCTGAAGAGGGCCCTTGAAGCTTGAATTTTGATCATTTTTCGACACTAGGGGCCCTTTTTCGCCAAATTTCGTTCCTTTACTATGAAAAGGACCCTTTTTAGCTTGATTTTTTATCCTTTTTGGACACTTAGGGACCCTTTTAGCTCGATTTTTTATCCTTTTTGGGTACTAGAGGCAATTTTTACTTCTATTTTTGGACATTAAGGACTCTTTAAGCTAGATTTCTTCCTCAAAAAAGGATCTTTTTAGCTTTATTTTTGATCCTTTTTCGAACACGAGGCCCTTTATGTCCAAATTTCATTCTTTTGCGACAAACTGGCAACTTATGAACTTTTTATTTTGGTATTTTTTTGATGGCACAACATTCGGGGAGCGAGTGGTGGGGAGATGACATCCTGCTAGCATACGAATTTCCAGTTATAACGATTTTGGTCAAAACCTGTCCATTAGTTTTAGAGAAAGTAAGGCAGTGTCGTCCACAGCACAATTTTATCAATCGAAGTCATTCATTTTTTCAACGAATTTGGTCATTTTCAAGCTTTTATTTCATTCAAGCAGCTCCAAGAAGTAATCGGAAAACAGGGAGTCGAGAATTATAACGCTGGGACATCAAAAAATTGTATTCACGATCTTTCATGTCAATTCTTATCTTTATCCTGAATCGTAATCCTCAATCTATATGTTTATGATTCTCAAAAGCTGAAAAAATTGAAGTGGCAATAACAAGTTTTGAATCTATTCGCCCTTCGTTATTTGAAAAAATGCAAAATTTTGCCATTTCCACGTTAAAAAAACCAATTTTCTGTCCTTAACCCAAGAAATATTTTGATAGAAGGCGAATTTTGATCATTTTGGTTATAATTTCATTCTAGGAAGTAATAAACTTCACTTGAGTTTCTTATTTAATTGGACTTTAATCGTTTTTAAGGTCGAGTTGTAAATCGTTATGTGAAATAGTTGGTGGGAGGTGGTGTTGATCGGAAAGGTGGGTAGGGGTGGGGGGAGTTTAATCCGTGGAAAAAGGAAAGTGAGGTTTGAGGGATGTGCTAATTGATTGTCTAACAAAGGGTGGTTAGTGTTAAAGGGGATGGAGCGAAGGGTGAACATCCCCTTTAGATTCACCTCCTACCTTCGTCACTCCCCGTCCCTCGACCCACTCGGCCTCGCTCCCCCTTCCACCACCTCACTCGTTCCTTCCCTTCCCCCCCTCCACCTCCCCCCTCCCCTCTCGCCTTCCTAACCGACGCTCCATCCCCCTTGACCCTTGTACCTTGGTTGTTGATACCGTGATATCCCCCCTCCACTACCCTCGACGCCTAATTTCTTCGATTTCCTTTTCTTACCCCGTGTTTACGTGTTTTTCTTTCTTTTACATTGCTACTTACTATAAATAAGAGAACCTTACCTAGTCTCTCCTTCTCTAGGATGGATATAGGCCTTAGCTAAGGATGGATGTACAGGCCACATAAGGATGAATGTAGAGGCCACATAAGGATGGATGCACAGGTCACATAAGGATGAATTTATAGGACACATAAGGTTAAAGTTAAAGGCCACATAAGGATGGATGTAGAGACCACATAAGGATGAATGTTGAGGCAACTTAAGGATGGATGTAGAGACCACTTAAGGATGGATGCACAGGTCACATAAGGATGAATTTATAGGACACATAAGGATGAATTTAGAGGACACATAAGGATGGATGTAGTGGCCACATAAGGATGAATGTAGAGGCCACTATAAGGATGGATGTTGAGGCCACATAAGGATGGATGTAGAGGCCACATAAGGATGGATGTAGAGACCACATAAGGATGAATGTTGAGGCAACTTAAGGATGGATGTAGAGACCACTTAAGGATGGATGCACAGGTCACATAAGGATGAATTTATAGGACACATAAGGATGAATTTAGAGGACACATAAGGATGGATGTAGTGGCCACATAAGGATGAATGTAGAGGCCACTATAAGGATGGATGTTGAGGCCACATAAGGATGGATGTAGAGGCCACATAAGGATGGATGTAGAGGCCACATAAGGATGGATGTAGAGGTCACATAAGGATGAATTTTGGGCCACTTAAGGATGAATTTTGGGCCACTTAAGGATGGATTTAGAGGACACATAAGGATGAATTCTGGGCCACATAAGGATGGATTTAGAGGCCACATAAGGATGGATTTAGAGGACACATAAGGATGGATGTAGAGGCCACATAAGGATGGATGTAGAGGTCACATAAGGATGAATTTTGGGCCACTTAAAGATGGATTTAGAGGACACATAAGGATGAATTCTGGGCCACATAAGGATGGATTTAGAGGCCACATAAGGATGGATTTAGAGGACACATAAGGATGGATTTAGAGGCCACATAAGGATGGATTTAGAGGCCACATAAGGATGGATTTAGAGGACACATAAGGATGAATGTAGAGGCCACTATAAGGATGGATGTAGAGGACACATAAGGATGGATGTCGAGGCCAAATAAGGATGAATGTAGAGGCCACATAAGGATGAATGTAGAGACCACCTAAGGATGAATGTCGAGACCACCTAAGGATGAATGTAGAGGACACATAAGGATGGATGTAGAGGACACATAAGGATGAATTTATTCATAATATTAAGTCAAAATAACCCTATTATGTATTAATTGGCTAAGATTCAGAAATCTGAAGCAATATTGTCCAGACCTTTGAGTTCCAAAATTGGATATCTGCTAAGTGCAGTAACCCGCTTCAAAACATGGTTAGTGATCACTGATGACTATCAAAGGGATAGGACAGCAGCTACCCCCATATCGAGTTATTTCCTACTAATTCGATTATTTCGGAGTATAACTAGAGACCTGAGTCAAAGCTACTCAAATTCGAAGTAAGCTTTTGGGATTAAAGTTTTCTGTCTGTAAAAAACCACTTTTTTTGAGAAAGTTGCAGTTTTCAGGGTTCCTTTTCCATAACTAGCAGACCTCTTTTCAGTGTCCTTTCCGAGAGTTCCATGAAATACTCTGTTTTATTAGGTACCTACCAAACCATCATCCAAATATTACTCGTCTTTTGAAGTTCGCATGAAAGGTTTGACAATGAGGAAACACCGAAATGAGAACGAACTCAATTTTCTCGAAAATCGCTCGATTTCAAACGGTCGTTAGCTATCTAGAGTCTTTCTAGATGTGAATGGGTGGGGAGAACCGAATTACATTTTTGTTCAGCTTTCTATGCTGCGATTGAGCTGAATAAAACCAAATATTTTACCACATCCAACGCCAAAATAGGCGGTAAAAGTCATCAGCAAAATGAAAAATGGCAATTAAGTTCAGTAGCGAGAAAAACCTGTAGGTAACTCCTTTTTTCCCTCTAGGGGCCCTTTTAGCTTGGATTTTGATCCTTTTTGGACACTAGGGGCCCTTTTTAGCTAGGTTTTTGATCTTTTTAGTCCCTAGGGGTCCTTTTAGCCTGAATTTTTATCTTTTTTTAGACACAAGGGGCTGCTTTTAGCAAGGTTTTTGATCCTTTTTTGACACAATAGGCCCTTTTTAGCAAGGTTTTTTATCTTTTTTAGACACTAGGGTCCCTTTTAGCTTGGCTTTTGACCCTTTTTGGACACTAGGGGCCCTTTTAGCTTGGATTTTGATCCTTTTTGGATACTAGAGGCCCTTTTAAGCAAGGTTTTTGATATTTTTAGACACTAGGGGCCTTTATAGCTTTGCTTTTGACCCTTTTTGGACACTAGGGGCCCTTTTTAGCAAGGTTTTTGATCCTTTTTAGACACCAGGGGCCATTTTAGCATGAATTTTGATCCTTTTATGGAAACTAGGGGCCCTTTTAGCTTGGATTTTGATCCTTTTTGGACACTAGGGGCCCTTTTTAGCTAGGTTTTTGATCTTTTTAGACCCTAGGGGTCCTTTTAGCCTGAATTTTGATCTTTTTTAGACACAAGGGGCTGCTTTTAGCAAGGTTTTTGATCCTTTTTTGACACAATAGGCCCTTTTTAGCAAGGTTTTTTATCTTTTTTAGACACTAGGGTCCCTTTTAGCTTGGCTTTTGACCCTTTTTGGACACTAGGGGCCCTTTTTAGCTTGGGTTTTTGATCCTTTTTTAGACCCAAGGGGCCCTTTTAGCATGGTTTTTGATCTTTTTAGACACTAGGGGCCCTTTTAGCTTGGATTTTGATCCTTTTTGGACACTAGGGGCCCTTTTTAGCAAGGTTTTTGATCTTTTTAGACACTAGGGGTCCTTTTAGCTTGGATTTTGATCCTTTTTGGACACTAGGGGCCCTTTTTAGCTAGGTTTTTGATCTTTTTAGACCCTAGGGGTCCTTTTAAGCTTGGTTTTTGATCTTTTTTAGACACAAGGGGCTGCTTTTAGCATGATTTTTGATCCTTTTTGGACACAAGAGGCCCTTTTTAGCAAGGTTTTTGATCTCTTTTAGACACTAGGGGCCCTTTTAGCTTGATTTTTCATCCTTTTTGGACAATAGGAGCCATTTTTACCTGGATTTTTGGCCATGAGGGAACCTTTTAGCTAGATTTTTTCCTTTATGACAAAAGAAGCTCTTTTTAGCATATTGTACATTCATCGGTGGCCTATAATATCCATCATTAGGTTAGGCCAACACTGATTTTCACCATATACGGTGGGGCCTCAGGAGGTTAGGAACGTGGCAGCCAATCGAGAGATCTTTAGAGAACCCACTTTTTGAAAAAGTTTTTGAGATTCCTCCTTTTTCAGACACTAATCCACCTTCCTCCTCTATTCAACCTAAAACAACAAAATTATGATAGAAATGAGGCAATAGCCATTGATTGATGGAAGGCTATTCCTGGATGATAATATCTGCAGCAGATGTAGGAGGTAAATTAACAAAATTTCAAGTTTAGGTAAAAAGGAAATCGGATTCAAGGCAAAGCGGTTATATTTCTTTTAGTATAAAAAGAAAAGAGATGGAAGAGGAAAAGATATTTGTGGCTGTTACACTTCCAGCTGTCCCTGACGTCGGGTCTCTCTATTGTTGTGAAACGTCCTTCAAAGATTTTCAACCTCGGGCAGAAGTGTTCATCTTTATAGTAAGGTTCACAATGGTTAGGGCCAGGTACTCGTCTACTATCCACGTTACGAACGTTCGGCTCATTTAAAACTCCTTCCCCTCCCCCCCGCGGGGCCGCCCACCGCCCTCCGCCTGCCGCCTGCCGCCGCCGCTCGCCCAATTCCGACCCCGATCGCCCCCCTCCGCCGCCCCCGCGCCCGCGCCTCACTCAGGTGTCGATGCCTTACCAAATTTCACCTTCAAATTTCATTATCGGTACCCAAAGGAAAAGTTTTTTCAAAAAAATCAATAGAACCCTTTCATACCAATTGTTTTCCTGTTCAGTTCAACACGTTCCAATAAAAAAAAACCTTTTAAAATAATTAGAATCATGTAATCTTACCATTCGATAAACTGACTTTTCGCATCAGAGGATTTTTTTGGTCGTTTCACCAGAGTTAATGGTTTCCCTTAGATTGGGACTTTCATCGATTTCCGCTTCAGGAATGCCTAAAGCGAATTTTCAAGTGCGGAACAAGTTTTATTTTGCCCTAAAAAGGACATTTAATTATACTAGTGGTTGGAAAATTCCTCCGGCTTATATCTTCTGCCATCCAAAAAGGTGACATCCTTTAATTTTCGTATTATTTTATGTTTTTTTTGGGTCACTGAGTACGATTCGAAGGTTTGCTGACAGAAATTTCGGCAAAAGTTTGGAACTTTTTTCAGTTTTTTGCTTATATCTCGAAAAATAAGCATTTCAGCGACTTGACCACTTAGTACAAAATAAAAGCTCATTAAATTTTGCTAAAAATTCATTCAGCATTTGTCCAATTTGGACTGGCGGTTTAGCAGATATCGATGATCAAAGTAGTCCGTAGTATAGGATATTTAGTTCTTGAGATGCAGTCGTAATCTTCATCTTATTTCATGTTTTTTGGGTCGCTGAGTACGATTCTGAGGTTTGCTGACAGAAATTTTGCCCGGAACCATGTCAAAATAGCAAAACGACACTTTTTTTTCTTACACAAGGTGCCAACAGGGAAAACCTGGAAAATCAGGGAAATGTCAGGGAGTTTCGATTGACGCGAAAAAGTATGGGAAGACCGGAAAATTCGGGTTTTGTCTACGAAAAGTAGGGCTTTTCGACCGAAATTCCCTATCAATTTCCCTATCCCACCCAATTCCACATCAAAAAGGCCTATTTTTCTTTAAAAAGGCTATTTTATCCTTTACCCAATTTCTATCCAAAAAAGCCGTATTCGAAATATGATCGATAATTGGAGCGAAAGGGATTGAATATATAAAAAAATTGTGAATAACCTTTTTCCCCCTCGATTCAGAATGAAGGTCCTCTAAGAATTTTCCAATTAATAAAAAGTTGAAAAATTTGAAGCATGTGCGAGTATGTTAATTGGTCTTAACGCTTTAATACGTATCGAATTAAATTAACATAGTAGGAGGAATATAAAAATGCGATACAAAGGAACGGATATGGGAGAGTTCATTTTCTTCATATTTTATTATTTCCTCGTCCTTCTTTTATTCAAGTTAGTACGTAACGAAATAATATCAGCAATAGGTGGCTTCTTTTTATGTTATTGATTTTTTCATGCATTGAGTTTGTTTTTGTTTGGATTGTCGAGTTCAATGTCTTCTAAACTATGAACGAAGCCTTAGTGATGAGTGTTGACCTTCAGCCCAGACCAGACCTCCAGGCCAGTCCTCCTCCAGGCCATTCATCCTCCAGTCCATTCCTCCAGCCTAATCCTCCAGGCCAGTCCTCCAAGCCATTCCTCCAGGCCATTCCTCCAGCCTAATCCTCCAGGCCAGTCATCCTCCACGCCAGTCCTCCAGCCTAATCCTCCAGGCCAGTCATCCTCCAGGCGAGTCCTCCAGCCTAGTCCTCCAGGCCAGTCCCCCTCCAGACCAGTCCTCCAGCCTAATCCTATAGGCCAGTCATCCTCCAGCTCAGTCCTCCAGTCCATTCCTCCAGCCTAGTCCTCCAGACCAGTCCTCCTCCAGACCAGTCCTCCAGCCTAATCCTATAGGCCAGTCATCCTCCAGTCCATTCCTCCTCCAGCCTAGTCTTCCAGGCCAGTCCTCCGGCCTGGTCCTCCAGGCCAAACCTCCAGCCTAGTCCTCCAGCCTAGTCCTCCAGGCCAGTCGTCCTCCAGGCCATTCCTCCTCCAGGCCAGTCATCCTCCAGCTCAGTCCTCCAGGCCAGTCCCCCTCCAGACCAGTCCTCCAGCCTAATCCTATAGGCCATTCCCCCTCCAGGCCAGTCATCCTCCAGCTCAGTCCTCCAGTCCATTCCTCCAGCCTAGTCCTCCAGGCCAGTCCCCCTCCAGACTAGTCCCCCTCCAGACCAGTCCTACAGCCTAATCCTATAGGCCAGTCATCCTCCAGTCCATTCCTCCTCCAGCCTAGTCTTCCAGGCCAGTCCTCCGGCCTGGTCCTCCAGGCCAAACCTCCAGCCTAGTCCTCCAGGCCAGTCGTCCTCCAGGCCATTCCTCCTCCAGGCCAGTTATCCTCTAGCTCAGTCCTCCAGGCCAGTCCCCCTCCAGGCCAGTCATCCTCCAGCCCAGTCCTCCAGCCTAGTCCTCCAGGCCAGTCCTCCGGCCTGGTCCTCCAGGCCAAACCTTCAGCCTAGTCCTCCAGGCCAGTCCTCCTCCAGACCAGTTTTCCAGCCTAGTCCTCCAGGCGAGTCATCCTCCAGGCCAGTCCTCCTCCAGCCTAGTCCAGACCTTTTTTATTTATCAATGTAAAGAGAAATAATTGTTCATTAATTTTGTTTTTACTTTTGCTTTTCAAGTTGAATTCCATTGATAAATGAATATTTTAATTAGTTTGGTATATTTAGAAAAGCAATAAAGCAAAATTTGAGTAAGGAAGCCATAACAAGTTAGGAGTTGAAAAGGAACGAATTTTGAGTTGATTAAGTTCTTCTTGTTGTTCTTTATGAAAACGTCTGAGGGACGTTTGAAAACAAGTTTTGAGAGGTTGACAGCTCGCTAATTTTGAAGACTGGATCGTGTATTAAAAATGGCGATCCGTTTTGGAAATGTCCGAAGAAAGAGGATGACTTGGGAGGTGGGGTGGGTGTGGGGGAGGGGTGGGAAGGGGTCAGTCGGCTCGGCGGTTTCCTCCTCACCGCACTGGCTAAAACGTCGGTCGGAACTCGGGAGAGGAAAAGCCGAAAGCCCCGGCCCGCTCCAACTCCTATCCTCCTTCCACAAAGACCGGAAAAAATCTAATTTTCTTTGACATTAACAAATTTTATTCTAAGGGCCGCTGGAGTCAATACAGGCAGGCTTGCGCGGAACCGGGATGACCGTGCGCTCCGGGCGGGCGGATCGTCAACACCATCCCCTAAGCGACTCTCGTCCCACATCTCATTCAAGGCCCACAACTCAAACGTACAACACCTTCGCCTTTTCTCCCACGAATTCACGACGAAAATTACGCGACTCCTTATATCCCAACTCTCAAAAAGCGATTTTTGAAGAAATAACTGAAAATTCACGCTTTGTGTTCATTCCTCAAGGTTTATTTCCGATTCGTTTTAGGCGTTTTCCGGTTTTATTTTATCGTTTTTTTGAGCTGAGCCGCATAAGACGCTTAGAAAGCGTGAACGTCTCGAACGTGATGTCACACCCGACGCTCAAAAATCAAGAAACTAGACAACGTTCTGCCTCGATGAGGACAGAAGGACGCCTCTTAAAAACATATTGTTCATTTTTAACCTTTTTTATGCTTCACGATTTATAAAGTGGTTTTTGGTCTTCAAGTTGGCGGGGGGATAGGTCAAATTTACCAAAAATCAGGTTAAAAGGGCTCCTTGTGTCCAAAAAAGGTCAAAAATCAAGATAATAAGGGCCCCTAGTGTCCAAAAAGGATCAAAAATCAAGCTAAAATGTTCCCTTTTCGTAGTAAAGGA
This sequence comes from Orius laevigatus, assembly GCA_018703685.1. NCBI lineage: Eukaryota > Metazoa > Arthropoda > Insecta > Hemiptera > Anthocoridae > Orius > Orius laevigatus. The sequence continues at coordinate 53,685 of JAGWEN010000432.1, forward strand.
ACACAGTCTGGTTAAAAGGGCCCCTTGTGTCCAAAAAGGATCTAAATTCAAGCCAAAAAGGGCCCTTAGTGTCCAAAAAGGATTGAAAAAATCAAGCTAAAATGGGCCATTTTTCATAGTAAACGAGCAAAATCAGGTTAAAAGGGCCCTTGTGTCCAAAAAAGATCAAAAGCCTTCCTAAAAAGGGCCCCTAGTGTCCAAAATGGATCAAAAATCAAGCTAAAAAGGGCCCTTTTCGTAGTAAAGGAACAAAATCTGGTTAAAAGTGCCCCTTGTGCCCAAAAAAGATCAAAATTCAAGCCAAAAAGGGCCCCTAGTGTCCAAAAAGGATCAAAATTGAAGCTAAAAGGGCCCCTAGTGTCCAAAAAGGATCAAAATTAAGGCTAAAAAGGGCCCCTAGTGTCCAAAAAGGATCAAAATTAAGGCTAAAAAGGGCCCCTAGTGTCCAAAAAGGATCAAAATTAAGGCTAAAAAGGGCCCCTAGTGTCCAAAAAGGATCAAATTCAAGCTAAAAAGGGCCCCTAGTGTCCAAAAAGGATCAAAATTCAAGCTAAAAGGGCCCCTAGTGTCCAAAAAAGGATCAAAATTAAGTAAAAAGGGCCCCTAGTGTCCAAAAAGGATCAAAATTCAAGCCAAAAAGGGCCCCTAGTGTCCAAAAAGGATCGAAATTTAAGCTAAAAGGGCCCCTAGTGTCCAAAAAGGATCAAAATTTAAGCTAAAAGGGCCCCTAGTGTCCTAAAAGGATCAAAATTCAAGCCAAAAAGGGCCCCTAGTGTCCAAAAAGGATCAAAATTCAAGCCAAAAAGGGCCCCTAGTGTCCAAAAAGGATCAAAATTCAAGCCAAAAATGGCCCCTAGTGGCCATTAAGGATCGAAATTTAAGCTAAAAGGGCCCCTAGAGTCCAAAAAGATCAAAATCGGGATGACCCAAAATATCGATTTGTGTAGAAAACCAGGAAAATGGTCGGGCCTTATGAGGTTCTGTCTAAGAATGCGGCAGCGTTCCGCCCCACCGGTCTGTAGAGAACCCGCTTTTTTAAAAACTTCCCCAGTTTTAGAGATCGCTCCTCCATTTTAGTTTGATTTTTTGTGAACATTTCCATTTGTGTTTGCTTATTGAGAATGAATTCGATTTTCGAGATGAGAATCGATCGGGCATTAAACGTAAATAAGATTAAAAAGAGATCGGACGGGGGTGTCGGGGTTGATGGGCAGATGGTGGCCGCCTATCGGGGGAGAGCAACTCAAGATCGACCCGAACATCACTATGACTCACCCCATCAGTTACGTTCCTAAACAAAGGATCTCTTCCTCTTCACTCATTAGTCCCCTCAGGTGTCTTTGTCTTCCATTTAACTCCATTTTTTTCATTTCCTTCTATCCTACAGACACCAAAATTCTGATACGACTGCTGCCTGATACACTCCCAACTCAGGGGAATGAGGCAATGAGCGTTACCTTTATTTCCCCAAAAGCTCCATTTGACATTACCTACTTAAGAGGCTTATTTTCCTTTCGCAAGTTTGGATATTTTGAGGACAGTTTAGATACAGTTACATTTTGAAGTCACCAAATTGTCATTATTTTATGTTTTTTTGGGTCACTGAGTACGATTCGAAGGTTTGCTGACAGAAATTTCGGCAAAAGTTTGCAACTTTTTTCAGTTTTTTGCTTATATCTCCAAAAATAAGCGTTTCAGCGACTTGACCACTTAGTACAAAATAAAAGCTCGTTAAATTTTGCTAAAAATTCATTAAGCATTTGTCCAATTTGGACCAACGGTTTAGCAGATATCGATGATCAAAGTAGTCCGTAGTATAGGATATTTAAGGGAAAGTTGAGATACAGTCATAATCTTCATTTTATTTTATGTTTTTTGGGTCGCTGAGTACGATTCTGAGGTTTGCTGACAGAAATTTTTCCCAGAACCTTGTCAAAATTGCAAAAAAAGTCAAAATTTTGGCCTTTTTTTCGGTTTTTTGCTTATATCTCCAAAAGTAGGCGTTTCAGCGTCTTGACCACTTAGTACAAAATAAAAGCTCATTAAATTTTGCTAAAAATCCATTAAGCATATGTTTAATTCGGACCAGCCCTTTGGCAGATATCGATGATAAAAGTAGTCCGTCGTATAGGATATTTAGGGGAAAGTTTAGATAAAGTCGTAATCTTCATCTTATTTCATGTTTTTTGGTTCGCTGATTATGATTCTGGTGTTTACTGATAGAAATTTAGCCCGGAACCATGTCAAAATCGCAAAAGTTTGACACTTTCTTCAGTTTTTTGCTTATATCTCCAAAAATAATCATTTCAGCTACTTAACCACTTAGTACAAAATCAAAACTCATAAAATTTGCTAAAAATCCATTAATTATTTGTCCAATTCGGACCAGCGGTTTGGCAGATATAGATGGTCAAAGTAGACCACCTTCGCCTGATTAAGTTCAGACTAGGCTCATTTGAAAGGTAATTTAGTGCTTTTTCTTTTAAAATTTGTCCGAATCCTCTATCCATCATAGGTTTGGCTCCAGAGCCAAAAACGTACGCGAAACTTGATCGATAATTCTAAGTTTTACGGCTCTGGAGCCAAAAGAATTGAATATATCGTACAACTTTTGAAATACCTTTAAAATGAGGTTTGTCTGGTTTCGATCCGACAAGTAGTTTTGGCTCCAGAGCCAAAAACGCACTCGAAAAAGGATCAATATTCCCCAAAAGTTGCTAGACAATTCTAAAAGCGATTTCTCTACTTAATATTAACCTTTTTATCTTTTGGTTCCCTGGGCAGTAGCTACTTATGGGAAACCGAGGACGCCCCTATAATTTCGAGTCTTCCTTTTTGATGACTAGAATTTTTTTCTGGACCGATCATTTCGGTGGAGGGGAAAAAGAAAGATTTTATAAACTTATTAACATCCAGTGGTGCTATGGACTTCCAAGGTTACAGCATATTAGGTACCGAGAGTAAAAACATTCGTTTCTTACGTTCTTGAAAATTACACGTTCCTCAGTCGACTGTAACCGGTTTTTTCCTCGGAAGGCCGGAACGCTCCCTCGTCCCTCGAATTAGGATTAGTGCTGCAGGTTCATTCTTTTCGAAATACAAAGTTTTCGAGTCAAAAAAGTGAAGAAGGGTCCCCCCTTTGGTGAGGTCGAAAAAAATGTTTTTATAATTCAAAACAGACTTCATATTCTTGTTTTTCACAATAAAAATGGCAAAAAAACACATTTTGGATGAATTAAAAAAATTAAATTTTTGGGTCGAAAAAGTGAAGAAGGATCCCCCCTTGGGTGAGGTCGAAAAAAATGTTTTTAGAAGGGTCCCCCCTTTGGTGAGGTCGAAAAAAATGTTTTTATATCTCAAAACCGACTTCATTTTCTTGTTTTTCACCCTAAAAATAGTCTAAAATCACATTTTGGATGAAATCAAAAAATAAAAATTTTCGGGTCGAAAAAGTGAAGAAGGGTCCCCCCTTTGGTGAAGTCTAAAAAAATGTTTTTATTTCCTAAAACAGATTTAATTTTCTTGTTTTTCACCTTAAAAAAAGTGTGCTTAAAACGTTATCTAAATTGAGAAATTTGCTGGGATTGAACTTGAAATTTTTGTGGGATAGGAATATTCATGAAAAGGAAACGGTTTAAAAAAGACGAAGATTCTCACGTTTTTGAAGATTTCAATAATAATGGTTTGCATAGAGAGGGAAGGGAAGAATACGTCAGGTACCTGTTCGTTTGATGTAATGAGTCGAGTTTTTGAGTTGAAAGGTGAAGGTGAGGGTTGAGGGTAGACGGTCACGACTCGCTCGCTATTCGTTACCTCCTCTCCACCCCCACCCAACTCCCCATTCAATCCTTTCTTTTTATTCCAAATATATGTAACCCTTCAAAAATATTTCATTTTTCATCCTTTTTATTTAAAAACTACGAATTTATGAATTTTCTTGAAGCAAAACGCGACTTCATTTTCTTGTTTTTCTCCTAAAAATAGTGCTAAACCACATTTTGGATGGAATCAAAAACTAAAAATTTTCGGGTCGAAAAAGTGAAGAAGGGTCCCCCCTTTGGTGAGGTCGAAAAAAATGTTTTTATATCTCAAAACCGACTTCAGATTCTTGTTTTTCTCCCTAAAAATAGTCAAAAACCACATTTTGGATGAAATCAAAAAATAAAAATTTTCGGGTCGAAAAAGTGAAGAAGGGTCCCCCCTTTGGTGAGGTCGAAAAAAATGTTTTTATATCTCAAAACCGACTTCATTTTCTTGTTTTTCACCCTAAAAATAGTCAAAAACCACATTTTGGATGAAATCAAAAAATGAAAATTTTCGGGTCGAAAAAGTGAAGAAGGGTCCCCCCTTTGGTGAGGTCGAAAAAAATGTTTTTATATCCAAAAACGACTTCAGATTCTTGTTTTTCACCCTAAAAATAGTCAAAAACCACATTTTGGATGAAATCGAAAAATGAAAATTTTCGGGTCGAAAAAGTGAAGAAGGGTCCCCCCTTTGGTGAGGTCGAAAAAAATGTTTTTATATCTCAAAACCGACTTCATTTTCTTGTTTTTCACCCTAAAAATAGTCAAAAACCACATTTTGGATGAAATCAAAAAATGAAAATTTTTCGGTCGAAAAGTGAAGAAGGGTCCCCCCTTTGGTGAGGTCGAAAAAAATGTTTTTATATCCCAAAAACGACTTCAGATTCTTGTTTTTCACCCTAAAAATGTCAAAAACCACATTTTGGATGAAATCAAAAATAAAATTTTCGGGTCGAAAAAGTGGAAAAGGGTCCCCCCTTTGGTGAGGTCGAAAAAAATGTTTTTATATCTCAAAACCGACTTCAGATTCTTGTTTTTCACCCTAAAAATAGTCAAAAACCACATTTTGGATGAAATCGAAAAATGAAAATTTTCGGGTCGAAAAAGTGAAGAAGGGTCCCCCCCTTTGGTGAGGTCGAAAAAAATGTTTTTATATCTCAAAACCGACTTCAGATTCTTGTTTTTCACCCTAAAAATAGTCAAAAACCACATTTTGGATGAAATCGAAAAATAAAAATTTTCGGGTCGAAAAAGTGAAGAAGGGTCCCCCCTTTGGTGAGGTCGAAAAAAATGTTTTTATATCCAAAAACGACTTCAGATTTCTTGTTTTTCACCCTAAAAATAGTCAAAAACAAAATTTTGGATGAAAATCAAAAATGAAAATTTTCGGGTCGAAAAAGTGAAGAAGGGTCCCCCCTTTGGTGAGGTCGAAAAAATGTTTTTTATCCCAAAAACGACTTCAGATTCGTGTTTTTCACCCTAAAAATAGTCAAAAACCACATTTTGGATGAAATCAAAAAATGAAAATTTTCGGGTCGAAAAAGTGAAGAAGGGTCCCCCCTTTGGTGAGGTCGAAAAAAATGTTTTTGTATTCAAAAACCGACTTCAGATTCTTGTTTTTCACCCTAAAAATAGTCAAAAACCACATTTTGGATGAAATCAAAAAATGAAAATTTTCGGGTCGAAAAAGTGAAGAAGGGTCCCCCCTTTGGTGAGGTCGAAAAAAATGTTTTTATATCTCAAAAACGACTTCAGTTTCTTGTTTTTCACCCTAAAAATAGTCAAAAACCACATTTTGGATGAAATCAAAAAATAAAAATTTTCGGGTCGAAAAAGTGAAGAAGGGTCCCCCCTTTGGTGAGGTCGAAAAAAATGTTTTTATATCTCAAAACCGACTTCAGATTCTTGTTTTTCACCCTAAAAATAGTCAAAAACCACATTTTGGATGAAATCGAAAAATGAAAATTTTCGGGTCGAACACTTGGAAGAAGGGTCCCCCCTTTGGTGAGGTCGAAAAAAATGTTTTTGTATCTCAAAACCGACTTCATTTTCTTGTTTTTCACCCTAAAAATAGTCAAAAACCACATTTTGGATGAAATCGAAAAATGACAATTTTCGGGTCGAAAAAGTGAAGAAGGGTCCCCCCTTTGGTGAGGTCAAAAAAAATGTTTTTATATCCCAAAAACGACTTCAGATTCTTGTTTTTCACCCTAAAAATAGTCAAAAACCACATTTTGGATGAAATCGAAAAATGAAAATTTTTGGGTCGAAAAAGTGAAGAAGGGTCCCCCCTTTGGTGAGGTCGAAAAAAAATGTTTTTATATCTCAAAACCGACTTCAGATTCTTGTTTTTCACCCTAAAAATAGTCAAAAACCACATTTTGGATGAAATCAAAAATGAAAATTTTCGGGTCGAAAAAGTGAAGAAGGGTCCCCCCTTTGGTGAGGTCGAAAAAAATGTTTTTATATCTCAAAACCGACTTCATTTTCTTGTTTTTCACCCTAAAAATAGTCAAAAACCACATTTTGGATGAAATCGAAAAATGAAAATTTTCGGGTCGAAAAAGTGAAGAAGGGTCCCCCCTTTGGTGAGGTCGAAAAAAATGTTTTTGTATCTCAAAGCAGACTTCATATTTTTGTTTTTCACCCTGAAAATAGTGTGTTTAAAATGTTATCTAAATTGAGAAATTGGCTGGGATTGAACTTGAAATTTTTGTGGGATAGGAATATTCATGAAAAGGAAACGGTTTAAAAAAGACGAAGATTCTCACGTTTTTGAAGATTTCAATAATAATTGGTTTGCATAGAGAGGGAAGGGAAGAATACGTCAGGTACCTGTTCGTTTGAATGTAATGAGTCGAGTTTTGAGTTGAAAGGTGAAGGTGAGGGGTTGAGGGTAGACGGTCACGACTCGCTCGCTATTCGGTTTACCTCCTCTCCACCCCCACCCAACTCCCCATTCAATTCCTTTCTTTTTATTCCAAATATATGTAACCCTTCAAAAATATTTCATTTTTCATCCTTTTTATTTTAAAAACTACGAATTTGTGAATTTTCTTGAAGCGAAGCACGCAACGTTTTATGTTTGTGTAGTTTTTTGGATGAAAAGTGCCAAAAATCACATTTTGGATGGAATCAAAAACTAAAAATTTTTGGGTCGAAAAAGTGAAGAAGGGTCCCCCCTTTGGTGAGGTCGGAAAAAAATGTTTTTATATCCCAAAATCGACTTCTTTTTCTTGTTTTTCACCTTAAAAATAGTCAAAAACCACATTTTGGATGAAATCGAAAAATGAAAATTTTAGGGTCGAACAAGTGAAGAAGGGTCCCCCCTTTGGTGAGATCGAAAAAAATGTTTTTATTTTTCAAAACAGACTTCATATTCTTGTTTTTCACCCTAAAAATAGTCAAAAACCACATTTTGGATGAAATCAAAAAATGAAAATTTTAGGGTCGAAAAAGTGAAGAAGGGTCCCCCCTTGCATACAAGATTTTCGATCCACTTCCTTTCCCTCTTTTCCTTTCGAAAGGCCATTTACACGGTTTTGCAAGCCTAGTTAGACTAACCCACACGACCGCTGGGTTTTGCGAAATGGTTGCTTTTCGCCCATCTCGTTTTAAAAAATCCAAATTTTTTTTAATATAAAAATTAGAAATCTTAAATTATTCAACATTTATTTTCAAAATATAAATTAAAAACTTACCTATTGGATTTTTCATTTTAACCTTTAATTTTTGTCTATCAGCATTTTAAATGTCCAAGGGATTTTATTTTGTCCCCTGTCAACCTATATCTACTAAGCCCACACTACAGCCATGCTTTACAAAATGGTTGCGTTTTGCCCCTTTTATTGTAATTTAATGATGGATTGTGTGATGGGAGTGTTGGGAGGTGGTGTGGTCAAAGAGGGTAGGGGAGGTGGTGGGGTCAAGGAGCGTAGGATCATCATCTCAGGTTCAATCCTAGGAGGACATTTCCTCTTCTCAGTCATTTTGGTATCTGTTTATATTAAGAAAAGTCCATGAACATACAACTTATGTTAATAGGTTTTCACCTTAGTGGAGTAGTTTCGAATTGCCGGACGCCTCACTCATCCTCACCACCACCGCCTTATAATCCAGAACCGGATAAAAAGTTCAAAGTTTCCGTCAGCTTCGACAGGTATAACCATCACCCATCTTTTTTTCCATCCACCAATCAAATTTCTTCATTTTTCAGATGCAAAATAACCTCCGTAACGTGCAGTTGTGAGCTAAAAGACATTTTTTGGTGCGAACACGTTGTAGCTTTAACATTATATAGAATTCGAAATGCAGAAAACGTTCGACTTCGAGTTCCAATATCTGGTAAATTTTAATTTTTATAATTTTAGCGGATTTCCGGAGGAAACAGGCTATTGGGGTCGGCCTCACGGAGGCTTTCGGCTTAGAGGATTATATATTCGTGATCAGGACGATATATAGGTCATTCCAAACCTGATATATATATATATATATATATATATATATATATATATATATATATATATATATATATATATATATATATATTTTAATGTAACGACTAGGACATCAAAGATAGGCTTAGGGAAGGCCTTTCCGGAGGAAATCCGCTGCTTCTCAAGGAATTTTTTATTATGTCTAAATATATTTTAGAAACGCTGCTTCAAATGGACAGGCAGCAGCTTCAGAAGTTTGTCCAGTACCTGATCTCCGAACACCATACCGAGGTTCTGCCAACCGCGCAGAAACTAGCTGATGAAATTTTGCAACAGAAATCTTCCATAAATCAAATTCCAGGTATGTGCAAACCTTTTTTTTAAACTGTAGGTGACTTTTTTGTTAGGCGCTCCTGACCCTACTGCCGGAGCAAGCGCCGATGATGAACATTCTTGGCATCTTGATGAAGAACAAGTTTGCGAACAAGTGAAATCTTATTTGTCACAAGGAAGCTATTACAATGCCAATAAACAACTCAACTCACTTTTTGCCAAAGTAAGGCTACTTGGTGATTTTTCGAAATTCTCATTGGATTCTAGGTTCGAGAAATGTTAAGAGCGAGGGATTCAAATGGACCTAGGATGTTAACTTTAATAACAGAACAGTTCCTTTCGGATCCTAGGCTATTTCTTTGGAAGTCACAAGGGACACCAATGACTGACAAATGCCGTCAACTTTGGGATCAGTTGGGCGCCCTTTGGGTTTGCATAGTTCTCAATTCAAACATACTTTCCGCTGAAAAAATGCATTGGAAAAACCTCCTCGAGAAGTGGTCTCGCATTGAACTTTGCCCTTTGGAAGATCCTGATTATAGAGAGCCGATTCCGCCTAGAAGAAATGATGTAATGACGAATTTATTTATGATTTGGCGAACTAATGGTTTTTCAGATTATCGGTGGAGGATATATTACAAGTGATAGCAGTGATGAAGAAGAAGATCCTCAGAGATTTATAGAGTCAAATAGACGGAGATCTTGGGTCCGGTCTTCTCGTAAGGTGACTCCTACTCCTCAAGTCAGAACAATATTCCACAGGTAAAATTTTTCTGGTTGAAAAAAATGGTTTTTTTTTTAATCTCAAAACCGACTTCAGATTCTTGTTTTTCATCCTAAAAATGGTCAAAAACCACATTTTGGATGAAATAAAAAATACAAATTTTCGGGTCGAAAAAGTGAAGAAGGGTCCCCCCTTTGGTGAGGTCGGAAAAAATGTTTTTATATCCCAAAATCGACTTTAGATTCTTGTTTTTCACCCTAAAAATAGTCAAAAACCACATTTTGGATGAAATTAAAAAATAAAAATTTTCGGGTCGAAAAAGTGAAGAACCTCACCCCCTTGGGTGAGGTCGAAAAAAAGGTTTTTATTTCCTAAAACCGACTTCATTTTCTTGTTTTTCACCCTAAAAATAGTCAAAAACCACATTTTTGATGAATCAAAAAAATAAAAATTTTCAGGTCGAAAAAGTGAAGAAGGGTCCCCCCTTTGGTGAGGTCGAAAAAAATGTTTTTATTTCCTAAAACAGACTTCATTTTCTTGTTTTTCACCCTAAAAATAGTCAAAAACCACATTTTGGATGAAATCAAAAAATGAAAATTTTTGGGTCGAAAAAGTGAAGAAGGGTCCCCCCTTGGGTGAGGTCGAAAAAAATGTTTTTATATCCCAAAACCGACTTCATTTTCTTGTTTCTCACCCTAAAAATAGTGAAAATCCACATTTTGAATGGAATCAAAAAATAAAAATTTTTGGTAAAATTTTTCAATAATACATAGTTTCAGCTACTCTTTTTCGGTCTACCTGTAGTAAATCTACCAGGGAGATTTTCCCACCATCAGTCTTTAAGGTTATTTCCGTCATCCAGTTTTTAACACGCTCTAGTGTGAAACTTGTTAACTACTCGTGATACAAAAGATGATTGATTTTATTATATAATAAGTGACGCACTTTTCAGACATTCACAGGTAAAATATCTTCGAATTCTCATTTCTTTTTTTCCTTCATAGGGCTTTGGACGCAATCGGGATGTCGTGGGACAACATGCACCTCAAGAATATTTTGTCCAGTGACTCATATTGCAGTCATGTACCTGATAGCGCGCTGCTCTCCGGCAGTTTTAATTCATTAGGTCAACCTCTTTGGCATGGTATGAACATTTCATTTGAAAAAAACGTTCCTTTAATTATTTTTTGGATAGAATCGTTACCTTTGTGTGCTGCTCGAGTTGATTCGCTTAGATCTCATGGTTACCAGAGTGCTGCTTTAAGACTAGCGGTGGCAGTAGTAAGGACAATGAAACAGCAGCAGTTGAGTGCTCAGCGGCTATGGCACGAGAGTCAGCAACGTCGGCTTAATGGAGAGCAGTCAAGCTGCAGCGATTCCCAGCAAGCTTGCACTTCGAAATGTAAATATTCCGAACATGTAACATACAACGGGTACAGGCATTGCAAACAAAGATATGGGGAATGCAATTATCGATCTCAATGTTCATCGCGGTGCTACGAAATGCAAAGACAAAGTTCATCACGCTGCCCCGTAGGTTGCAGTATCAAATGCTGTCCGAGGGAAGAAAGCGAAAGCAAATCGTGCGAAAACGAAACTCCATGCTCAAGCAAAGCGTGCGCGAATGCTATGTGGTCTGAAGGCTGGATAGGCCATCCTCTGGACCCTATTGGATGCCTCTTTGATACTTTGGTCGAAGCATCTTTAGTCCATGACGATCAAGTTCCACGAACACCATCTTATTTTGGTAAATTTCACTTTACAAAGTATATCTTTATTGTATAATTTATAGATCCAACGGGAGCTGATGATACGACGCTTTCAGTCCCACCAAAATACCACCATGTCGCTGTCGTTGGTTCAAGGGATAGATCGGAAACTTATCTTTCTCTTGCTGTAGAAGTCGCACTTATTGGATTAGGTCAGCAAAGGATTATGCCTCCTGGGCTTTATGCGCAGGAAAAAGCGTGCAAACAAGAAGACCGTCTTATTGCCAAACTGCAAGAAATGGAGTTGGACAATGGTTTGGTTGCCGTTCTTAGGAGGCAAGCTATCGTTCTTCTGGAAGGAGGGCCTTCAAGCGGTCTTGGAATCGGAATTCAACCCGAAAGCATCCCGATGCATACTTTCGCGCGATTTTTGTTCCACTCGCTTCTCAATTTCTACCCAGATCTGGCATACGAAGTTGGCTTGAGGGCTATGCGACTTCCGATATTGGAAGACCAAGAAGACAGTGATGATCCTCTCAATGGAGTCCTGAGCGGATACCCGAGATGGTTCACATTAGGACATATTGAGACTCAACAATGTGCGCTTGCTTCAACAATGCTGAGCGCGGCCAAAGGTGAAGTCATGAGACTCCGGACCGTCTTGGAATCATCCCAACGGCACATTCATAGTTCCTCCCACCTTTTCAAATTAGCTCAAGACGCTTTTCGTTTTGCGACGCCCGAAAATGGACCCAGACATCCAACTTTGCTGAGCGTCGCTTTTGAGCTTGGGTTGCAAGTTATGCGGATGACTCTTTCATCATTGAATTGGCGGAGGCGAGAAATGGTCCGTTGGCTTGTAACATGCGCAACTGAGGTCGGAGTCGAAGCTCTTGTTTCCATCATGCAAAATTGGCATCAGCTCTTCACCCCTACTGAAGCTACAGGTATGACCGCTTTCCATTTCACAAATTAATGTTTTCCATTTCAAGGTCCGGTTGCCACAACAATCATGTCACAAGGCACCATAATGAGACTAAATCTGACATTTGCTCAACAAGAAGAACTCTCAGGATGCGCTCGAACACTTGCTTTGCAGTGTACATCTAAAGTAATATCGTTTTATCTTCATTTTTGTTATTAACTTTTGTTAGGACCCACCCAATTGTGCCTTGAATGCTTTAACACTCTGCGAGAATGAGGCATTATCTTTTGAAACGGCTTATCAGATTGTGACGGATGCTGCTTCCGTCATAATGACTTCTTCTCAGCTTTTTACGATAGCGAGGTACATGGAGCACCGCGGATATCCAACCCGCGCATACAAACTGGCCATCTTAGCTATGAAAAAAGTCCATCTAGCTTACAATCAAGTATGTTTCTTGTTTTAATTGAATGTTGAATTGATTGGTTTTTAGGATACGCACCCTGCAATCAATGATATACATTGGGCGTGCGCGCTGAGTCATTCATTGGGGAAGATAGAGTTGAGCAATATGATTCCTCTTTTGGTTAAAAACGTTCAGTGTGCGAATGTCCTCTCGGATATCTTGAGGCGGTGTTCGATTACAGCACCTGGGATACCTTGCCCTCATCCGAACGCGGAGAGTAGTAAGCACCATCATCATCACCATCACCACCATCATGGACACCACCACCACCACCACAGAAGCAGCAGTTCAAGCAGAGCTAGTTTAAAGCCGTTACCATACGACAGGCCTCCATTAAGGCTCCTTTTAGACGCAGCGGTCACCGCCTATGTCAACACCACTCATTCAAGACTCACCAACATCTCTCCTCGACACTACGGCGACTTCATCGACTTTTTGGAAAAAGCAAGAGACACGTTTCTCCTCGCACAAGACGGTCACGTCCAATTTACCCAATTAGTCGAAAACATGAAGCTCGCATACAAAGGGAAAAAGAAACTCATGTTCCTCGTCAAAGAACGCTTTGGCTGACTATTGCAAAACGTGGGCCCACATCTAAGATGATGGACTCATCCAATTTATCAAAACGAACACCATTTCCATCGACGTTGCCATGGTTACCCAACACCATGTCCCCAACTTGTATAACAGTTTATAACCTTCCTCGCTTTTTAGAGCCAATCAGAACGACAACCTTCATTGAAGAATCTAAATTTCCCTAATTGTTCTAACTCCACTAATTCTTCAACGAGGGACATTGTGTGCAACGATTCTTTTTCTTTTTGATAAACGTTTCAGTGTGCAGCCATATTATCTCAAGGAGCATGTTACATGAGCGTAATGTATTTATTCTGTAATTATTTTATCGACAAAATTATATACCTGAGGTTCCTCATTTTTTAATGGAGTACATTGTAAATATATAAATACACATGTAAACTAGATCTCAATTATTATATTATCGATGAGTTTTAAAACTTGCATCTTTTGGTTTAAATTCGAATAATTAGTCAAGACGACTGATGAGCTTCCATGTGATTAAATTAGTTACTTATGTTTAGTTTTTTTCTGAATTCATCTTAATTTTGTTATGTTGTGTTTGATGATCCTTTCAAAAAAGAAAAAAGAATATATTTTCTCATCCTTTTTCTAATAGTTGTAGATAGAAAGGTTGCCCAACCTGCTTCTTATCACAAGCTTAAGAGTGAGATCTTCTGACGAGCACCTAACCTATGGATGGCGATGTTTTTGATAACAGGTTAGGCAACTTTCCTATCCGCAACATGTCTTTTTTCTTTTATAAATGAAGTAATGATGTTAATATAAGGAGCCTATGCTCAAAAGCATACATATTAGGGTATGTATATCTTGAAAATACCAAAGATAGTATTTTATGTAAATATTGAAAAAAAATTTCAAAATAGACAATGCCGCATAGTTTTCTTCGGAAAAAAAGGTAACTATTTTAAATCATTTCTGTTGAAAAGAAGCCTCCCTTGTTTGTCTTATCTTTTTGGACCAAATTTTTTTTTCCCATGAAAATTTGATTTTTAAAATTATTTTTATAAATTCCGAAAATCTTTTTGACTTTTTCCAACACATCAGATTATTTTTTATGACGTAGGCAAACGGGGACCCTTCTTTCGCACCAGAATGAGTTTGGGGGTGCATATTTTTTATCTTTTTTTTCTGTGTTTTTTTTATTTTTTTAAATTATTTTATAAGCGTAATTTTTTTTAAAGTGCAATCTATCATTAGAGTTAAGCATTATGTTTAATTTTTTTCTTTCGACGGCTTATATTTTAAGTTACGGATTTTAATTTTATTATTTTTGTTTTTCTGAATTGGTTATTCGTTATTTTTTCATCTCAAGATTTTTTTTCCCATTTTTTTTATATTTTTTTGATGATATCGGAAATCGATTGAAAATTAAATGAATTCTTGTTCTCTTTGTGAAAGTAAACCATTGTGATTTTGTCTAAGATAGCGCGTTTTTTAGCGTGTTTGTAGTGAATAATTTTTTTCGTGCTAATTTTTTTGTTCCTTGTACTTTTCTATGTCGATTTTTTTTTTCTGTGACATTTCTGGGGGGTTGATTATTTGATTTCGGAAATATAAAAGACCTCTCTTTTGCCGAAAGATTCACAAATTTCATATGGCTTACCAAGTGCATAATTTCTTATTTCAAAATGTCGAATATTTTGTTTTAAAAGTCATCGTTCTGTTCATAAGACTTGTTTTGTTCCTATTAATTAGTAAGTGTATAAAATAGAACGAGACATTGAGAATGGCACGTGAAAACTGTGTCCACATACTGCTGTTCCTAAAATAAACGTTTGAAAACCAGAATTTTAAAAAGAAAAATTAATCTCAATGTTGCCTTGGATATACAAATTAACTCCAGGTTAATATAGTATGTGAAACGACTGATTTTATTTGTATTACCAAACATTTTTCTTAAAATGCAAGTTAACAAAATACTATTTTAGAAGTCTTTTGTGTAAATTAATAAAATTAAAATTGTTTTCCAAACTTTATGACCGTTTTATTTCATTTTCCATATTCAATTTCAGGTTTTCTACTAGATTTACTTGGTAATATTCACCTAAAAATTCCAATTTTCAAGAAAACGAAAAATTTAAATAAATCGCTGATTAATCACAGTTTTCACACTGGATTAAGCGATTTTTTTTCGATTTTCTTTACTCTCGAAAGAAAAAAAATTAAAATTATTTTTTGAACATGCTTTATTTTCAAAAACCCAATTTTTCATCAAAAACCAAAAGATCGACGTTTTAAGAGCCATTTTTTCGTCATTAACCTAAAAATCGACGTCTTAAGAACCGAAGAATTTTTCGTCAAAATCAACGTTTTGAGAGACAATTTTCCGTCAAAAACCTCAAAACCAACGTTTTAGAAGACAACTTTTCGTCAAAAACCTCAAAATAAACGTTTATAGAGACCATTTTTCGTCATAAATCTCAAAATAAACGTTTTGGGGTGAACTCCTGGTTCTACGCTCACGTACCCCCAGTTTTGTTATTTTGTTGAATTTCAAGCCTAAAATAAAAATTAAGTTCATTTTGCTTGATTTTCAGCAGACTTCGATATTCGAGTGCATCTGGCAGATCGATTCTTTTTCCTTCCAAAACATACCAAGTTTCCAATCCTCAGGTGGATCGTATTTTTTCATGTTTTTTGAGTATTTTTCATTAGGTAGGAGAAAAAAAAAGAAGTAAAATCGGATCTTTATATTTTGTACAAGTAAGAAAGTCAAAAATTTGAAGAAAAAAAAATGATTAAAATTACCACGAATTTTTTTCATCAAACCCACGTGATTCAAAAACCAGGGACCACTATTTCCCCCAAAAATCACTCGATAAACATCATCCTCTTTTATTTACTCTTTTACACAAATTAGTTCAAGACGTTAAGAGACAAATAAGTGCAACTTAAGCTGTAAATAAATAAAATTGATAAATAAATAAATAAAAATAAATATGTAGCCCTTAAATCTAGTCTATATACAAAATATTTTTCACTGGGAAAAAAAGCTCGAAATGCAAATAAAATGAGAATCGTAGTTTTGGGTTCAAAAGGGGAAAAAAAAATTTAGGAGGAAATTCGAAAAAGTTATACATGGCACTCTAGACAGAAAAAAGGTGAGAAAGATGAGTTGGGAGGTGGCAAACGCTGAGATTTGAAAAGCATAAAATTTTGTTTTTTATAATGCCTTGTGGGAAAATTCTCTTTTATTCCTTTCCTGTTGTTTTTACATTCCCTTTTTCCTCTTTCTCATTCTATTTCTCTCTCTTTTCACCCATGGAGGGGATCCGTCCTGATTGAGAACTTCATAAAACGTGACGTTTACAATTTTTTTCTCCATCTTGCCTTAGAACAGTGAAGTCAGCCTTATTATTAGACGGTATTCTCGAATCATGACCTATAAAAGCGACAAAAGGGTTAGCGACCCATCCACGAAGCAAAAGCGCTGACTAACCACTTTTCCGTTCTCCTAATTTATATACCAGGACTATTTGAAAAAAATTACATTTTTTTTGGAAAACTAAAAAAAAAAACAGCATATTCCAGATTTCGGGAGGGTTCAGTATTTCAATTCCCTTGTAAAGAGAACCGAAAAGATGGCTCTCCCTTATTTATAATAAAACATATCACATTTTCCTCTCTAAAATAAATAAATAGAGAGTTTCAGCAACACGTTTTCGGTCTACGAAACGAGAAAGGGTCCGATATTTCCCGCCATTTTGTTTTGTATTGTTATAATGAAGTCAGGTACGGATTTTTATGACGCTCTAGCGTGAAACTTGTCAACTACTGATAAGAGATATGAAAAGCTGAAGATCTTGTCAGACTTTGTTTTCGTCATTTTATGTTTGTTTTAGTCATTTTAAACGAATTAAACTGTTATAATGAAGTCAGGTATGGATTTTTATGACGCCCTAGTGTGAAACTTGTCAACTAGTGATAAGAGAGGTTGATAAGCTCGTTGAACGAAAAACGCGTGGCTGAAACTCCCTATTATGCATTTTATTTACACGTTAAATACATAAGCATTTTAAAGGTACTATTTATTTATAACAAAAATATATAACAACTATGTACAAAGTTATAATACATAAATAATTTAATAATGAAACTATATACAATGGGTACTCATGTCTTTAAACCTTAGAACTTATTAGACACTAATCTAAAAGCTGGTTAAAACGACAGCCATTTTCCCTGATTCATAATTAGACTCCTAAGTTTATTTAAAAAAAAAAAAAAAGAATTTTGGTGAGGATACAAAAGAAGCCTGTAGAAAATTTGTTGAGTATTAACCTAATTAAATACTGGGCAATTTTTGATGAGGAGATCGGACTTTAATTGATGGTGATTGGATTGTTTTTGTTTCTGGAAAGCATGCTTTTTAAGCTGGCGACTTCGGAAGCTAGGCGAGCGACTTCGGATTTGAGATGGGAGTCGTCTTCGTCGTTTTCGATGGGGTGGGGGAGGGGGGAAGAAGGGGGAGGATGGTCAGGAACGTGGTGGCTCGAAATGATCCATTCGGCACCCAACGAGATGCCGGAGTCTCGCTCGTCGCTGCTCCCTTCGCCGTCCCAGGGCGGGCTCGCTCTCGAGTTGGGCTCCTGCTTGATATTGTGGAGAGAGAGGAGGGCGGTGGCGGCGACGTCTTTGTCGCCAAGGTGGCTCTTGTGTCGGAGCTTATGGGGGAGGCTGTTGTTCGAAGCCGCGGGGATGTCGACAGGCGGCAAATCGTAAGGAATCGCAGGAGAGCGTCGACCGCTCCGGCTTAGATTGAGAACGCTATTTCCCGCACCTTCCAACGCCGGTGGATTGAGCGGCGGCAAAACAGGAGGGAAATGAGGATACGGGTATCTATCGACGTCACTATAATTGTCACTTTCGGGGTACGAATGCATCGGCGCCAACGGAGGAGAGTTTGAGACCGTTCGATGTATGACTGGAGTAGGGTGAGAACTCGGCTGATATAGAATCGGAGGTGTCAATGGAGGGTTTGATATCTTGGCACGTTTTGTGATACTCAAGACTTGATCGTTGGTCGGCAACGTCGCCATTACTTGCTCCACGTTGACTATCGTCTCACCACTTATTCCATACTTATCTTTGATTGCTGTTAATTGAGCTTTCAAAAAGTGGTTTTCTTTGCTCAACTCGACCACTCTCTGTTCCAAAATCATGTCGTTGTACCTTCGCTTTTCGCGCGACCTTTTCGCCGCTTCGTTGTTTCTTCGCCGTCGGTCCCAGTAGCTTTCGTCTTTCTTGTTGTCCGGGATGAACTCCCTTTGCTTCCTTTGAGAAAACAAGTCTTTGCGTTGGAGGTTCATCTCGTAAGAGGAGGAATAGCTGTCCGAAAGAGCGTTGGCGGATTCGGGGCTCGAATTTGTGTCACCTTCACGCCCTATCATGTTCATATCGTTGGGCTCCATGTAGCAGTAGCCAGAGCCGCCGGTCATATTGCCGTTCCCAGGGTGGTTGATATTCGCACCCTGGTGGAGGGAACTCTCGCCGTTGATCGGAGAGCCGCTAGGACGCTCGACGAATTCCCCGACCATTTCAACCTTCCAAAACTGCGACCTGCACACAAAAAAAACATAAGACGCTGCTTTTAAATTCAGGAATCACCTAAACTATTACCTTTAACGGGAAAAGATCGCGCAGCTCGGATATTTCATGGAAAACGATATCTTCACGCCAACGAGTATAACCTGGAAAATAAAAACCATCGTTGAAACAAAACTCAAATCTTTCAAGTGCTTGGAAAAATGGTGATTGAGAAGATCATTTCGGACATTTGTGAAGAAAACTCGCTAAAAGGAGCGTATTTGAAGCGTGGGAGTTGCATGTCTGTTCCGAGGGCATTGCCTCTCTTTGAGGGCACCAACCCCCCCTCCCCCCCCTACTGATCATTCTCCGACTTGGACCACGATACCACAAATATGCACCTACTTATCCAATTATTTGAAATAGTCAAGTACTCTTTAAAAAAGAATATAACTAACGCCAGTTTCTCATAGACCTCAATGACCAAATGGGAATTCAATTAAGTTTATATTGTAATTTTTTATTATTATTTTTTTTTTTTTTTAAATAAAAATATGAAATGTCTCTCATTCAATAAGTCTGTAGACTAACTTTCTTATTAACACAAACCGACTAAAAATTGCATATTTTCGCATGCCCCATATACATTCAAATGTCGCAATTGTTTACTTTTTTATCCAATGATGAATTTTAAAAGTAATAAAGTTTACAGGAAAGGGGAAATAGAGAATTTTCATGCTTCCCTTTGGTGAGGTCGAAAAAAATGTTTTTATATCCCAAAAACGACTTCATGTTCTTGTTTTTCTCCCTAAAAATGGTCAAAAACCACATTTTGGATGGAATCAAAAAATAAAAATTTTCGGGTTGAAAAAGCGAAGAAGGGTCCCCCCTTTGGTGAGGTCGAAAAAAATGTTTTTATATCCCAAAAACGACTTCAGATTCTTGTTTTTCACCCTAAATATAGTCAAAAACCACATTTTGGATGGAATCAAAAAATAAAAGTTTTAGGGTTGAAATAGTGAAGAAGGGTCCCCCCTTAGGTGAGGTCGAAAAAATGTTTTTATATCCCAAAACAGACTTCATATTCTTGTTTTTTATCCTAAAAATAGTCAAAAACCACATTTTGGATGGAATCAAAAAATAAAAATTTTCGGGTGGAAAAAGCGAAGAAGGGTCCCCCCTTTGGTGAGGTCGAAAAAAATGTTTTTATATCCCAAAAACGACTTCCGATTCTTGTTTTTCACCCTAAAAATAGTCAAAAACCACATTTTGGATGGAATCGAAAAATAAAAATTTTCGGGTGGAAAAAGCGAAGAAGGGTCCCCCCTTTGGTGAGGTCGAAAAAAATGTTTTTATATCCCAAAAACGACTTCCGATTCTTGTTTTTCACCCTAAAAATAGTCAAAAACCACATTTTGGATGGAATCGAAAAATAAAAATTTTCGGGTGGAAAAAGCGAAGAAGGGTCCCCCCTTTGGTGAGGTCGAAAAAAATGTTTTTATATCCCAAAAACGACTTCCGATTCTTGTTTTTCACCCTAAAAATAGTCAAAAACCACATTTTGGATGGAATCGAAAAATAAAAATTTTCGGGTGGAAAAAGCGAAGAAGGGTCCCCCCTTTGGTGAGGTCGAAAAAAATGTTTTTATATCCCAAAAACGACTTCCGATTCTTGTTTTTCACCCTAAAAATAGTCAAAAACCACATTTTGGATGGAATCAAAAAATTAAAATTTTCGGGCCCAAAAAGTCGAAAAAATGTAAATATTTCATATCCCGAAAACGACTTCAGATTCTTGTTTTTCACCCTATTTGATTAAAAGTCGGTCTTAGAGACCTACATATTCGAGATCAGGATACTCTTGGGATCACAAAAGTAGCAATTATCTCGAGAACTAATGTGCAGGGTCGAAAATCGGCACGGGAAGGCCTCGTAGGTTAAGAACGGTTTTAGGTCTGAGTATCATAGGGGCGCAGACTAATATTTAGTAGGAAAGGAATGCGAAGGCTTTATTTTAACAGGAGTTGTCACCGTTTAAATATAAATCGTAGGTAACGACTTCTATTTTTAAGGCGGCTCTGTAATATCATTACGCCTCTTATCGTCCAAAAATGAGTCTGGAAATCGAAGTACGAATAAGAAATTAAATTAAGAAAAGCATGGGCTGTAGAAGAGGGGGGGGAGGGGGTCTCCGTTCATTAGGGAAGATTCCTGTTTTTAGTAAGTGGTACAAGGGTGTAACCATGTAAATTAATGGGGGCACGACTAAATTTCGTTCACGGGCGCCATTCTTAGCCCTTTTTGCCAAATTATTCTTTTCAAGCCAAAAACTTATATAATTAAAACGACTAAGTGATTTTGCAATTCCTCATGATTATTTTATGCAAAATCCCTTTGATGAGATCGAAAAAAATGTTTTTATATCCCAAAAACGACTTCATATTCTTGTTTTTCACCCTAAAAATGGTCAAAAACAACATTTTGGATGAATTAAAAAAATAAAAATTTTTGTGTCGAAAAAGTGAAGAAGGGTCCCCCCTTTGGTGAGGTCGGAAAAAAATGTTTTTATATCCCAAAAACGGCTTAGGATTCTTGTTTTTCACCCTAAAAATGGTCAAAAACCACATTTTGGATGGAATAAAAAATGAAAATTTTCGGGTCTAAAAAGTGAAGAAGGGTCCCCCCTTTGGTGAGGTCGAAAAAAAATGTTTTTGTATCTCAAAACAGACTTCATATTCTTGTTTTTTACCCTAAAAATAGTCAAAAACCACATTTTGGATGGAATCAAAAAATAAAAATTTTTGGGTTGAAAAAGCGAAGAAGGGTCCCCCCTTTGTTGAGGTCGAAAAAAATGTTTTTATATCCCGAAAACGACTTAAGATTCTTGTTTTTCACCCTAATAATAGTCAAAAACCACATTTTGGATGAAATCGAAAAATAAAACTTTTTGGGTCGAAAAAGTGAAAAGGGCCCTTTGGTGAGGTCGAATAAAATGTTTTTAATTCCCAAAACAGACTTCATTTTCTTGTTTTTCACCTTAAAAATGGTCAAAAACCACAAAAATGTACAAAAATGTAAATATTTCATATCCCGAAAACGACTTCAGATTCTTGTTTTTCACCCTATTTGATTAAAAGTCGGTCTTAGAGACCTACATATTCGAGATCAGGATACTCTTGGGATCACAAAAGTAGCAATTATCTCGAGAACTAATGTGCAGGGTCGAAAATCGGCACGGGAAGGCCTCGTAGGTTAAGAACGGTTTTAGGTCTGAGTATCATAGGGGCGCAGACTAATATTTAGTAGGAAAGGAATGCGAAGGCTTTATTTTAACAGGAGTTGTCACCGTTTAAATATAAATCGTAGGTAACGACTTCTATTTTTAAGGCGGCTCTGTAATATCATTACGCCTCTTATCGTCCAAAAATGAGTCTGGAAATCGAAGTACGAATAAGAAATTAAATTAAGAAAAGCATGGGCTGTAGAAGAGGGGGGGGAGGGGGTCTCCGTTCATTAGGGAAGATTCCTGTTTTTAGTAAGTGGTACAAGGGTGTAACCATGTAAATTAATGGGGGCACGACTAAATTTCGTTCACGGGCGCCATTCTTAGCCCTTTTTGCCAAATTATTCTTTTCAAGCCAAAAACTTATATAATTAAAACGACTAAGTGATTTTGCAATTCCTCATGATTATTTTATGCAAAAAAAAAAAAAAAAAAAAAAAATCCCTTTGATGAGATCGAAAAAAATGTTTTTATATCCCAAAAACGACTTCATATTCTTGTTTTTCACCCTAAAAATGGTCAAAAACAACATTTTGGATGAATTAAAAAAATAAAAATTTTTGTGTCGAAAAAGTGAAGAAGGGTCCCCCCTTTGGTGAGGTCGGAAAAAAATGTTTTTATATCCCAAAAACGGCTTAGGATTCTTGTTTTTCACCCTAAAAATGGTCAAAAACCACATTTTGGATGGAATAAAAAATGAAAATTTTCGGGTCTAAAAAGTGAAGAAGGGTCCCCCCTTTGGTGAGGTCGAAAAAAAATGTTTTTGTATCTCAAAACAGACTTCATATTCTTGTTTTTTACCCTAAAAATAGTCAAAAACCACATTTTGGATGGAATCAAAAAATAAAAATTTTTGGGTTGAAAAAGCGAAGAAGGGTCCCCCCTTTGTTGAGGTCGAAAAAAATGTTTTTATATCCCGAAAACGACTTAAGATTCTTGTTTTTCACCCTAAAAATAGTCAAAAACCACATTTTGGATGAAATCGAAAAATAAAACTTTTTGGGTCGAAAAAGTGAAAAGGGCCCTTTGGTGAGGTCGAATAAAATGTTTTTAATTCCCAAAACAGACTTCATTTTCTTGTTTTTCACCTTAAAAATGGTCAAAAACCACAATTTGGATGAAATCAAAAAATCAAAATTTTCAGGACGAAAAAGTGAAGAAGGGTCCCCCTTAGGTGAGGTCGAAAAAAATGTTTTTATATCCCGAAAACGACTTAAGATTCTTGTTTTTCACTCTAAAAATGGTCAAAAACCACATTTTGGATAAAATCAAAAATGAAAATTAGTTAATATAGGATTTCATTCATTAAGACCAATAAAATAGTCATAAATGGACAAAATTAACTCCCATGGCGAATTCGACGAGGATTCATAAGGCATAGATCTAAAAATTTAGTAAACAAAGTTTTTTATGTGAACTTAAGTGAAAACTATATTGAATAATTTTTATTGCTTGTAACAAGAAAGAAGAAGCAAGATAACAGTTTTATTTTTGACACATTTTTTGTCCATTCAACGAGTGGATTACGAAATGTTAATAATTAACAAACATTGAACCAAGGACGAATGTTATCAGAACCAGACTCAAGATAGGGAAGGAGAAAAACTTGGAAAAGTGGAGGAAAAACAAAAAACATGAAACGTCTGAAAATGTTTCGACAAAAATAAAAAGCATTGAGAAAACGTCCGGCGCTAGGAAAACGTCGACGTTCCCTCCAAGGCTACTAGGGTATCCCATTTCCGAAGATATTCTAAAGGTCCACTCTCGGTGAAGATGACGGCTTATGTAATAGCTGCGGTTGATTCATCATTTATTAGTCATCAGTGGATATTAGTCGCGAGACTTCTTTGTTTTTATTTAGAAAGAGAAGAACGTGCTTCACAGAAAAAAAGTTGAGTAGACTCAAAAAAGGCATTGCGTTTTCTCAGCTCCCTTTGGACCGATCGACTTGAAATTTTCAGGACATTTTCTTACAATATTAAAGAAGATTTATGGAAAATTTCAAGATAATCGGTGCACATAGAGCTGAGAAAACGCGATGTCTGCGAAAAACACCACCACGTACTAGGAGCCCTTTTAACTAGAAAATAATCCTTTACGATAAAAAGGCATTTTTTAACTAGATTTTTAACCATTTTATGCACTAGTGGCCCTTTTAACTAGAAAATAATCCTTTACGATAAAAAAGGCATTTTTTAACTAGATTTTTAACCATTTTAGGCACTAGTGGCCCTTTTAACTAGAAAATAATCCTTTACGATAAAAAAGGCATTTTTTAACTAGATTTTTAACCATTTTAGGCACTAGTGGCCCTTTTAACTAGAAAATAATCCTTTACGATAAAAAGGCATTTTTTAAGTAGATTTTTAACCATTTTAGGCACTAGTGGCCCTTTTAACTTGAAAATATTTCTTTACTATAGTACATACTGATTTATAAATAAGGCATTTTTTAACTAGATTTTAAAAAAATTTTAGGCACTAGGAAGAGATTTAACTAGATTCCTTTATAACAAATAAGGCCCTTTTCAGCTTGGTTTTTGAACCGTTTTAGGCACTAGGGGCCCTTTTAACTAGATCCTATTCCTTGATAACAACTAAGGCCCTTTTTAGCTTGGTTTTTGATATTTTTTAGGCACTAGGGGGAGTTTAAACTAGATTTTGGATAACAAGTAAGGAACTTTTTAGTTTGGTTTTCGATCTTTTTAGGCACTAGGGGCCCTTTTAACTAGATTTCGTTCCTTTGCTACAAAAAGGGCCCTTTTTAGCTTGATTTTTGACCCTTTTTAGACACGAGGGGCTCTTTTTAACCATTTTAAGACTTTGATATTCTCGAGGGAGGGGATGAAAATTGTTAGCTGGCCCGTAAATTTTACTTATCCGACCCTGATTATAATTTATGTATCATTACTCTATTCCACGTGCACCTTGATGGAGAATTTGAAAGCATTCACCCAATGCCAGCGTGACGCACACCGGCATCCAATCATCCGGAATTCTCCGAAAAGTCGCAAAAGGGACAAATTCGGATGAGCAAAAATATCCTCACAAACAAGAAAATCATTAAATTTAGAAAAGATGGAACGTTCCTTGTATTAGGAATACCTTTGCCTCACCCCCATGGGGTAGTTACTGTAGACAAAAGTCAGTTACATATGTCGATTTTTGAAAATTTTGACTTTTCAAATCTGTTAGTAAATAGTAAAAGAGACGATCACGTCTAATTTGATTTGGCATTAAATTTTTTTGCACATGAAAATAAATTCGATTTTGAAAAGAAACCTTTTGAGTCATCAGTCACGCGTTCGGCAGGGTCTAAATAAATGAAAAGTGGGGGGGAGGTGGGTGATAGCTTCCGCGGTTATTAGAAGCCTATAAATACCGAGCATGTATAAGATATAGTGATTTGAAAGGTTGAAAAGTGGGAGGGGAGTGGCCAGTTTGTGGAATTATGAAGGTGTCGAGGGCACGCTCGTCCACAAACGTGATCGACTCTGGCACGTGATCCTTATGTAACGCCAACTGTTTTTATTATGCCATATTAAATGCGACACCGGTGAAGGCGAGCCATTATTTACATAAAGAGGATACTCCCAAAATTTCCATCCAAAGGATTACAAATTTAAAAATCCTACCTAAATAAAAATTTTATGATTTGCACTTTATATGAATAAAACTGAATTTTTTTTCCTTAAATTCACATTTGCAAAACGTTGAATAAGGAAGTTCAAAAAGGGCAAATAAAATAAAAAATAAGGTATTTTGTTTATCTACGGAAATTTGTAGGGGTAGGTCCCCTGATTGACCAAAAAAAGGTCCCCTGCCGAAACCCGTGAGGAAAAGCGTCCAGAGCGTTTTTAAAGCAATTTTTTCGTTTTTTCGCAAATATCTCGAAAACCGTAGGTTGTAAGCGAAATAATTTTTAGTACAAAATTAAAGATAATTAAATTTGCTATAATTTTGAGCTAATATGATTTTTTCGTAGGACCAAACGTTTCTGAGCTACGAGGTCACAAAAAACCGCGGTTTCTATTTTGACCTCTAAAGGACAGAAGACGTCATTTAATCACAAAATTGTACTTAATAAAAGTTGTAGAGAATTTAATTACCTTAAAAAACGACTCTCAAAAAAAAAATTAACGATCAATAGGCAGGGGTGGGGGTAAATTTCAAAACAAATTTCATTCAAAAATTGAAATTTCAAAAAATTTTATAAAAACAAAATTAAAGCCTATAAAATTTTCTGAAAATTTGATTTAATACGATTTTTTGTGAGACCAACCGTTCCTGAGCTACGAGGCGAAGAAAAAGCTGGATTTTCGAGTTTTTCTTATGAAAAAAGTCAGATTTTAGAAAAGCCGGAAAAAATCAAGGAAGGGGATATCCTATCAAAAAAGAGTACTAAGTAAACGTTGTAGAGAATTCAATTTCCATTTAAAATCAACTATCGAGAAGCAATTAACGATCAATAGGACAAAGAGGGGGGTAAATTTCAAAAAATTAAAAAAAGTTTCATTCAATAAAATTAAAATTAAAAAAAATTTCGAAAAATTGTATAAATACAAAATTAAAGAGTATTAAATTTGCTACAAATTTGACCTAGTAAGATTTTTTGTAGGAACAAAAGTATCTTAGCTACGAGACGACCGGTCCTTCTGGGGTTAAAATTGTGTTTTTTAAATTTACCCCCACCCCTACATGTTGGTCGTTAATTGCTTCTCAATAGTTGATTTTAAATAGTAATTAAATTCTCTACAACTTTTATTAAGTACACTTTTTTGATTAAATGACGTCTTATGTCCTTTAGAGGTCAAAATAGTCTCGGTTTTTTTGCGACCTCATAGCTCAGAAACGTTTGGTCCTACGAAAAAATCATATTAGCTCAAAATTATAGAAAATTTAATTATTTTCACTTTTGTACTAAACATTATTTCACCTAAGACTAACGGTTTTCGAGATATTGCAGAAAAAACGAAAAAAAATCACCTTAAAAACGCTCTGGACGCTTTTCCTCACAAGGTAGGGGACTTTTATGTGGTTAATCAGGGGACCTACCCCTACAAATTTCCGTAGATAAACAAAATCCCTTTTTTTTTTTTTTTTTTTACCCCCAGGCTTAGATTGACTGGACTTATGAAGGGAGTTTGAACTTGAGGTTGTCTTGTGGGGGTCCTGCAGGGGGGTGTTCTTTTGCCCTTTTTGTTATTCTGAGGCGTTCCTGAGAAATAAGGTCGCTATGAATGGATAAAATAGAAAATGAATTTTTAAAGTTTGGATGGGCAGAGGA
This sequence comes from Orius laevigatus, assembly GCA_018703685.1. Classification (NCBI taxonomy): domain Eukaryota; kingdom Metazoa; phylum Arthropoda; class Insecta; order Hemiptera; family Anthocoridae; genus Orius; species Orius laevigatus. Next base: position 80,775 of record JAGWEN010000432.1, read on the forward strand.
AGGAGCGATTAATTTCAGGAAGTCTAGGCTCTAAAAACCTGATTCATGGGACTTTTTTAAATTGTGTTTGATTTTCACAAGAGGAGGGCCCAAAGCGGGGGCTCTTGCCATATTGGCGACATGGGAGTGGGCTCATGAGTAGCCAGAACTTACCAAGGGCTGGATATGAGGAACAAAATTCCTTCCCAGCCTGGAAATCGAACCCGGGAACACGTGATCTAGAGGATTAAGTTACATAATACTTGGAGTTTCCAAAAAAAGTGACCTTTTCAATAACCTAAGTTCTACAAACCCCGTTTATTCCATTCAAAAATACTTCGGCAATGTGACCCTTTTCTCACGTGGCATTTCATTCAACAAGACAGCGATGTCAACGGCACGTCTCATTGTTTTTGAAATGTTTCGAAAAAGATTTTCTTTCTTGAGACTTTATTTTGACTTAGCCCGAGGAAAGAGGGTCGACGATCGAATGATCGCAAAATACCGCAACAAATGTTACGTGACGTCAAGAACCTTTTTCGCCGGGTCGTCACCTCACCATTTTTTCGCCGTTGAGTCATTCTTTTCAAAAAATCAGCTTAAAGGCCAAATTTCATCTTTATAAATCTTAGGAGACATGCAGAATTGTCGCGTTTTGCTTTAATCATTTCAAAGACTCTATTCAGGTGAAAAATGTGACGTGAAACTCGAAAGAAGTATGTAGGTAGGCTCTTTCCAGGGGGGAGAGAAAGAGGAAGAAAGAAGGTCCACACGGTCGAGGGAGGCGAAATAAGTAGGGATTTAGGACAGAGAAGAAAGTCGTGGTGAACGTCTCTTTTCTACGTATTAACTCAAAATTAAACTTCACTTTTTGTTTTTTTATGAAATAATTTAAGCAGATTTCCGTAAGGAAGAGATCAGGAAGCTCTGGGGATCAGAAAAATGGTTCCTTTCATGTTTATACATAAAAAGGAGAAGATGTTTGCAGGAGGGATTTCATTTCTGGATAAAACGATGGAGTAGGGTGAAGATAATGATGGAATCAAAAGTCAAAAATAAAACAAGAAATAAAAAAATAGGAGGTCAACATGATATTTTCTCCGGAACCCCTTAACCTTGGACGGCTCGCCGCGGCAGCAAAACCTTGCAACGCGTGTGTATAAGCGGGTCACGAGGAACTCTCTCGTTTACGTAACGCTTTCTCCCTACTTACAACCCCCTTCGTCCCAATCACTCCATGCACTTGGCCCCTTCGACATCTATCGGGCGAATGTCAAGGTGCCTTCGAAACCCCACGCCGAAGATTCGTTTCGAATGTCCGGGCGACTAAACCATGGTCATACAGAAATAGAAAATTTGACGGAAATATCACACTTTAGCTCTGTGTCTAGAAAAAAATCTTTAAATTACAATTAACAAGCTGAAATTCGCTTGACAGCCGAAAATTGGGCGATGGTGAACATGAACCATTCAAGGGTCAAGATTGTTTCCTTTTGAATCTTTTCTGGCAATGACCTTAGAAGAAGTTAATGCTTTTTAAATGGAATCGAAGATTAGAAAAGAATTTGTCTTCCACTTGACTTTGAATACCTTAGGCCAATACAGAATATTGTCCTAGAAACCATAGGCTGGACACAGGGTTGCTAGATTGGGCATTAAAAATGTAGCCAAATTTGCTATAAATCGGCCAAACTGGCGACACTGTCAAAAGCCCAACTTTGTCAGATTACAGGACTTCCAGCTTAAGCCCAAAAAAGTAGCCCAATTTGCGATAAATCGTCCAAATTGGCAGTCGTACTTTGTCGGATTACTGGTTTGCCAGTTTGGGCCTTATAAAAGTAGCCCAATTTGGTATAAATCGCCCAAACTGGCAACACTGTCAAAAGCCCAACTTTGTCGGATAACAGGATTGCCAGATTGGGCCTTATAAAAGTAGCCCAATTTGGTATAAATCGCCCAAACTGGCAACACTGTCAAAAGCCCAACTTTATCGGATAACAGGATTGCCAGTTTAGAACTATTAAAAGTAGCCCAATTTGTGATAAATCGCCCAAAAAGGCAACACTGCCAAAAGCCCAACTTTGTCGGATTACAGGATAGACAGATTGGGCCTTATAAAAGTAGCCCAATTTACTATAAATCGCCCAAACTGGCAACATTGACAAAAGCCCAACTTTGGCGGATTACAGGATTGACAGATTGGGCCTTATAAAAGTAGCCCAATTTGCTATAAATTGCCCAATTTTGTCGGATAATAGGATTGCCAGATTGGGCCTTATAAAAGTAGCCCAATTTGCTATAATCGCCCAAACTGGCAACACTGCCAAAAGCCCAACTTTGTCAGATTACAGGGCTTCCAGCTTAAGCCCAAAAAAGTAGCCCAATTTGCGATAAATCACCCAAACTGGCAACACTGGCTGGAGACTACAAATCTATTAGATGCAAGGTCCTAGCATTGTCAAGCCTATAATATTCCCTACGGCCCTAGGGTATTTGCTAAAAGAGATCCTAAGAGATCTTGTCTCCTATCGTTTTTCATTTTTCCCCTTTATGTTGGCACACCTGTGGCATTAAAAACAATAACCTCCAACCCAGGCAAAAGGTAAATTTTAGGTTTGGGAAGGAAAAGGATGCATGGAGGAAAGGGTGGTCAAAAATAGCAAAAATTAAACAAATATCATGTGAATTTATTAGTCAATCATGATGTAAGTTTTTTTTTTACGCAAGTAATCGTAATGGAACAACGCCATGGGAATAAGGCGACAAAAATACAATTTCGCTTAAATCCCAAGCGAGATTCTTCAGCATAATGCGAATTAAGAAAAATAGAAAGACGAGGTATTCGATGTCTAAAAAATTAAAATGGGAATGCGGTAGGGAAGGTGGGAGAGGATGAAGATAGGATTTGTTTTGCGGGCGAAAATTAGACGGCGGGGTTATCAACCTTCTGCAATTTCGTCGACGCTATAAGAACCGGATGCAAGGTCATCTCGTTTTCTTTGTTTCTCAGCGTGAAAAGAGCCGGAGTTTCCACGTTATGGTCTCTTCAAAACGTAACGAAAATAAAGCGTCTAAAAATGTCGGGGAAAAGACGCGCAAATATGCTAAACTTCTTAAGACATTCATTACTCTTGAGTCTTGAAGATGGGTAAGTCGTGACATTCAGTCAATGCCCTTGAGTAAAGCACGTTTTATCAGGAAATTACGCAATATTACGATAAAGAGCACCAAGAAGCGCATCCACGATGTCTTCTTTTTATATCGAAAAGACAAATCCCTTTAAATGAAACGAGAGGACGACCTATTGCGCAACTGTTAGCACACCAAGGTCAATGGTATCGTATCGGTCCTCGCACTACAGCCATTTCCCGCACCGTTGCCTTTATAAGGGCAATTTTACTTTGAAAGTTGATTCCTTTATCATTTTTTTAGAACTGAATTATCCAAGTACACGTGAGCGGAGGGCGTTTGAGTTAACATTACGTAACCCGCGTCGAGGTCAAATAATTGTGACCGTCTAACGGATGACCGTGGACAACTACAAAGCTCTTCGCCCAGACCCCCGCTCATTATTACAATAAAAACAATAACATGAGCACGTGATGTCTGAAACTGTTGCATGTCACGAAAAGCCGTAAAAAATGGTGATTGTAAACATAAGAAGGTACAAAATTGGCTTCAAAATGAAGTGCATTGAAATATTTTGTACTAGGTGGCCTCGATCGAGCAGGCATGTGGCGCAGGGCGCTCTTTGAGAGGCAAGTTTGAACTTGTTTTCAACTTAAGATATTCATTTTTTTGGTGTATGGCTAATTTTTTTGATTGATTTTATAAGTTTTTAAATTTTAAGTATTGAAAAGAGTTTTGATGCAATGTGAGTATGAAGCTGAGGATGAGAACTCACCGGTGAGATTGAAGTTTCGGATGCTGTTTGTTGTTATATTTCACAAGACACAAAATGCACCGAGAGGGAATTCACGTCATCTGATGTAGCAACGAGTTAGGAAGCTAACGGCGAACAACTGACACTAAAGCTGAGGTCTGAGCGATCGGAGTGGCGAGAAGAGCCCAGAGAGGGAACCGGGACGATCGAGGTGGGGGCCGACTGAGTCAGCACGCCTTCTAATGGCTGACTTGACTTACATAACTCGCTCTCCTGTTATTTTGGATTTCCCTCCACGCAGTTTTTATCGTCCCCCCCCCTTTCGAGGGCCTTCTCGCTGGTACGCACTCGCGAGTCCCCGCCGACGCTCTAGTTGCTCGAGCGGGCCAAAATTTGGTCAAATAGCGACCAAAAAAAAAATTTCGTTTTTTCTCTTTCAAGGGTCGGATAGGCCCACCGGATGCTGCAGGGCCGAGATTTTGATCCTTTTTTGGACGAGATGGGGCCCTTTTTAGCTTGATTTTTGATCCTTTTTGGGCACTAGGGGTAGCTTGAATTTTTATCGTTTCTGTATACTAGTTTAGCTTTAATTTTGATCCTTTTTGGTCACTAAGGGCCTAGCTTGATTTTTTATCCTTTTTGGAGATCAGGGACCCTTTTAGCTAGGTTTTTGATCTTTTTTAGACACTAAGGACTCTTTAAGCTTGAATTTTGATCCTTTTTGGGCACTAGGGGCCCTTTTTACATGGAAATTCGGGGTTTGTCTACAAATTGGTTTTAATTGGGCCCTTCTACTGAAGGAGATTTTTTTTTTCTATAATCCCCCAAAAACTTAAATAAAGCCAATTTTATAAAATCACCGCCACCAACATTCGTCATCAAAAAGGCCTATTTTTGCCTATAACCCCCAAAAAGATCACAAAACACTGGTCAAAACATCAAATCTAAGTGGACATTGGGTAAAAATTCGAAGTCAAAAAATCAATGATGACTATTAAACATTGTTTGCCAACCATTGAAGTAATGGGAAATGGTCTTAAAAAATATTAAACTCGTTAGGACCCTCTGAAAAAAATCCCTTTTAGTCAGTGTTCACGCTCTGCCGTTTTTGCTATCTCGACAAAGATTTAGAATTAGAGTACAATAATGACATTTTTTCCATATATCTCTTAAAGAGGGGTAATTTAAGGGTAATTAGAACTTATTTCAGTGATATACAACCTAATATTGCTTTTGGTTTAGTGCATATAAAAAATTCAAAAATTTGAAAAATTCCAAAACTTCGGGTGCGTACTCCGAGCGGACGTGCTCTGAGCGGACAGGACAATGAGAAAAATACGCAATTTTAAAATGTTTTATGTAATATAATAACCAATAAGTGAGTGCTTCATACTACTAAAATGGTTGTGGAAACTAGGAAAAGTGACAAAATTCATAAAGGTCTGGTCTGGTGGTTATGGAAGTGGGAATCCCGCATAACAGAAACTTCGTAAAAAGTGCACTACTATTTCCCTACCCTGTATATGGTGCAAATTTGGTGAAGATCGATGGTGTTTGACCGGAATTACAATTTTGAGGGAGTCGGAACGCTGCCTCGCTCCTAGCTCTAATCTCCCAATGAACATATACCTACCCTGTATATTATGGTGAAAATTTGGTGAAGATCAGACCGGTAGCACGCCAGTATTGTACTTTCACCAAAAGACATACAAACATCGATAACTTTTGAACTTTATTTGTGTAAATTTTTATAAGGATCGGATCAGAATTGTGGGAGAAAAGGGGGTCTCCTCCTGGACGGCTGTTTTCCAAGTCCAGAATATAATAATGTCCGCTCAGAGCACGAATTTTGCTAAACAAGGAATTAGGTCGTCCAAAAAAAATGGAGAATGAAATACTACCAAAATCCGTAGACTTTTCCGTTCTTTTCCGAGTTCCTAGATAAATATTTTTATTTTACAATAAGATTAGTTAGACTAAAAGAATAATAATTAATAATAATTAGATTAATAAATAGTTATTATTACTTAATTATTGGTAATTGATTTTTTGTGGCCATTAATAGTTCATTGATTGGCCATTAATAGCCCATGTCCACCTAGATTTGATGTTTTGACCAGTGTCCCTTCAAATTCCTTATCTAAAATCACAGAGTAATAAATAATAATATATTTTAGGCCTATTTTGTCTTTTTAACTTCGAAAAACATATTTTTTTTATCCGAACACCCCTAAATACATCAAAAAGTTTTTTAAAAATCCGTTTTCTTGGACGATTCAGGAAAAAAATCAGGGAATTTCAAAATTTTGAATTGGTGGCCACCATGCTTTTAGCTACGTTTGATCTTTTTTAGGCACTAGGGGCCCTTTTAGCCTGATTTTTGATCCTTTTTGGTCACTAGGGGCCCTTTAGCTTGATTTTTGATCCTTTTTGGAGATCAGGGACCCTTTTAGCTAGGCTTTTGATCTTTTTTAGGCACTAGGGGCCCTTTTAGCTTGAATTTTGATACTTTTTGGACGTTAGGACTTAGGGGTCATTTTTACATCGATTTTTGATCCTTTTTATACACTAGTGGCCATTTTTACCTCTACGTCGAGCAGTCTGCAGCCATCTCCCTTTTCCTGGAAGACTAATCATTGCTATGCCAAGTTTGGTGCTACTTGATCTTCACCAAATTTTCACCATATGCAGGTTAGGGCCTTAGGAGGTATGGCTTGGAACGCGGCAGTGTTCCGCCCGCGCCCCACCAAAAATGGAGATTTCTGTCGAAAATCAATGATTTTCACGATATTTTTGAGAAAGTTCCCGTTTCGGGGGTCCCACTTCCATAGCCGCCAGTCCAGACCTTTTTTCGTTGTTTCTTTCGAAGACTAGCGTTTGACAGAAAATAATTTTTGAGTTTTTTGAAGAAAAATTAGCATCTTAGGATCTAGGAACGAGGCAGCGTTCCGCCCCGCCAAGCATACCTTTAATGAGCTATTACATCGAACCCTTTTTGAGATATTGAGGTTCCAATTATAGAAAAACCATAGATTAAGCAGATATCTAGATATTTACCTATAAGGCAGAAGAAAAAAAGCCTTCCTACCTGAAAAAAGTCGTCAAAAACAGAGACACAAATGTTTTATTTCATTTAAATACAATATGTAGCAACGGTTTAATATTCGAATTATTTGCACAGTTAAGTAAAATTTTAAATTAGAACTGGTTTAAAATAAATTTCTCGGTCTCAAAATTAAACGTAGTTTAACGTCCTCAAAAGAAAAAAAAAATGGCTGTGACATAATTTTGTATGTTGTGGCGAGGTTCTTCCGGAATAGCAAGAGCAATGGTTTCTTGGAGGAGATTTTTTTGAGAAATAAGTCTTTTTTTGAGGACTGATAAACTTTTGAAAGGAATCAGGTATTGGAGATGATGGAAGGTGTTGACCTACTAAAACAAGTAACAACGTTCGAGGGCTACGGAAGAGAAAGAGGAAAGATAGCGAATATGCAGTGACCCGATTTCCCTTATGTAGGTCTCTCACTAGTCACTGTCACGGCCGCCCGTCCCGAGGCGCCCCCACTCCCTTCAAAACTTCTCGAAATAGTCCGCCCTTGTTTATTTCAAACGTCTAAAAATATGTCCATCTTCATCGAATTTTACTACCGGCGATCTTGGAGCACTTGGCCTTTTTCACCATTTGAGTTTTCATCCGAATTTTTCTTCATTTAATAAATTGGAAGACGGAAAATAAGGTCCTGACGCCTCTCTCTTTTGGCTTTTCCCACTCCTCGAGCCCTGTACTTTCTTCGACTTTCATATTACACAAACCGACACCGGATGAAAGTCAGACCGTTGACATCATTACACCATTTCTCATAATAGCTCTTTTAACTCACAATCGGTATTATTTACTCCGCTCCGACCCACTTTTCACCATTTTTTTTCTTTCTCATATATCTTCTCTCTTGGTACCTACCTTATTTTCAAAACTATTTGCACATTTTAATTTGTATTAAGATTTCAAAAAGGACGGATAACCAAATTCAGGTCTGAAATGCTTCTCTAAACTTAAGGGGGTGAAGAAAATTCAGTGGTCCGCATGTGAGTGGAGTAATGGCTGCAAGTTCCTCCCAAAAAGGGACACTTTCTCAAAAATCTGGTGAAAATCGGTGGTTTTCTAACAAATCACGAATGAAGATGGCAATCAGAGTATTTAGAGGTCAGTGATCAGGGTATTCGTAGGGTGGTGATTGGTTTATTCAGGGCGATATTCATCAGGGTTGTATTGTGAATACTCTGAGGGTGCTAGACCGGGTTTGATAGTCATAGGGTCATGGTGGTATTCAAAATATTCAGAGTGTGGTTATGAGGTTGTCCAGAGGATGGAAATCGGGTTATTCGGAGGGTGATGATCAGGGTGTTAGGAGAGTGGTGATCAGGGTATTCTGAGAGTTTCGACCAGGTTATACAGAGGATGGAAATCATGTATACAGATGGTGGTGACTAGGGTGTTCGGGATGATATTCATAGGATCATGGTGGTATTCAGAATATTCAGAGTGTGGTGATCAGGTTGTCCAGAGGATGGCAATCAGTGTATTCAGAGGGTGGCGATCAGGGTATTCAGAGTGTGGCGATCAGGGTATTCAGAGGGTGGCGATCAGGGTATTCAGAGGTGGCGATCAGGGTATTCAGAGGCTGGCGATCAGGGTATTCAGAGGCCGGCGATCAGGGTATTCAGAGGGTGGCGATCAGGGTATTCAGAGGTCGTGATCAGGGTATTCAGAGGGTGGTGATCAGGGTATTCAGAGGGTGGTGATCAGGGTATTCAGATAGTGGTGATTAGGATAGTCGGAGGGTGGCGATCAGGGTATTCAGAGTTTGACGATCAGGGTATTCAGAGTTGGCGATCAGGGTATTCAGAGGGTGGCGATCAGGGTATTCAGAGTGTGGCGATCAGGGTATTCAGATGGTGATGATCAGGGTATTCAGAGGGTGGCGATCAGGGTATTCAGAGGTCAGTGATCAGGGTATTCAGAGGGTGACGATCAGGGTATTCAGAGGGTGGCGATCAGGGTATTCAGATGGTGATGATCAGGGTATTCAGAGGGTGGCGATCAGGGTATTCAGAGGGTGGCGATCAGGGTATTCAGAGGTGGTGATCAGGGTATTCAGATGTGGTGATCAGGATATTCAGAGGGTGGCGATCAGGGTATTCAGAGGGTGGCGATCAGGGTATTCAGAGGGTGGCGATCAGGGTATTCAGAGGGTGGCGATCAGGGTATTCAGAGGGTGGCGATCAGGGTATTCAGAGGGTGGCGATCAGGGTATTCAGAGGGTGGCGATCAGGGTATTCAGATGGTGGTGATCAGGGTATTCAGAGGTCAGTGATCAGGGTATTCAGATAGTGAAGATCAGGGTATTCGTAGTGTGGTGATTAGCGTATTCAGTGCGATATTCATCTATTTAGAACATTCCGAGTGTGATGATCAGGTTGTCCAGAGGATGGCAATCAGGCTATTCAGAAGCTGGTGATCAGGGTATTCAGGGAGACAGAGACTACAGATTATCAAAATGGACCTTACGAACACCCTCATCACTCATCTCTGAGTATTTTGAACACCACCCTGGATACCCTGATCACAGTATTCTGATTATGTATTCTGAATTCAATCACCCTATGAACCGCAAAGCTCGAAAAAACTCGCAATTATACCAACTCCTAAAACCTAGCAGCCATTCTTTAAGTCAAAATCTACCCTATTTCGACCCTGTTTTTCATTTACTCTAACACTACATGCCCCCTGAAGGAAAATGAGCCCATTTAAGTATTTTGAACGTAGATAATAAGGTATCTACTCTGATTCTCATTCTCCACGACTCACAAACGTGATTGGTATATGTGTCATTGGTAACTTCAATGTTGAGACGTGAATATTTCATTCTTCATAAATCAAGGCCAACTTGATAAAACTTAGTTCTCGAACGTTTTATAATTTTTTTTTTTCAATTTTTCCTCTCAAGAATATATTTAGGTTGCAATAAAATTTTGGTCAATTTTTTTTTATTCTTAAAAACGTCTGGTAATTCACAAAATAAAGTTTGTATAGAACAAATTAGATTAGATAAAAAATTAAAAATAGGTGCAAATCCATGTGTGCATAAAAAGAAATTAGTCTGAAATTTCATCCTAGATTTTTTTTAAATGTTTTCCCTTCGTCAACTTTTTTCTGGCGAAAACCAGAAAAATCAGAAAACGCATGGCATTTTTTGCTGGTCACAAAAGCGATGTCTCTAACTTAATATTCTAGGTTTGATCTAATTTTTTTTTTTATTATTATCGAAGTACGAAATGTAAAACGCGAAACAACTTTCTAATCCGTTTGCTCCGAGGAAATGCAAGCTTTGACCCACTCAGAGGGAGCCCTTCCCGGTCCACGAATGACCCACTAAAGTCTCACACTCTCCAATAGGTTTCTTTTGACTTTTTCTTCCTCTATAACATACATAATAAAGAATCCTTATTTTCACAATCAGTAAAAGGTCATTGACTTCAAAATTAATACTTATTGGGTTCAATATCTCTAAAACACTTTAAAAAGTTTAAGGCTTGTTGCATCAGGGAAATGAAGTTTTTGGACAAAAATTTAAATTTTTAAAGAGAAATTGGCATTTTTTTGCTAAAATAGATGACACAGCCAGTTTTCATTTGACATTTCTGAAGGGGGTCACTGGACGATGTCTACAGTGAAGAATTTGAGTTTTTAAAACGTGAAATTTTTGTGTTTTCATATTGAAAATTGGGTTGGGAGGGATTTTATATACAGAGGTTGCAGCTATAGTGGACCAGCCTTTTTTCCTGACGAAAAAAAAAGTTTCCATATAAACACCACAATAGCAAATACCTAGCAGACATTTTTGGATCTTGCTTTTCATGTATCCTAACGTGTCTGTGATTTTGTAACAAAAAAAAAATATTGTAAATGAATAAAATGAGACTGAAGTTTGTGGCCTGCATATGTCTTATTGAAGAGAAAAACGAGAAAGCGAGGAAAGTCGGTACACGTAATAGGTCAGCCTCCTCGAGGCCGGTTGAAGAAGGTCAAGTTTCCAAACGCTAGAAACAACCCAGCCGGCTACCGGCTCCAAAGATAAATTAACAAAAAAATGCTTTTGGAGCCAATAACGCAAGATTTTAGGGCGAATTTTGTTTTTTGAATAGAATCCCTTTAGTATCAAGGTCAAGTAAGCTAGAAGTTTTTTTGTTTTGTTTCGTTAGGGTGTATGAAAAGTAAAGTCAAAATATAAAGGAATGTTGATGTAAATAATGATTGATAGGTACATATTTAGTATTATGGTATACAGGGTAACGTTCAGAGGATCAGGGTGTTATTCAGAATACTCGGTGGGTGGTTATGAGGGAATCAAGAGGCTGGCGATCAGGGTATTCATAGGATTGCGATTAGGGTATTCATAGGATTGCGATCAGGGTATTCATAGCATGGCGATCTGGGTATTCATAGCATGGCGCTCAGGGTATTCATAACATGGCGATCTGGCTATTCATAGCATGGCGCTCAGGGTATTCATAACATGGCGCTCAGGGTATTCATAGGATGGCAATCTGAGTATTCTGAATACTCAGAGGTTGGTGATCAGGGTGTTCAGATAGTGGTGATTAGGGTATTCATTGGCTTGCGATTAGGTATTCATAGGATTGGGATTATGTATTCATAGGGTTGCGATCTGGGTATTCATAGCATGGCGCTCAGGGTATTCATAACATGGCGCTCAGGGTATTCATAGAATGGCGATCAGGGTATTCATAGCATTGCGATCTGGGTATTCATAGCATGGCGATCAGGGCGATCGGGGTTTTCATAGGATGGCGATCAGGGTATTCATAGGATGGCACTCAGGGTATTCATAACATGGCGCTCAGGGTATTCATAGAATGGTGATCTGGGTATTCATAACATGGCGCTCAGGGTATTCATAGGATGGAAATTAGAGTCTTCTGAATACTCAGAGGTTGGTGATCAGGGTATTCAGATAGTGGTGATTAGGGTATTAAGGTGGTGGCATCAGGGTATTCATTGGATTGCGATTAGGGTATTCATAGGATTGCGATCAGGGTATTCATAGGATTGCGATCAGGGTATTCATAGGATTGCGATCAGGGTATTCATAGGATTGCGATCAGGGTATTCATAGGATTGCGATCAGGGTATTCATAGGATGGCACTCAGGGTATTCATAACATGGCGCTCAGGGTATTCATAGAATGGTGATCTGGGTATTCATAACATGGCGCTCAGGGTATTCATAGGATGGCGATCAGGGTATTCATAGGATGGAAATCAGAGTATTCAGAATACTCAGAGGGTGGTGATCAGGGTATTCAGATAGTGGTGATTAGGGTATTAAGGTGGTGGCGATCAGGGTATTCATTGGATTACGATTAGGGTATTCATAGGATTGCGATCAGGGTATTCATAGGATTGCGATCAGGGTATTCATAGCATGGCGCTCAGGGTATTCATAGCATGGCGCTCAGGGTATTCATAGCATGGCGCTCAGGGTATTCATAACATGGCGCTCAGGGTATTCATAGAATGGCGATCAGGATATTCATAGGATGGCAATCAGAGTATTCAGAATACTCAGAGGCAGAGGGTGGTGATCAGGGTATTCAGATAGTGATTAGGGTATTAAGGTGGTGGCGATCAGGGTATTCATTGGATTTCGATTAGGGTATTCATAGGATTGCGATCAGGGTATTCATAGAATGGCACTCAGAGTATTCAGAATACTCAGAGGCAGAGGGTGGTGATCAGGGTATTCAGATAGTAGTGATTAGGGTATTAAGGTAGTGGCGATCAGGGTATTCATTGGATTGCGATTAGGGTATTCATAGGATTGGGATAGGGTATTCATAACATGGCGCACAGGGTATTCATAGGATGGCAATCAGAGTATTCAGAATACTCAGAGGGTGGTGATCAGTGTATTCAGATAGTAGTGATTAGGGTATTAAGGTGGTGGCGATCAGGGTATTCATAGAATGGCGATCAGGGTATTCATAGGATGGCAATCAGAGTATTCAGAATACTCAGTGGTTGGTGATCAGGGTATTCAGATAGTGGTGATTAGGGTATTCATTGGCTTGCGATTAGGTATTCATTGGCTTGCGATTAGGTATTCATAGGATTGGGATTAGGTATTCATAGGATTGCGATCAGGGTATTCATAGCATGGCGATCTTGGTATTCGTAGTATGGTGATTAGTTTGTTCAGTGCGATATTCAGAGTAGGTATCAAAATGGCATTCAGATTATCAAGGTGCGACTGATTTTTTTAAAAGTACCCTTTTTCTCAGTCTTCATAGGGAAGTACCCTAACCTTCCGCTATTTCAAAGGGTTCGTACCCTAGTATCCTCGTTTTTTCAATCTCTTGGAGTCTTCAAAGTTCCAAACCTTTCAAATCAAATTTTTTCCTCAAGCATAATTTTTAGGGAGCAAAAAGGAGTTTCGAGTTTTGTGTGTCGCGTTGGCTTGGGAGGGCGAGGGGGTGTTCGAATTCAAAGTTGACCGTCATTTTGTACGGAATACGGATTGAGGACAACTGGAAGGAAGTAGGGCACCTTTCTCTTAGCTCAGGCTTCCTCTCGCCCATGATAACCTCTTAAGTAACAAACACAAACCCAGACTCTTTCACATGACGTCTTTTTATCGTATCTTTCACCTTTTTTTACCAAACTTTTTATCAAAATAGGACAAAAACCGTTGTTTTTTGGTTTCTCCACCTTTTTTTGGTCAAATTCTGAAACTTAAGATTCAATTCGTTTCATATTATAAATTGCATTTATGAAATACTTGAGTATGTCCTTACTCTAAGAATAGCAATGATATCGCATGATGAACTACATCGGGGTCAGGGACCGGACGTTACTGTTAATTCCGCCTCCTAGCTCCCACTCCCAAAATTTTTATAAAAAACAATTTAGGATGTTATAAAAAATTTGCAAATTTTCCCGTTTTTAACCGGGAAAACCTACTCACAAAATAATTTTTTTCTCAAAAATGTCAGGTTTTAAAATAAACAAATTTCCACTTCAATAATTTGGTAAATTTTATTGAAAACGTCAAATTTTTCAGTAGCTGAGGTAAAGAGAAATCGTAATACACGTTATAGTTCGTCCTAAATAATTAGACAAGGAAAAGCTTGTTAAACATTTATTTTGTGACTTAAGTCCAAAATGGTGCGATCGAATGAAAGTTCATTGACATAATCCTTATTCCCACTTTTAATTAGCTTTGGGGTCGATGAATCTGATGATCAATGCAAAAAAGAAATTATTTTTTTCGACAAACGAAATTGTATACATTTTGCAGACGAAGATAATTTCGCGGTGAGTTGCATATTCGTGTTGTACCAAATGAGATCATCAATATTAAAGTTGGGCCAAAAAAAAACAATAATTTTAAGTTTTTTATTTTGATGGACTCAGATTTGACAGAAAAGATGGTTTAGATGCTTCTGCTCCATTGCCATGGCAACGATCCTCCAACTTGCAAAACGTAACGGTCTTGTGGGTTATTAGCAAAAATTAACTTTGTTGTTTGACCCAATGTTCACTCTGGGATCTTTGGCAGGCCATTAGAAGAAACCGTTCAAAATGTTACCTGGAGAGGTGTGGCACCTCTTTGAAATCGAGGGGAGGCATTTGCTGGGCGAAACCTTCCTGACGCCCTTATATGGTGCCAATTTGGTGGTTTTCTACAGAAATTTCCATTTTTTGGGGAAGGCGGAACGCTGCCCTGAACCTCTGAGGAGG
>JAGWEN010000433.1:0-95438 GCA_018703685.1 Orius laevigatus
CCAATCTCCCTCTTTCAATCGTTAAGACAATAGGGGCTCACTTAAAATTAGTAAGTAGTAACTGAAAGGGATATGAGCAGAAGACGATCTCCCTCCCTCAGTCAATTTTCCAGTTGAACTGTCATGATCTAATCTGTAGGGCTCCAACTTCATGGGAAAGTTAGAAGGGGGTTGATGTGCTCACGTGGCTATTGAAGGAGATATGAGTAGACAATCTCCCTCCATCAATTGCCCTATTCATGTTGTGTGTGATCACGTCTTCTCCGAGATTATTTTCGAATTCTATCGCATCCGACCCTTTGTTTGGTGGAGTTCTTGTTGTAAGTTGATATGGCGGGCCCACGTGGATTACAGAGGGTAGGAGCCAATCTCCCTCTATCATCCGGACAATTCATCTTGTAATTCTAGACGGTCTCTATCATTAGAAATGCAGTGGATATCGCTGAAACTATTCTAACTTTTTCTTGTTTTATCTTTCTAAACGATGGCTTAACTTTTATCTGACGTATTTTTTTCTTTCGAATATAAAGACTAGAAAAAACAGTTATTTCTCTTAATGAGCTCCGTGGGAAAAACAAAAAGCCCTAGTTCCATCACATGAATGGACGTAACTCGAGAAATCCCGGTCCGTCTCGAGATTTTCTCAGAGCACAATGAATCTCTTTAGTTTAACCTAGTTTCGCTGTTAGGAAAAGTGCTTGGGATAAAATATTCCAGACGGGATTTTATTTATAACGTTGGGATGTTGGAGAAGATGGAAGGCGGGTCGAAAAAAAAGGGAAGGAGGGGGTCGGGAGGCGATGATTTAAAATAGGCGACTGGGTCGAGGAATCCCGCCTGCCGGAACTTGTCGTCCGTTTCGTTTGAATCACCTCTCACTCTGGACATCCGTGTAATCCGAATCGTCGACCCTTTCAACGTTCGAATCGGTAAACAACAAGCGAACCGAAATGTCGATCGTTTTCCGAAACGGGAGGATTTTCACGCCCTTGGTTTTCTCACCTCGTTCGTTACTATGGGCTAATCTTTCCATAGAATTAAATGCTAAATGCCAAAAATGGCTTAGCTGCAAGTGTCCTTGGAAGTGGACAGCATCCGCTTGACCTTCTCTTTGTGCACCAACACAATAAATAGTGGAAGTCACCTTTTTTGTGTGTTTAGAATGCGGTTTTTGAAAACATCAAAAGATTATTAACTTCTCGATTCTTGGCAACCTGACAAGTTGATCAAACATAGGGAATTGCTGCGATTGAAATATTTTGTTTATTCTTAAACCTCAACAAATCAAAAAAACGGAACGACCCAGTTTCGCTTTGAAAAAGAACGCTGAGGAAGCGAAAAAATCTTGTTTGATATACATCTCAACCGTTCTATTTCGAAACTCGAGTGTTACTCGTAATCGTATACCCACGCTTGAATACTTTTAAATTAAGAAAAAGTGGGAAAAAAAGAGCTTGGCTATCAAAAAATATATTCACCCTCGCATAAAAATGGGTTGACATTATAAAACAAAATATTACATGAAAAGCCACTAGTCCTTTCTCCACCTCTACGAGGGAAATATACGTTTTCTCCTCCCCATATTATTTTAAGATATAAATCTTATCGTAGACGAGTCGCAGGTGTTTGGTGCTATAAACTGAACACGGGAGTCTTTCTGAGAGCGTTCCGCGTATGTAAACTTAATCATAAACGTCCTTTGTTTTCTGATTTATGTTTGTCGAGCATTATAAAAAGATTTTCATCCTTTTCTCCTTACGAAAAAATTCGAAATCGTTCTACCTAGCAACACCTCAGAATCTTCAGCGTTGCACTCTCCAAGTGACTCATTTGGTCATCTTTGGTCTACCATCAAGAATTGGTTCTTCCTTGTCCTATTGCTTCTCAATCATCGAAAAACGGTCAAATTTCGGCAGTCTCTTCCATCCTCCAAGTTTTAAGCTGTTTTCTGGAGGATTTATGGAGGAAAGGGAGCTATATTTGTTACTCAAACAGTGCACGTACTTTCAAGCTTCGTAAAATTGGCAAACATTGGAGGTTTTTTGCTCTGGAAAAGCTAGTGGTTCTGTCGAAACCTGATATTGGTGATGCAGAATATTTGGTAATTTGTTAAATTCTCCTTTGACACCTTTGGCTCCAGAATAGTGTTCTTGACTGACGTTTTGGAAATCCTGGCTTAATTCCAAGTCGATCAGCAAACAAGAAGCCTTCGAAATCATCAGATTCTTTTTGTCCTCAAATGAAAGAAATGTTTAAAAAAAATTGGTGGATCAATATTTTTAATCTTCCCCCCTCATTGGGGACCTCCTGTGGTTAGGGAATTAAGACAAGAGGCCCTCTTCTCAGGTTACCTCGTGCGTTCCAAACCCCAATAGAACGAAAAATTATTCAAACCACATTTTTACTATTAAACATTCATAAATCATAAGCAAACAGGTGGTTTAAAATTTAAAAAAATCACTAAAATCGCTTCATTCCTTTCGAAATCGGTTTTGAATTTTCTCAAACCACGTTTCTATTGTGTCATACCCGTCCTTGAGCTATCTTAAGATGCATTTTAATATTATTTTTCTTTTTAGTCACTAATCATCCTTTGTGTGTGCATGGACTTACAGATTAATAAAATACTGAAGAAAGTATTTAAAAAAGTTTCGTCCCACCTCGTCCAAAATCAACCCTCCTAATTTGGTGAGTGTTCTTTATTTAATCTAATTATTTATATATACTCCAATTTATACGTAAAATTTGACAATTAAGGATTCTAGTTAATTTAATTGTTTTATTAATTTAACATTAAACCCTTTGTTATTCGAGTACCTTCTATTTTATGTGTCCCAAATCAACAAAAAAACGCATTTAAATGAACTGGTTCTTTTTTTCAAACCAAATATTGAGCCATAATGATTCAATGAACTTTTAATCCAGTTCAAATTTAGTCTAGTTTTCAATTTTTAATCTCTTTTATTTAAAATATTTTATTTTTCTTTGGTAAACGACTGGCGATAACTGAAGTCATTATATTGGATAAGCTAAAAGGAGTTATCTATTGGGTCGTATTTTATTTTTTCAGTTGCATATCATTAATTTAATGATATGGAACGATTTAAATGCGTTTTCCAAACTAATTAACTTTTGTTTGATATTTTGTACATTTCAGCTCTTTGAGACCTCCGGACGATAAAATGGCTCCGACAACAACAATAGAGACGATAACCGTAACTCGACCACTCAAGGTAGGAATTTGAAATTATTTTTGATTAAAAGTTCTTTTCAATGGGCGTTATTTTTAATTAAAAAATCAGACCTAAGGGATTGACTTTGTTGTTAGTTTGTTCTTTAAAAGAAAAAGAAAAGAAAAAAAAGGTTGAAGGAGCTGATCGGAAAGTTTAGTATTGGTTTAATCCTGAAAAGTTGTGGTTGGCAGCAGAGGCGACGCTCGAACTTTGTAGATCAAGGTAGTTCTATAAGTCAGGCTTGAACAAAGTCTACAATTTTCGTATGCAGAAAAACCTTTTGTTTTAAAGGAAAGGGGAAAAGCCCTTGTCGGGATACATTATTGCAACGATGTCGCCGTGGTTAGGCCCTTGTACTGATTTGCACATTGTTCGAAGGGATCTGTCGCGGTTTCCACCCTCTCTTTCTATCTTATGGTAGGAAGATTTTAATTTATTTAGGATGTGGAGAGGGGCTTGGAGGGGAAAAATCAGGAATTAAATCTGTTTCCATTGGAGAATCTCAGAAACCGCTCATCTTAATCGTAATAAATTGGGAAAATAAATCAGGAAAAGTTAAATAAGATTCAAAAATTGGCTCCCGGACGGGAATCGAACCCGCGTCTTCGAATTGGTACTCCAACGTGCTATCCATTACACCACCTCATCTTAAGGTTATAGATTAATAAAACAATTATAAGAACTATCTTTTCGACTACTTCAATAACCTCGCTATTATGAATTACAATCCCCAGATACCCTCATTCTTATCCCAATAACTTTCTTATTATCTTTACTACCCCACTACCCCGCCAACTTCCCATACTATCCCTAACCACCCTCCCCACTACCCTACCAACTGTCATTTTTTGCCAGGGACTCTCCGCTTTGGAGATATAAGTACTCTCATCTATTCCAGAAATGTTAACACTTTTAAAAGAAAATTTGTTGGTTGAAATTTGCTGCCATTCTGATATTTTTTGAGATTTCAACTTCAAAAGTATACAGACTTTCAGAGAAGGGTTTGAGCAAATTACCTGGGTCTTTATTTAGCTCAGCTTCCAGGACTGACCTCAATTTAAGAAAACTCGTATTTTATACATCAGATCCCTAGTTTAGTCTGCTTGTTTAATTTTTAATGCAATGTTAAAAGGGGGAAAAAAAAAACTTTTATTGTTATTTTTCTGTTTTTTCCCGGTGTACTTGTGACGACGGTGTAAAAAAAATTGAAAGTCAATAATTGTTTAGCGTCCAACTCCTGGTGATAGCGGAATAAGGAATGAAGGGGTTTGGGGGGTCTAGGGCGGGCTAGTATGAAGGGGGGAGGGGGTGTAGTTGCCCCCCGACGGTACGCACGCGTGCGAAAGCGACTCCCGGTCGATCGTCTCCCGTTGCCAACGATTCTGCCAGAAATTCCCCTACGATTCCACCTCCCCTTCATGACCATTAATTCTGTTTGACCCCATTTTCAAAGACTGGAACTTATTTTCCAGCATACGACGGTTCCAAGAATACCTTCATAACTTATCGATTCAAAAAGTTTTCAACATAAATAATTCACTAAAATCTTCAATCTGCAAACACGATTTTTCAATCAACGACCACATCCGACACCCACTATTATAGACACTATAATGGATGACAGAAGTTTGTTTATAGTCTGTTCTATTCATCTATTTAGAACCACCCGGTTCCGTTGAATTTAGGTTAATGCAGAACAATGAGTTTGCACGGAAACATGTTGGGAACAATAACGATTGTTGGTAAACTGTTTTGAAGGGAGGAGGGTTCGGAAGACTTAAAGGAGAAGGGCGTATGGCCAACTCGGTTCAAGTTAAGTTAGTCAAGAAACTTGCTCGTTTGTGGGGTTCGGGGTTTTCGACCCAGAGTTGAAACGTAGTGTCAAATCGTGTGGTCTAGATTGCGGTTAAATTGTCAAACCCCCTTTTCATTATTTAGACCCCATTTTATTTGAAACGCCATCTGAAATTAAAAATTATGGTGTCATCTCGTCAAAGCATCCGGAATCAAACACATAACTGAACTTCAGGGTGGGATAGGGAAATTCCCAAGGGCCGGTTATCCCGATTCGGATCCTTTTTTAGATTGATTTTTAAACATTTTAAGACCTTTTGTTATTCCTTAAAATGCATAATAAAAGAAGACATAGTTATGGATTTCGGTCCCATTTTCTCTTGCCCATCCTTTCTTTTAGCTTCGCTCATCTATTAACTTTCTCAAAGAGAAGTTATTGTAATACCGTCGGATTCGGGTTTTTGGGGAAGGGTCTTCCAGACCCCCTAGGGTCAAACTGACTTTTGATCTTTGTCGGACATGACTTTGTCTGTGGTGCCGGCCGTCCGTCTCCTTTTTTTTCCCTGAACACTTCACGGCCACAATTTTCATCCGATTTTTACGAAATTTTCACACAATCTTCCTTTCGTGGTTATCTTGAAAGTGACGAGAGCGATTTTTGAAATTCGACAAAATGGCGGAGATATGTCTGTCTAAAGTTTGCAAAAATGTGCTACGGGCTTTCTACCGGTCCGATCTTTACCAAATTTTAACCAAATAATCTTCACGTGATCCCGATTAAATTTCATTAACTAATTAGATAATTAATTATGTAATTAGGTAATTATGACTAATTAACTTAATTTTCCCATTTTCATAAAATTATCACCAAATTCAAGTTATGATTGCAAAAAAAAATATTTTTTTTCAAAAATTAATTAATTAATTAACTAATTAGGTAATTATATTGAGTTTGAGTGAAATTAGTCCCATTTTCATAAAATTATCACCAAATTCAAGTTATGATTGAAAAAAAAATTCTCAAAAATTAATTAATTAATTAACTAATTAGGTACATAATTATAATGTGTTTGAGTGAAATTAGTCGCATTTTCATAAAATTCTCACCAAATTCAAGTTATGACTGAAAATTTTTTTTCCAAAATTAATTAAGTAATTAACTAATTAGGTAATTATGATGTGTTTGAGCGGAATTAGTCCTATTTTCATAAAATTATCACCAAATTCAAGTTAGGATTGAAAAAAAAAGTTGTTTTCCATTAATTAATTAATTAACTAATTAGGTAATTATAATGTGTTTAAGTGAAATTAGTCCCATTTTCACAAAATTATCACCAAATTCAAGTTATGACTGAAAAATTTTTTTTCCATAAATTAATTAATTAACTAATTAGGTAATTATAATGTGTTTGGGTGAAATTTATGGATTCCCCGAAATCTGTAGACTTTTGAGAAAGTTTGTGTCTCTGCGCAAGCTCCAGGACCAATACTTTTGTTAGCATACTTTTCAGTATAATGTTAAAACATTAAAAAGGAGTCGAATACAGTGAATAATATAAAATACAGGTGTTGAAATTTCACCCATTCGCTATCCTAATTACGAGGCTGTAATGCAATTACAGGTGATTACTTTTAAAAGGGTCCGCTGATTGAAACAACTCCCCATCGACCAAGTTTCCATCATTTCCCACCAAAAAAAAAATTCCCTCTTATTTCATTCATTAACGAGGTGTTTCAAAGAAAACCAAAGTTCATTTACTGAATTAAATGAAACCGGATGTTTCCTTAATCCTATTATGCTCGAAAAGAAAAAGTTTTCTAATTATCTTAATTGAACCCGGAGTTTGCCGATTTTGATATTCACTTCTATAATAGCGCACTTTACACTTTATCTTCTGTGGCGATACAGCAGCCTCTAACTTTCAAGAGTCTGAATACGACCAACTGCTTAACCGATTTTACATGTTAACCATTTTTGGAATGCTTTTTCAAACACTTTTTTCAAGATTTTTCAGTCTAAAGTTTTTTAAAAATCTGAATTTCTTCTTTCTGCTTCCCCAAGTTACTCTGTTCTATCCGAAATTCCATTTATCATTCAACTTAATGTTCAAAACTGGTGCTACATGATTGAGCTCGCAATTACATACACGTGCCCTCTATAAACGTATGTCATAATAATATCAGAACTTGCATGATTACATTCTAATGAACCCTTTTAGCCGATTTACTCCATACTATTTGCTTCAGAATATTATAAAAGTATAATAAAGCTTTTTTAATAAAAAATTTAATA
This sequence comes from Orius laevigatus, assembly GCA_018703685.1. Lineage (NCBI taxonomy): Eukaryota > Metazoa > Arthropoda > Insecta > Hemiptera > Anthocoridae > Orius > Orius laevigatus. The sequence continues at coordinate 7,321 of JAGWEN010000433.1, forward strand.
ACGCAATGTCATAAAAGCTTGTGGAATCCAATATTTTTTTATATGGTAACGTTCAAGAAATGCTTTAGAATTTTCAGAAAATTTTTTAAAGGCCTTTTCTTAATTTAGTTAAGGTTTTTTTTCCCTTGAGACCATTTTTCACATCTGCCTCTAGGAGTAATTTATATCTTTTAATTAAAATCTTATCTTTTTTAGAAAAAATTATTCTCCAATTAATCTTTTTTTATTCAGCAGTTCAGCACTGGAGGTGCCTCGATGCAAAAATTTCTGCTTTTCTCAGCACCTCATCGAAATTATCCCTTTTATGTCCCATGGTGTTTTTTTGTCCCTAGAACGGTAAACCCTCGACTTTTTGACGACTACGTGCATATTTTCTTCAATTCCTTCTCGGGCGATTTGTAACAAACTGGCCGTGCAGGAACCACAAGCCGTCGTCAAAATGACGAGGGTTTACCAATAATCGCCTATTAAATAGGATTACCATTCTAGAGGGGTTCCAAACTCATGAGCAGGGGCGGACTGGGACCTTAGGGTGTGGGTGGGTTTCAGTTAAGGGGGCGCCCGTTGATGGGGGGGGGATGCGCAGAAAATTGCTATTTTCTGGAAAACTTATGAAATAACTTTTTCAATTCTGAAAATTAGGCATTTATAACTGTTGATTTTGGATTTTGACGAAAATTAGGCATCATAAATGTTGATTTTGTGGGGTTTTTTTGACGAAAATTAGGCTCTAAAAATGTTGATTTTGAGGTTTTTGACGAAAATTTGGCTTTTTAAATGTTGATTTTGAAGTTTTAAGACGAAAATTAGGCTTCATAAATGTTGATTTCAAGGTTTTTTGACGAAATGATGTTTTGGCTTTTTCAAAAATGTTGATTGTTGATCGAGTTTTTGGACGAAAATTAGGCTTCATAAATGTTGATTTCGAGGTTTTTTGACCAAAATTGGGCTTCACAAATGTTGGTTATGAGGTTTTTTACGAAGATTTGGCTTTATAAATGTTGATTATGAGGTTTTTTGACGAAAATTAGGCTTTTTAAATGTTGATTACGAGGTTTTTGGTCGAAAATTAGGCTTCATAAGTGTTGATTTCGACGTTTTTTTGACGAAAATTAGGCTTTACAAATGTTGATTTTGAGGTTTTTCACGATAATTTGGCTTTATTAATGTTGATTTGGAGGTGTTTTGAAGAATATTAGGCTTTTTAAATGTTGATTTTGAGGTTTTTGGACGAAAATAAGGCTTCATAAATGTTGATTTCGAGGTTTTTTTTTCACGAAAATTAGGCTTTACTAATGTTGATTATGAGGTTTTTCACGAATTTTTGGAAATATTTGCCAAAAATAAATAAATAAAATAAATATAAAATAAAATAACCCGGGGGGCGCCGCCTCTATGTATTCTCGGGGGGCGCGGGTGGGTTCCGTCCACCCGCCCCCTCCGGGCCAGTCCGCCCCTGCTCATGAGTGACCCCTTAACTTACTCCCCAAACAACCCATCACTCTCCCAACTATCCCTAAATCCCCCAACCACCCTCACTCCCTACCCCTACTCTTTGACCCTTTTTAAACTAGCGAGTTTCATTAACTGTGCGATTCGAAATTCGATAAATGCAATTTGAGTTCGGCAATGGAGCGACAAGTAAAGGGGTAATGAACCGAATGGAGAAAAAGCGGGAGGGAAATCCCTGTTTTGTGGATAGGAAAGAGAGAGGATGCCTCCTCACCCCCATTTCGGCTGTGATTAATCCAGTTGACGGTTCAATTGAATTCCCTATTAAATCCTTCTATTAGCTGTCGATCCCACTCGACCGGCGAGGTTTTTGTTTTAAAAGTTTGCTTTCTAAACTCGAGCGGGTTTTGTTTAAATTTCAGTGCCAGCAAACTTCGTCTAGAAATAAAAAAAAATTTTCAGGGCGTTTTTCACAAAAGACTAAAAAAATGCATTAAACCGAAAGAGGACTCTACAAACTTTTTTTTTTCCTTTCTCGAATCCCTTCAGGATTCATCTCCCGAGGGCTTATCGTATCGACGTTCTGATAAAAGTAAGAAAAACGATAAGAAAATTCTCCAAAAAAAAATTCGCCTCTACATGAAACATAATGTCCGGAATGTCTTCAGATACCAGAACATTACTAAGGAAAATTTCTCTTGCCAAAATTCCATCATTCTTGAGTCTATCGATTTTCCGTGGCTTTTAAATTTATAAAAGAACCTTCTCCAACGTGTTAAATATAGGCTTTGCTTGCGTCAATGGTATAGGCTTGGTCGGTCTGGAAATAAATTTTACCAATCCCAAAATAGCTTCATCGACGGTGTCAAGTATGGATTACGTGATAAGGCTTTTAAGTTTTAACCATTTCATTCAACGCCCGGAAAGTTAAATTCCTTTATTTTTAGATTTATACAGAATCATCCTTTATCGTCGCCTATAGACTATTCAGCGCTACCTACTTGTTGGTTTGGCTTAGTAGATACCTCTTTCAGCAAAAGGGTTGTAAAACTATCAGTCCGATAGAGACCAGATTTGGTCATTTTAAAGCTGTTCCAATACAGGTTTTTCAAGTTTCCAAGGACACCTGAGTCGGAAATTAATGTTGATTTTGGACTTATTATGGAGACGTCGCTATAATAAATTAGTTATTCAGACAGCTTGGAAAACATTCTAAATTTCAATACGTTTAAAACGATCGTAATCGGGTCTTGTTCGGACTAATAGTTTTGGCTCTAAAGCCAAAAAAGGTTTTGCAGATTTTACTCCATTTTCTAAGTGAAATTCCTTTTTAGTCTGGATTATGCCGGTTTTTTATTTTTCTTCCAATTTTAATAAAGTATTAATAAAGTTTAAAAAAAAAGCTTGCGGTTTATGACTCGGGAGGTAACTTGATTCTCGTAGTCTCTCATTTGCGAGCGCTCATAAATTTAGACCATCTCGTTCCTTCCCTTATTGATATTGGTCTGAAACTTTTATATCGCTTTCTAAGGCTTCATTCTCACCTCATATCCCTCCCCACCCCCTCAACTATCCGTTCATTCGTTAAACTTGACTCACGTTCCGTACATATTGCGGGGATTTCATATAAAAAGGTCGTCTTCCGTCTTCCGTCGCCATCATTTCGCTCGGCGAGTTAGAAAGACGTGCTTTGTAGAAAGAATGACGTTTGTTGACACTCCCCTGACGTCACGGCTATTCAAAGGAGCATGTAAACACCAAGATCGTGCTGTGACATCTAATTCTAAGAAGATCAACCTTGAGCCAAACTCTTTTTATTGCAGTTTCGAGTCCATTGGGAAACATTTTAAATCACTTGGAGATGTTCTGAAATGCGTACACCAAGGCTATTAAATTTTTATCTGCGAATACATAGTAGAAGATTTGAAATCTTTCTAGAAGGGTCTTTTCTTGTTAAAAAGGTTTAAAATCTGTCTAACGAAGTGTCTTTTTTTTGTCAAGAGTCAAAATATGGCTGTAAAGAGTCCTGATATAAAGAGTCAAAATCTGGCTGGAAATGGTCTTTCTTGTCAAAAAAATATAAAAATTTGGCTGAAAAGGTTTTTTTTTGTCCAAAAAGTTTCAAAATGTGGCTGAAAAGGGTCTTTTCTTGTAGAAAAAGGTTCAAAATACGACTCAATTATCTCTTGAGACTTTTGTCTTCTCAGAAATGCGTAAAAAGGGCGGTACGCATAAGACCAATGCGTGTTGCGGAGAAATGTTTGATGATGCGTAAAATCACGCACAATGCGTACCATTTGGTCACCCTAGTTGGAGATGTTTTGAAATGTGCTATGTAATTTCTATGTACTAGTAGACTGCTATCTACTAGTAGCTTTCTATGTACTAGTAGACTGTTATCTACTAGTAGATTACTATGTACTAGTAGACTGCTATGTACTAGTAGATTTCTATGTACTAGTAGACTGCTATCTACTAGTAGCTTTCTATGTACTAGTAGACTGCTATTTACTAGTAGATTACTATGTACTAGTACACTGCTATCTACTAGTAGCTTTCTATGTACTAGTAGACTGCTATGTACTAGTAGATTTCTATGTACTAGTACACTGCTATCTACTAGTAGCTTTCTATGTACTAGTAGACTGTTATCTACTAGTAGATTACTATGTACTAGTAGACTGCTATGTACTAGTAGATTTCTATGTACTAGTAGACTGCTATCTACTAGTAGCTTTCTATGTACTAGTAGACTGCTATCTACTAGTAGCTTTCTATGTACTAGTAGACTGCTATCTACTAGTAGCTTTCTATGTACTAGTAGACTGCTATGTACTAGTAGATTTCTATGTACTAGTAGACTACTATGTACAAGTAGATTTCTAGGAATTTTGTAGCGAATTGGCCTTTTCGAAAGATTTACGTGTTAAATCGCCATTTAAATTAAAAGGACGTTTGTATATCAAGTTAGATTTCAATTTAATATTCACGTTCCGCGAGGATATTGAAGTAATCCGTAATGAATTCAATTTCTCCGACTGGTCCGTCCGTAATTACTCCCAGTCTAATTACGAATGGATGCGGAAATCGATTGTCCAGGGAATGACGACGGGACGCGCGAAGGGGCCTTCGCAAATTATTAATCCATTGATGAATTCCCTTAGCTTATTGTCACAAAATCTCGCGAGACTCGAGCCCTTCTCTATAAACAAAAGCATTGATTTATTACGTTTCTATTGAATTAGAAAAAAAAATTCAATATTCCGTTATTCTTCATTAATATTCAGTGATCTGTAATCCTTTCTTGCTTTACAGGACATTATTAACTTATCGATTTGTCATATTAATGAGGTTCCTTTGTCGTTTTCGAAATACGAGAGTTATTCCCTAGACTTTAAAGTATGATCAATAACTGAAATTGGTCATTAGGTACTTAAAAGATGCTAAATTTGTGGTCTAAAAGGGTTTGAAAAGTTGTTTTGATTGTCGGAAAGAATGACGGCAAGTTTTGACCCATTTAACAACCTGGGCGAAACAAAAAGTAGGGGGTGGTTTTTGTGGGGGGTGGGCGACACGTGGGCGAGAAGGGGAAATTCGAGGGTGGCGGTTGGTATGCCTGTCCGACTGGGAGGCATCACGGAGATCAGTCACCCAAGGAGTCGCGACGTGAATTAAACTCGGAATTTTCTTTATTTTCCCCCTTGAGTTTTTGTCCCTTTTGAGCTCTCGGAAGGAGATTGCGGAGGAATTTTTTTTTGTGACCTGTGTTTGAATAAAATCTTCGAGAGTGGCACTGTACCAGGGAGCCGGGTATCACCGGTCTGATAACGGTGGACTCGTGATATCCTCACCTCTGCCCAAACGAGGAGGTGCCCATCAAGTCGTCAAGCTGGAGGAAATGACTGAAGGCCCGAACCCCATCGCTCAGGTGAACACTTTTTCCACAAAAATGAAAATCTTTACAATAAAAAATTGTTTTTCAATCTCGAAGGATCACGGAGATCCCGTTCCAAATCCAAAGAATAAATAAACCGAGACGTTTGTGAATAAAGGATTTTCTTTTGAGATATTTTGAAATCCTCCCTTTTCTCCCTTTAGAAATTTTTTTCCCCGATTTGTGATTAATTTCCCCCGTTGGAATTCACCATTTTCGGTTATCTGAAGCATTTTAGAACCGACTGTAAATCATACGGGACGTTAAGCTGCTTATTTCGATGTGCGCCTCAAACAAACGTTTCCAGTTATCGTTTGATTAATGCCTGATAATTCAAGCGAATCTTTATGGTTTGGCCATTGCCCAAGGTTAATCTGTTGCTGATGTCAATCATCCGAATTTGTCAAATAGTGGACGGTTTTGTCCTCAAATTAATAGAACTCAAGGTTTGAAGAGTTCCAGCTTTTGTGACATAAAAAAGTGTTTGACCATGGGTATTTGCAGGGCGTTGACATTGTTGAAGGAAAAAAAATGCCCGTGGGGGAGAATGAGAAAAAGGCGAGGAGGGGCTTACTGTCAGAGCAATGGAAGAATCTTGATGACATGTAATTTGTCAACTGGCAAACTTTTGATGAACAATGTCAAAACTGGGCGTTTTTCACTTTTATTCTTCGCCCTTCCAGGTGGCGGGAGTAATCATATGGCTCGAGACAACCTTTTATTGTTAGTATTGTGTTAGTAGTTGTAGTCCTCGTAAACTTCATTATTGGGCGTCTGGGGTCTGGAGGCGATTTGATGCGAAAGCGATCTTGTTCCGAAATCGATCATTGGAGTCGACGATCTCGAATGGGCAGGAGTCCGTTCCAATTTTAAGTACCTGACGACATCTTCGAGGTCTTTGATGCGGCTTTCGAAAGAATTCTTTTCCCGCTTTAATTCGTTCACTTGAGAGTTGACCTGATCGATTTTGAGGTGAAGTATGTTGATCGCTTTGTTGTTCGACTGGATCATTTCGTGGCAACATTCGAGACTTCTTTCGACCTCTTTGGTACTCTGGAGGGCGATCGAATTGCTCTTCTGACCTTCGATGAACGTGTTGAGTCGATCGGTATTGCTTTTAATGGCCGTAATTAGATCGTTTAAGGTTATCCGCTCTTGGAATTCGGGACAGCTGATGACTGGAGGGGGTTGGATCGCGAACGGTGGAGGGACGTAGACGTTACCCCTCGTTTCCGCGACTCTCATACAATCGAGGCAGACAAAAGGCTTTTTCATCTCTTTCAAAAAAACCAACCCTTGCTCGGACAAATTGACGCATTTTAAATGAAACTCCCTCATACACATTCCGCAATTCACGTCCGCGCATTTCGCTTTTTGAATCGGATACAAGCAGGAGGCGCAATGGACCATTTTCTGTCTGATTATTTCACTAAAAATTTTGTTAACACCGTCAAAAATTAAACAACTGATTTTTTTTTCCTTCATACTTTCATCTTTATTTTACTCGAACAAAACAATTTTCGCAACCTTGTTTTTGCTTAGTTTAGTCCCTCCAGGAATTGGCACATTGCCTAGTACTCCTATGTCCTTATAAAGGTTGACTATATTGTTAAAAATGTCAAAAAAACAATCTTAAAAGGCTTAAACCTTGTTAAAAATGAATCCAATGGCATCAAATTCCTAACCGAATAAGCCTGAATTGTCCACATTTTATTCGTAAAAAAAAAAGCCTCAAAAAGCATAGAAACCACTTGAAATCATGGCTATATCTTGTAGAATAAGGCTCAAAATTATAGATTAACGCCAAAATCTGGTTGAAAATGGCTCAGAGTTAAAGAAATGACCTTATTCACTTGAAAAAACATCAAAATCACGTTAGAAAATGAACAAATTCAAGTAAAAATACAATCGTTTCATTTTCTAAATATCACTTCTAAACAGGGGCGGACTGGGACCTTAGGGTGTGGGTGGGTTTTCAGTTAAGGGGGCGCCCTTTTTTATTTTTAAATGGCGATTTTTAAATGTAGATTTTGAGGTTTTTGGACGAAAATTAGGCTTTATAAATATTGATTTCGAGGTTTTGTGACCAAAATTAAGTTTTAAAAATGTTGATTTTGAGGTTTTTGACGACAATTTGGCTTTTTAAATGTTGATTTCGAGGGTTTTTTGACCAAAATTAGGCTTTAAAATTGTCGATTTTGAGGTTTTTGAAGAATTTTTGTGGATATTTGCACAAAATCTTGAGCTTTCCGACACCCCCCTGGGGACAGCTTACGCCCCCCAGTTTGGGAGCCACTGAGCAAAAATAAGGGGGGCGCCGCCTCTATGTATTCACGGGGGGGGGGTTCTGTCCACCCGCCCCCCCGGGCCAGTCCGCCCCTGCTTCTAAAGGTCATAAACTTGTCCAAAATGGCATTAAATCGAACTAAAATGTGATTTATTCCTAGAAAAAGCCTAACAATCACGTTTCAAAGCTATTTTTCATGGAAAAGACGCAAAATCGAGGTAAAAACTGGCAGAATAGGGCCTTAAAATTATGTCGGCATTTAGAGAGAAAAAAGCTCAACTTATCCCTGAAATCCTTCGGGACCCGACTTCATCGAATGTCGACCATCCAAATTCAAATAATCAACTTGATCCACCCCACCCTTTTCATTTTAAAAGCATGCTTTTAGTTTTATTGAGTTTGAACGTTACGTCATCCTGACCTACCCCCTCTAATATCGGTTATTTTCATACGTTTTCCTGAGGACGTTTTACTTTTAAAAAACGACTTGTTCCCTTAGAGTTCATTAATTCCCTTTGAACGTTTTCGTTTTAAAATTTAATTAATTCTCAACGTTACCCTTTTGAGGTTTTAAAGGGTGCAAAACACCGGAGCCATTGGACCGAAAGGGAAATAAAAAAAACTCTGGTTTATTTTCTGCTTCCATGCAAGTTTGTACATTATAATTAGATTAATGGTTTGCTAACGAATCCAGGTTCCATCCGTCACACGGGTCAACGAATCCTCGATTTTTTTGTTTTTTAAAACGCAGACTCATTGTTTTTTCAAATCCATTTGTAATTGAATCAAGTCTCCTTTTATTTAATTAAAACGAAATTCTTAGATATTTTAATGATGAAGTCTGCCCAAGTTTACTAATTACAAAAAGGGGAGGAAAATCCGCGAAAACTACCCTTGGGGGATCCTCTCCTAGGCTACGGTTTTGATTAAATTAATAAGGAAATATTTCCCAACAAAGATTCTTTTCTTTTAATTGCAGATCCCTTTTGATCAAGATTTTTACATAATTAGGATTCCTTCGGTTATATTCTCGCGAGAAACTTTATGATTCACACAATGGAAAGTTACTTGTGAACTTTCTTCAAAGGTTTATTACGGATTGGCTAAGTTAATCGGAGATAATTATCTTATTCACCTTTAACTTTCAACAATGGAGATGTCTGACTAAAAAATTTTTTTTTCCTTGTAATCCTCCTTGGATGTTAAGCAGGAAATCCTCAGACGAGGGTCTTAAAGATGCGAAGGGGATTTTGATCTTTTTCGTTAATGGCGGTGAAATGAGATCCCCCCTTCTTATATTATTCAAGAGACAAAGAAATTACGCAATAAGAGTGGATAAGAGGCCGTTTACGCACGAGGACTTTCATCAACTCAGTTCAAAAACCAGTGAATTTTCTTATGGCTACAGATTTTTGTTATGTCATCCAAGGTTTTCTGAGGTCAAACACCTTCTTGACATATTTTGTAACCTTTTTAAAAAAAATGATAAATGACCTTTTTTTAGGGCGGATTTTCAGTCTATTTTGACAAGAAAGGCCCCTTGAAAGCAGATATTGTACCATTTTAAACGAAAATTGACCTTTTTTTAGGCAGATTTTGAACCTTTTCCCATGTCCAAAGAACTGGGCATGATCCTAAAAAATATTTCGCTAGGAGAAAAAATAGAATAATCTTATTCTCCGATTTGCTCCCGAACTTATGAACCGATTTTCGATTTTTCGGTCTCGTTTTTTCTAATATTTTTTGAAGATACTTCTAATGGAGTCGAATTTGATGTTTTTTAATTTATACAAGAAATAAAATAAAAAATTTGGAAAAATGTTTTTTTGGAGCACATAAGTAGTTCGGGATTTAAAAATCAACAAAATTTAAAAAAAAATTGTTTAAAAATTTTGTGTAGAACCGGAGATAATCGGAGAATACTAAAACCGGGGCCTTTAGTACACTCTTAAGCACAATTCGTACACTTCAAAATACTTCATTTTCCAGCAAGATGCTTTTTTTTTCGCATGAAAAACGATTTCCGAGGGTATTAGGCTAAATATCATTAATAAGAGTAATTTTAGGTAAAGCGTCTACCGTTGAGATAAACGGCTGACCTAATTTTGAAGAGGCCCCACGTTTGACCGTGAGCTAGGGTCGGGATAAAAGCTCCCCGGGATTAGGTTGAGTCGTTCGCACACCCGAGGAGCGGCCCTTAATAAGATGTAAGGACCCTCGCAAAGCCTCAACCGCAAGGACTCGCCTACGCCAATATTTAGTGCCTTCAGTTGACTAAACTCTAATTTAATTAAAAGCTAAACTGAACCTTTTTTGAGTTCTCGAGTTATTTTTCTTCTCGATACCTCAAGGGTGAAGATAGCATTCATCCCTTTCAAAGATCGTTTCAAAAGCCTCAAGATAAGCTCCATGAACCCAACAACAAAATGCAAAAAAAATTTCTCGCTTTACTCTTTACCACGAAAACTAATTACGTAATTAACTGTGACATTTTAGGACTAATTTCTATTATTCGTGTCCCTTTCGCTTTTCCCTTTGAACCCTACCATTAAGTCCAAACATCAACCTCTGATAATATCGAGAGTGTTCAATTAGTAGTCTCTAAAAGCCCCATATTGTTTAAACTTTAAAGAATACTTTAAACAATTTTTTTCCTCGAGAAAAAAAAAAATTGTTTTTCTTCAACTAATGACCTATATAATGACCTTTCAAAAAAGCCTAATGACATTCTTGGACCTTTCGGCGCTAAAATTATCCCCACCCAGACACAAGTTAGGAAGAGAAGGAATCTCCGTTTTTAATTACTTTCGAAAAGTTACTAAAAAACGGAAATTATATCGGAGACTCGCATTAAAAAAGGATAATAAATTAATTTTATCGACTTTCCTTTTAACAAGTCGACTTTAAGCACTCGAGATAAGAATTTTAAAATACTTCAAAAATAAGTAAGACTTACATAAATGGCAAAATAAGGAAAACTTAAAAGCTTTTTCCTTGTATTTTGGTTATGTAAGCCAGCACGGCATGAAAGTTATGCCGAACTGTATACTCGAGATGAATGGAAGGTTTGTGCCTTTATTTGTCGACTGGAAAGGATCTTTTTGATGACTAATATCGATGATTGGAGACCATATAGGCAGATTTTCAGCATATTTCGTGATGAGTGGTTATCAAGTTACTGTCATCACTATTTTTACCCCATGATTAACCAAAAAAAAGTCCATAACCGAAACCCGTGCGCTTTGGGGTCAGGAAAGTTTTTAAGGTGATTTTTTTCGTTTTTTCACCAATATCTCGAAAACCGTAAATAGTAGGCGATATAATTTTTAGTACAAGATTAAAGATAATTAAATTTGCTATAATTTTGAGCTAATATGATTTTTTCGTAGGACCAAACGTTTCTGAGCTACCAGGTCGCAAAAAACCGGGGTTTTCTATTTTGACCTCTAAAGGACAGAAGACGTCATCTAATCAAAAAAGTGGACTTAATAAAAGTTGTAGAGAATTTAATTACCTTTTGAAAACAACTCTCAAAAAGCAATTAACGAGAAATAGGCAGGGGTGGGGGTAAATTTCAAAAAATTTCAAAACAAATTTCATTCAAAAATTGAAATTTCAAAAAAATTTATAAAAACAAAATTAAAGCCTATAAAATTTTCTGCAAATTTGACTTAATAAGATTTTTTGTAAGACCAACCGTTCCTGAGCTACGAGGCGACAAAAAAGCGGGATTTTCGAGTTTTTCCTATGAAAAAAGTCAGATTTTAGAAAAGTCGGGAAAAATCAAGGAAGGGGATATCCTATCAAAAAAGCGTACTAAGTAAACGTTGTAGAGAATTCAATTTCCATTTAAAATCAACTATCGAGAAGCAATTAACGATCAACATGTAGGGGTGGGGGTAAATTTAAAAAACACAATTTTAACCCCAGAAGGACCTGTCGCCTCGTAGCTCAGATACGTTTGGTCCTCCAAAAAATCTTACTAGGTCAAATTTGTAGCAAATTTAATACTCTTTAATTTTGTTTTTATACAATTTTTTGAAATTTGAATTTTTTCAATAAAGTTTTTTGACTGAATTTTTTTGAGTATTTTGAAATTTACCCCCACCCCTACATGTTGATCGTTAATTGTTTTTTGAGAGTCGTTTTTTAAAGGTTATTAAATTCTCTACAACTTTTATTAAGTACACTTTTTTGATTAAATGACGTCTTATGTCCTTTAGAGGTCAAAATATAAACCCTGGTTTTTTTGCGATCTCGTAGCTCATAAACGTTTAGTCCTACGAAAAAATCATATTAGCTCAAAATTATGGCAAATTTAATTATCTTTAATTTTGTACTAATAATTATTTCGCCTACGACTAACGGTTTTCGAGATATTGCAGAAAAAACGAAAAAAATCACCTTAAAAACGCTCTAGACACTTTTCCCTACGGGGTAGGGGACTTTTTTGTGTTAATCAGGGGGCCTACCCCTACAAATTTCCGTAGAAAAACAAAATACCTTATTTATTTATTTTTTATTTGCCCTTTTCGGGCTTAGATTGACCGGACTATATTTTCACCCAAATAAAGCGCTGGCGACGCCGTTCTCGAGGCTTCGAGTACAGCAAGACAGTTAAGTCGTGCTGGCTTACATATTTGCACTTTTTTTTTAGTCACTCGTACAAACAAATGTAAATGTAAACAGAGTAAATTTAATGTGGAAGCGGTTCGACTAAGTGCTAAAAGGGTGGGTTGGGAGAGTCGGAACTCGGAAGTGATTCCATAGGCGCTCGATAGAGCTTTCCGTGGGTAACTGGGTCAGCTCCATGTGTTATTCAGGTATCTAATAGTCTCAAAAGTAAATCATCTTCAAATTACACCGTTTCCTTTACAAAATAACCTTTTTCTTCCCTTAATCAACTTTCCTGTCAGTTCAAAACACTTCAATTAATACAATGTTAACCTGCTTTGAGTCTTTTTTCAGAACCAGAAAAAATACCTCTAAGCAACAGGAAATTATATATATTTTTTTTTAAATGGCAGCGAAATTGGTTTTTTATAAAGTAGCAATTATCAATTCCAGGAAAATTTCAGAATGTAAACTTTGATCGTTTAATTGTGCAAATATGATTGGCATGTTTGAATATAGAAATGTCCGAAAACAATGGCTACATCCGTTATGAATAAAATCGATGTAACTTGATTTTGGATTTCCACCTGCGCTAAGCGAAATTAAATTTTAATGAGAAACTCAATAAGCAAACATTGTATACCGTATATCACGTCTTGTAAACGAAGCTATGTGTATACTGGAGATAGCCATGTTAATTTGCCTTCATCCTTGTATAATCCGGGCAACATTCCAGTTATTAACCAGAACAGACATCCCTCCTATTCTCTACCTAGATTTCTGATAAGTAACTAAACAAAAAATTCTTTTTTTGCACTTAGATGTGCCTAAAAGGAGTCTTAAGTCATCAAAAAAGCTTCTCAATCTACGCAAATAGGCCTTCCTCGTTTGAAAATGTAACAAATTTGTTCAAAATGGGCCTTTTTTGAACCTTGAAAAAGGTTCAAAATTTGCATAAAAAGAGTTCGTCTGGTCGTAAGTGGTAAAAAAATCAATCAAAAACATGTCTATACGCATGGAAAAGTTACCCCAGGATCAATTCTGTAGTATCATTAAAAAAAGCCTCGAGGCAGCCTCGAGAAGCAGCGGATTTCCTCCGGAAAGGCCTTCCCTAAGCCTATTTTTGATGTCCTCATTATCCCCCCCCCCTCCGCATCAGTAAAATAAAATGGGCCTCCGAGCCCGGAGCCTCCATCGCACCGACCACAAGCTTCAATTCCTCTAGAAATCTGCTAAAGATTTTCATAACCTTAGGAATATTAATCAAGTACATATCAACTCAAACCACGTGATTTTCGCCGCCAAAAGTTCAAATTCTAAAATTAATTTCATCAATGCCCTAAGTAGCTTCTTTTTCGTATGCGGGTTTGATCTGTTGTCAAATGTGAATTCTCAGTTCATGAGCAGCTCCTATAATCGATTTCAACCATCTCCTGCTCTTATTTCCAAAGATGACGAAATTCCATTTAAGTCCCTCAGAAGAGTCCCAGAACCGATTAGTCTTCTACTATAGTCCTCGAGCCATAATATATTTCCGTCACCATTTCCAACCATCTCAAACTTTCCGGTATCGAAGAAATCACGAAATTCCATTTAGGCCCCTTAGCATGGGTCCCAGAACATCTTCCGTGTTTTGAACCGTTCTTAATACGGTCTGCGGATCATCAGACATTCCCATCACGATTTTCAACCATCTCAAATCTTAAGGTTACAAGAAAATCACGAAATTCCATTTAGGCCCCTTAGACAAGTCCCAGAACCGATTTTGAAATTTGAACTGCTATTAACTATGATCCTCGGCCCCTGGGACTTTCCCGTCACGATTTTTAACCATCTCAAACCTTCAGGTTCCGAGAAAATCACGAAAATGCCCTTTATGCCCTAAGCGAAGTACCAGAACCGCTTTCTCGATTCAAGCCATTTTCAATAGGCTTCTACCTGGTGAAACAAAAGCTTTAAATACCAAGTCTCGTTTAATTCAAACAATCCTAGCTCGAGTTATCGCGTCGGTACATATATAAATATATATATAATATATATATATATATATATATATATATATATCGCCAAGATTGGGAATGACCTATATTTTCGTGATCAGGAGATCGTCCTGATCACGAATATATAAGCCTCTAAGCCGAAAGCCGCCGTGAGGCCGGCCCCAATAGCCTGCTTTCCTCCGGAAATCCGCTAAAAACCGTCGAAAAAAGGTCTTTATGGTACAAAAATCTGCCAAAAAAACGTTTCTTTACACGTAAAAAATGGCAGAGGGTATTGGAGGTAATGGGAGAGTGGTGGGAGGTGGTGTAATGTTGGGGGATGTCGTGTAGTGGGTGGTGGAGGTGATGGGAGAGTGGTGGGAGGTGGTGTAATGTTGGGGGATGTCGTGTAGTGGGTGGTGGAGGTGATGGTATGATCTTGGTATATTGGATATCCCTTGATTTTTTCCGACTTTTCTAAAATCTGACTTTTTTCATAGGAAAAACTCGAAAATCCCGCTTTTTTGTCGCCTCTTAGCTCAGGAACGGTTGGTCTTACAAAAAATCTTATTAAGTCAAATTTGCAGAAAATTTTATAGGCTTTAATTTTGTTTTTATAAATTTTTTTGAAATTTCAATTTTTGAATGAAATTTGTTATGAAATTTTTTGAAATTTACTCCCACCCCTGCCTATTGATCGTTATTGGTTTTTTGAGAGTCGTTTTTTAAAGGTTATTAAATTCTCTACATTGCTATTCTCTCCCTAGATTTCTGATAAGTAACTAAACAAAAAAAAATTCTTTTTTTGCACTTAAATCTGCCTAAAAGGAGTCTTAAGTCATCAAAAAAGCTTCTCAATCTACGCAAATAGGCCTTCCTCGTTAGAAAATGTAACAAATTTGTTCAAAAGGGTCTTTTTTTTTGTCGAAATAGGCTGAAATTCTGCGCAAAAATTATAATTATAACCGAAAAAGGTTCAAAATTTGCATAAAAAGAGTTCGTCTGGTCGCAAATGGTAAAAAAATCAATCAAAAACAAGTCTTTACGCATGGAAAAGTTACCCCAGGGTCAATTAGTATCATTAAAACTGTTGAAAAAAGGTCTTTATAGTACAAAAATCTGCCAAAAAAAAACGGGTCTTTACACATAAAAAATGGTATGTAGGTAAAAATGGCAGAGGGTATTGGAGGTGATGCGAGAGTGGTGGTACGTGGTGTAATGTTGGGGGATGTCGTGGAGGTGATGGGAGGATCTTGGTATATTGGGTTGGTTGTTGTGTGGTTGTGGGTGGGGGATTTGTTCGCGGAGAGGGCTGTAGAGCCCCGGATTTCTCAATTGTGTAAAACGGCATTTTTGTTGACGTTTTTTTGATTATTAATTTGTTCTCCACGATATTTTTAAGTTAGTGAAAAACGAAATTTCATGCCTTCTTGCTATTCCTGTTTATAGCTTCGTTAATGCTTTACATCAAACTTATCTAATCGTAAAAGTAGTTACGACTCGGGCTTATAAGCACGAAATACTACAAGGTCGAATAAATTATTAAAAAACATTTCAAAATAAAACTTTGAGTAAAAAAGTTTGAATTGATTATTTTCGAGGGTGCAGAAGTTCTTTCTGATATCGCTCTCCAATCTTCGGCCTTACTCGTGTTTTAGCACGCACTTTAGAAACAGTTTATCGATCAACGATCCAATTTACTAATAGCTATAAAAAAATTCTTTTCAATTTCCCATTCAGACCTCGATTTTTCTACGCTGATAAATTATTTTGGCAAAACGACAGATCTCAACTGTCAAGTTGGTGGAATCGAATTGGATTTTGATACTAATTTTCATTATTTATTTATGGCTTTGAATGGAAATAGATTTTGCTAAAACTCGTCGGAATTTTCGATTTTTTCATTTATCTGTCATTTTTGACTGCGATTCGAAGAATAGAGGAATTCATGGGGTCAAAGATTTCAATCGCAGAAAATTTAGTTTCCCGTTTGATTTCAATCGCTTATATCTCAGGAATGGTTTATCCTACGGTAGAAATGGACAAATTAGTTTTTGTAGGAAATTTAATTACCTTTAATTTTTACCTTATTCGTTTTTTGCCTCGGATCAACCGTTTTGGAGATATCAGAAATCTTATATTTGGTTAAAAAAATATTTATTATTTAGTCGTAAGTTAATGGTGTTTGCACGTTCTATAACATAAATAGGACGTGTATTTCATATTTGCATAAAAAAAACATCGTTCGATTTTTATTTAGAACTTTGTGAGGATGTTTTGTGCATTATTTATAGACGTGAATTATATTTTGGAATGTCTTACTAATTTTTAATTCAATTTCGTTGTAAAAAAAAAGTTTTTTCAAAACGTGTGACCGATCGTGTTTGTTCAGGTTGGCAAAGTAGAATTTTTTTTCCCCTTCATAAATATTTGATTCGTAATTATTGCCTTTTTTATTTTTTCTGGGAGACAAAAATAAAGTTGTTGACTCGAAATGAAAGCTCCCGTTTTTCCCCTTTTTTCGCTCCCCCACCCTTAGGGGTTCAATGTTTGCCTCTGTAATTGCCGAGAATAAAAGTTTTTGACTGATGGACGCCCGGGAGGTTTGAGAGGAATAAATTCAGTTTGACGGATTGTCGCTGCGACAAAAAGGGGGGGGGGCGTTCGCTTTTCTGACTTCTACATCATTTTTTGTTTTCAACGAATTTCTGGAGGAAAGGTTGGGGCTCTTGAGGTCGCCTTTGTCTTCTTTGATCCTTTTTTAACGTTCCTATCTCCACAATTTTTGACCGATTTTATCGAAAATTACACCTTTGGAAAGCTCTTAAGAAGCGTCTGGTTACTAATACATAAAAACTGAACAGTGCTAAAAAATATGCAATAATAGATACTCTTAAATCAATTTACTATTGGTTTGAAAACTTTTAGCTGGTTTCGACCTCTTTTTACATAATTGGTTTATGTCCCATTAAGACTGGTTTGGACCCATTTTAGCTTGTTTGGGATCTCTATAAGTCTTTGGAGTTTAGACCATACCAGGTGTGAATTCACGCCATAAACTGTGATTTTGTTAAAATTTACTAATAAAGATGCTAATTATTGTATTTTAAATTAACACTTTTTATTGCGAATTTTATGAAATTCACAGGATATTTGCGATTCGTTGCATTTTTTTCAAATCGCAGGAAAATTTGTAAACAAAAATAAATACGTACTCATATGACGTGTATGACGTGTACATAAATTCGTATTCGTTAATAATTAATAAAATTTTGCCCAACTCTGGTTTTGACCCCTTTGTGACTTGTCTTTGTGTCTTTTTTGGTCCCCTTTCTATTTGGTTTGGACCCCTTTTGTGCCTAGTTTGGTCCCCTTTTTATTTGGTTTGGACCCCTTTTGAGTCTGGTTTGGCCCCCTTTGTATTTGGTTTGGACCCCTTTTGTGTCTGGTTTGGTCCCCTTTGTATTTGGTTTGGACCCCTTTTTATTTGGTTTGGACCCCTTTTGTGTCTGGTTTGGTCCCCTTTGTATTTGGTTTGGACCCCTTTTTATTTGGTTTGGACCCCTTTTGTGTCTGGTTTGGTCCCCTTTTTATTTGGTTTGGACCCCTTTTGCGTATATTTGGTCCCCTTTTTATTTGGTTTGGACCCCTTTTGCGTATATTTAGTCCCCTTTTTATTTGGTTTGGACCCCTTTTGTGTCTGGCTTGGTCCCCTTTCTATTTGGCTTGGACCCCTTTGTGCCTGGTTTGGTCCCCTTTGTATTTGGTTTGGCCCCCTTTGTGCCTGGTTTGGTCCCCTTTGTATTTGGTTTGGCCCCACACTGTGCCTGGTTTGGTCCCACACTGTGCCTGGTTTGGTCCCCTTTGTATTTGGTTTGGACCCCTTTAGTGCCTGTTTTGGCCCCCTTTTTATTTGGTTTGGACCCCTTTTGTGTCTGGTTTGGTCCCCTTTGTATTTGGTTTGGACCCTCTTTGCGTCTGGTTTGGTCCCCTTTTTATTTGGTTTGGACCCCTTTTGCGTCTATTTGGTCCCCTTTTTATTTGGTTTGGACCCCTTTTTTGTCTGGCTTGGCCCCCTTTCTATTTGGCTTGGACCCTTTTGTGCCTGGTTTGGTCCCCTTTGTATTTGGTTTGGCCCAACACTGTGCCTGGTTTGGTCCCCTTTGTATTTGGTTTGGACCCCTTTAGTGCCTGTTTTGCTCCTCTTTTTATTTGGTTTGGACCCCTTTTGTGCCTGTTTTGGCCCCCTTTTTATTTGGTTTGAACCCCTTTTGTGTCTGGTTTGGTCCCCTTTGTATTTGGTTTGGACCCCCTTTGCGTCTGGTTTGGCCCCCTTTTTATTTGGTTTGGACCCCTTTTGCGTCTATTTGGTCCCCTTTTTATTTGGTTTGGACCCCTTTTGTGTCTGGCTTGGTCCCCTTTCTATTTGGCTTGGACCCCTTTGTGCCTGGTTTGGTCCCCTTTGTATTTGGTGTGGCCCCACACTGTGCCTGGTTTGGTCCCCTTTGTATTTGGTTTGGACCCCTTTAGTGCCTGTTTTGCTCCTCTTTTTATTTGGTTTGGACCCCTTTTGTGCCTGTTTTGGCCCTCTTTTTATTTGGTTTGGACCCCTTTTGTGTCTGGTTTGGTCCCCTTTGTATTTGGTTTGGACCCCTTTTGTGTCTGGTTTGGTCCCCTTTTTATTTGGTTTGGACTCCTTTTGTGCCTGGTTTGGTCCCCTTCGTGTTTAGTTTGGACCTCTTTTGCGTCTGGTTTGGTCCCCTTTTTACTTGGTTTAGACCCCTTTTGCGTCTATTTGGTCCCCTTTTTATTTGGTTTGGACCCCTTTATTGTCCGGTTTGGTCCTCTTTTTATTTGGTTTGGACCGCTTTATTGGCCGGTTTGGTCCTCTTTTTATTTGGTTTGGTCCCCTTTTTATTTGGTTTGGACCCCTTTTGTGTCCGGTTTGGACCCCTTTACGCTGGTTTGAGACCCCTTTTAGACTCTCCAATCCCTTTAGAGGCTCCAAAATCCAAATCGGGCTTATTGTTAGTTAGAATCATGATTCTCTGGAAATAGCCTAATCTGGGCCCATCATGGCGCTAAAAATAGTCCATGGAATCATCAGAATTTTTTTTTGTTGACGTCCCAGACGTTTATGACATATTAGAAATCTTATCAAAAAAGGAAAATCCCTCCTCTATACTTCTCGTTGAGTCAGGTAGCCTTGATTTTGATTGCTATTATCTCGACGCTCTGATATCGCTATTGGTTCTATCTCAGTTCTGCACATAACGTCCTCTCGACAGGTTCTCAGTGTGTGTTTGTGTTTCTTTTGTTATTTTCGGAGTGAAAGTTCTCAAGGATGCCACCGGCCGTTGATCGACGGTGGACACGCCGGAAAACGAAACCGTGGAAGGTCGGATTTTTGTCGTTTTAATGACCCAGATTCGCTTTCTTTAAAATATTTCATAACGCAGACACGTGTTGCACGTGCATTTCTAGGGCTTCCGTAATACCTTTGATTCCCAAGGACTGTCAGGTGCTTTATTGTTTCCTTCATCTTCTTTTCTAAGGTCAAATAAAAGTCTTCGGATATACAGTCATAAATTATCAAACGTGTGCGATAAGATATGAATTACTAACAGGAAGCTGATTCAAATGTTTTATGTACTTACAGGTTTAAAACTTGTTAAAAATTCCTTTTATGGTATGAATGCTTTAAGTTGAAGAATTGAGGAATTTTATATTTAAACGTTCACTTGTTGCTACTTAAAAGGGAAACACTCGATTTTCCCGATAAGAGTGAATTTAGATCCGATATGAAAGGTTGAGTTAAAAATTGTATGGAATTATGATTGAAAAAAGGGGGGTGGGAGTATAAATGCCAGACTCATTTGTCTCTACGTGTTTATTGATCGTTGTGGGTGAGTGGCGGGGGAGTGGAGTATCGCACAGAGAAAAGAGTCTACCATGATTACCTTTTCTCTATCCTTGGGTATAGGGGACCACCTTCCCTACCTACATTTCTACAACCTACTCAGACCCGCACCCCCACGACGTGTAAAGGTAGAGGAGGAAGCAAATAAAAATCGTTACCGGGCCCTTGCGTGTTCTCCGCCCCTCTCCCCGCTTGTTATTCCCTTGAGGTCTTCGCAAAAGGGCTTTCCTTTCTTCTCTTAAATTCCAGACGTTCGAAATTCAATTCACGAATTTATAATCGACACCTTTATGGATCAAAACGTATCCAACTTAAGTTTTTTCTACTTTAAAACCTTAAGTTTTTACACAAGGGAACTCATATATGAGAGCTTTTTTGTCACCCTTCGCCTTTAAGTGTATACTCGAGAACACAGTGGCTTTCTAGTGGCATAGGTGTCAAGTACACGATACGACCCAACTTCAACTTTCTGGAATTCTTTTTATTTAAACATCTACGTCTCATTTAAACAATTTTCGTCGTTTTACGGGAAAGCCTATCCGTGCCTTCTTATATCTACTGTTGGCCTACTTCGAAAATAGAAGGTCAAAAAAGAAACTTGACTAAAGTAATGTTTTACCCGAAAAAATGTAGTTTTTCCTCTAGTTTTAGAAATTGAGAAAGCGAACTTCTAAAGAGAAAAGTGTAAAGGGGGGGTTGAGTTTTTATGTCCTCGAGTTAGAAAAACCTCGTAAAAGGATCAAAGTGAATAATTCTTTTCCCCAACGGTATTTTATCCCCTTTTTACTTTCCTTTTAACGTCCAATCGTATTAAATATTAAAATTTAAAACTGCCTTCGAAGTTCAATAAAAACATTTTAACTCAAAAGTTATTTTTTTACGTCCAAGATTTAATAAGCTAGTTTTTCGAGTGTTTTTAACCCGATAATCGCATTTTTATTTCGACTTTTAGCCAATTTTATGTTGAAAACTCTTCAACTTTTGTGGCAGCCCTGGGATTCATTCAACTGAACTTCCAAATCTGGACTCTATCAGGCTAATAGCTTCACCTCCAGATCCAAAAACGTCAACCTTTGCTTCTTCCAATAACTGGAGGCTGTTAAAAAGGTTGTCGAGAATGGCCAAAAACTATATAAACTAGAAGTTATTGAGTTCTTTAAGGTTTTATGAACTCTAATAAGTCTAAATATAACATAAATAAGACAAACATTATCTGAAAATGCTCATGTGCTTTGGCATAGTTTACGGTGGGATTTAAAGTGAGCCTCCGCCTCCATGGTGCTCAAATAAATGACCCAACTCTCGCCATTCATATTCAGTAACAACTTGGTTAACTCCCA
This sequence comes from Orius laevigatus, assembly GCA_018703685.1. Lineage (NCBI taxonomy): Eukaryota > Metazoa > Arthropoda > Insecta > Hemiptera > Anthocoridae > Orius > Orius laevigatus. Next base: position 28,847 of record JAGWEN010000433.1, read on the forward strand.
GTTGAGAAGGAAACTTTAGTCCCTTTTCGCACTATTCTCGAAAACTAGAATTCGCTTGAGTTTATAAAAATGGTTAACTTTTAAGGAATAAAAAAAATGTAGAGTGGTAACGTTGTGCCTTTTTATTATGCTGTGCAGGGAGAAGATTCGAGGGGTGAAATTGATCAGTGCTTTAAGGTGATATGACTGGAATAAAACTCGGGCATCTGAGTTAAAGTATTGGCCGCTATGGATAAGGAAGAATTTCATCTTGGAGTTTATGATCTCGAGATCTTTAGGGTTGGGGTTTTTCCTACTCGGCTGAAAGCTTCGGTGGGCTCGATTAGGATTCGCTGCGAGTACCATCAAACCTTGGTCATCAGATTTAAGTGCTTCGGTAAAAAAAATCGAGAAGATTTTACTGCATTTTTTTTATTTTGGAAGTTCAGAGATGAATAAATTGTTGCGTTTTCTGTTAAATCTTCTGCCGGGCGGAAATGTCGGAATGTATAGCCTACAAAGTGGATAAGGGGTTGGGGAGTCGAAGAACCGCCGAGAATCCGGTCGGCCATGTTTTCTGGCGCTTACACGCTGGACTCACCCGGAAGCGATATGGACCGGAAGCCGGAGGATATGGTTCCGGCCCCTCCTGGAATTTCGCCAAACTCTCCCTTAAAGATGTCGAAAATCGCAAGTTGAAGCGATAAATTCCGCGTTCTCTTTTTCAAATTATCATTTTGATGCTTTTGTGTTCAATGGTTCGGATGTTTTCGTATGCCCTCTTCAGAAATAACATTTTCCCCCTTGTCCAACTGTATTATCTCTCACGGCAGTATAACCTCCCCTTTATTGGATTTCCCTTGGAGGCTGACTCACCTAATTATAATGAAGATTGAACGTTGAAAGTCGAAAAATTAATTGTTTATTTATTATGTGTAGCGTGTGAAGAACATATAGCGAAGGAGGGTGGGAAAGAGGGAGCAATAATTCTCTCCCGCGGTGGGGTCTCCGAACCACGCCCACGCACACAAACACAAAGAGCCACCTCCCCCTTGGAGGAGAGGCCCTTATCGCTCGGTTTACTGTCCCGCATAAACCACCGAGAACGTGTAGTGAATCTCCTCGTTCTGCCTCTGGGATCGATTCTCAGGGCTAAATCCAGAAACGGGAAGGGAAATTTAATGAAGAAGAATCCTTTGGCTTCATATTTCATGTCCTTTTCAAGATCCGATTACCTTTCTACTACCTATCTATAAAAACATTTCATCCATTATAATCTGATCCAGCATAACGGAACCCAATTTAAGTCCCAAAGGTGTTAGCCTCTGCAGCCAATGTTCCATCTACTCGTTTTCTAGGGTAAACCTCTGCTCGTTGAAGTGAGACGACAAGACAGGAAGAAGTGGAAGATTTTCCCTTTTTCGATGCAGCTTAAGAGTGTAACCTGTAAGGCCCCTGGTTTTAGCTATCTCCGAACCTGTATATCCGGTTGTACTCAAAATTTTTTAAAATTAAATGGCGATCAACTAGCGTGCTCCTAAAAAATATTTCGCTAGGAGAAAAAATAGAATAACCTTATTCTCCGATTTGCTCCCGAACTAATGAACCGATTTTCGATTTTTTGGTCTCGTTTTTTCAAATATTTTTTGAAGATACTCCTAATGGAGTCGAATTTGATTTTTTTTAATTTATACAAAAAATAAAATAAAAAATCTGGAAAAACATTTTTTTGGAGCACATCAGTAGTTCGGCATTTAAAAATTGACGAAATTAAAAAAAAATTGTTAAAAATTTTTGAGTAGAACCGGAGATAATCGAAGAATACTAAAACCGGGGCCTTTAGTACACTCTTAAGCTCGTTTTTGAATCACACGGTTAGGCTTTCCCGTAAACTCGACCAGTTAGACGCCGAAACTATTGACTTTTCTTTGGGATATTCCTATAAATTTTTTTTCCTATTGGTTTCCACTTTCGGATGTAATATTCCGGGGTTATATTTATCCCTTTCGGGCTTTCCTGGCATCATTTTAAACTTCGCTTTTGGCGAATCTTCTTTATTTTTCGACAAAGAATAAAGTTGAAAATAAAATCTCTGTTTCATTTTTAAAAGAATTTTTTTATCTCCATTAAAAAAGTGAAACCTTTGAAATTTGGCTCCTTTTTAAAAAAAAAGTTGTTTCTCAAATACAGAAAAGATACTTAACGCGTAAAACATAAATTTATTTACGAGTTTCCTCTTTAAGCTTCTTAGCCTCTTGTTAAATTTAAAAAAATAAAATAAAATAAACTTATTTGTAGACTGTTTCGAATACGGAGATTAAAAGTCGTACTTGACATTTTAAGCGTACGGTGAAATGAAAGGTCTGGAAAAGCCTATTTTCCTTTGCGAAACTCAAGAATTTCTCGTTCCAATTATTCATAGGGAGCTAAAGTTTAATTAATAAAAGTCTCCCCTCATAAAGTCTGTTTCTAATTTCCTTTATAGCTTTTATTCTCTTAGGATCGAGTAACACGGGGGGTTCATAAGTTTTGATTTAAGCCTTTATAAACCATTAAGAACTCTTCTTGAATCTAAATCATCAGTGATTTCCTGAAATATGCCCTCTTTTAGGTTAAATCCTCGGAGATATTTTTAAAATATAAATAATTTTTAGTTTTTAAATAAAACGACTCCCTGGTGAGTAATATTTACTTAATTGCCCGGGGTTGAAAAGGTTCTTTTATCGTGACGTGATAAACAACCGTGAAAATTAAGGTCGGCTTACGGCAAAAATATGAGGGAGCCAATAAAAAATCGTTCGTCCCCTATTTTTTCCCGGAGTCCCTCCTATAAAAACCATCCTTTCCATATTTTTCCACTTCTTTTTTGGTTATTTGCTCGCCTTTTATTTTTTTTCAAACTTCGATTAGAACTTAACAGCTTAATTGGAAATTGGTCCCATCTTCACCAAATTTTCACCATATACACGGTAGATTAACCAAAAAGTCGTTTTTAATGCGATTTTTTTCGTTTTTTTCCTAATATCACGAAAACCGTAGGTCGCAGGCGAAAAGATTTTTAGTAAAAAATTAAAGATAATTAAAATTCCTATAATTTTGAGCTGATACGATTTTTTGTAGGACCAAACGTATCGGAGCTACGAGGTTGCAAAAAAACCATGGTTTTCTATTTTGACCTCTGAAGGACAGAAGACGTCATCTAATCAAAAAAGTGTACTTAATAAAAGTTGTAGAGAATTTAATTACCTTTAAGAACCGACCCTAAAAAAAAATTAAAGGTCAAAAGTCGGGGGTGGGGTAAAATTCAAAAACATTTCATTCAAAAATTGAAATTTCAAAAAAATGAATAAAAACAAAATTAAGGTTTTTAAAATTTGCTACAAATTTGATTTACTAAGATTTTTTGTAGGACCAAACGTTTCTGAGCTACGAGGTGACAAAAAAGCGGGATTTTCGAGTTTTTCCTAGGAAAAAAGTCAGATTTCAGAAAAGTCGGAAAAAATCATGGAAGGCGTTTTCTAATCAAAAAAGAATGCTAAGTAAACGTTGTAGAGAATTCAATTTCCATTTAAAATCAACTATCGAGAATCAATTAACGACCATCAGGTAGGGGTGGGGGTAAATTTCAAAACACTCAAAAAAATTCAGTCAAAAAATTTTATTGAAAAAATTCAAATTTCAAAAAATTGTATAAAAACAAAATTATAGGTTATTAAATTTTCTACAAATATGACCTAGTAAGATTTTTTGTAGGACCAAACGTATCTGAGCTACGAGGCGACAGGTCCTTTTGGAGTAAAAAATGTATTTTTGAAATTTACCCCCACCACTATCTGTTGATTTTTAATTGATTCTCGATAGTTGATTTTAGATGGAAATTGAGTTCTCTACAACGTTTACTTAGCATGCTTTCTTGATTAGAAAACGCCTTCCTTGCTTTTTTCCGACTTTTCTAAAATCTGACTTTTTTTTATAGCAAAAACTCGAAAATCCCGCTTTTTTTGTCACCTCGTAGCTCCGAAACCTTTGGTCCTACAAAAAATCTTAGTAAATCAAATCTGTAGAAAATTTTATAAGCTTTAATTTTGTTTTTATAAATTTTTTTGAAATTTTAATTTTTGAATGAAATTTGTTTTGAAATTTTTTGAAATTTACCCCCACCCCTGCCTATTTATAGTTAATTGCTTTTTGAGAGTTGTTTTCAAAAGGTAATAAAATTCTCTACAACTTTTATTAAGTCCACTTTTTTGATTAGATGACGTCTTCTGTCCTGTAGAGGTCAAAATAGAAAACCCCGGTTTTTTGCGACCTCGTAGCTCAGAAACGTTTGGACCTACGAAAAAATCATATTAGCTCAAAATTATAGAAAATTTATTTATCTTTAATTTTGTACTAAAAATTATTTCGCCTACTATTTACGGTTTTCGAGATATTGGTGAAAAAACGAAAAAAATCACCTTAAAAACGACTTTTTTTTGGTTAATCGTGGGACCAACCGTAGAAAAACAAAATACTTTTTTTTTTCTTTTATTTGGCCATTTCGGGCTTAGTTTGACTGGACTACGTAGTTCTTTTTTTAAAATAAAAATAAAACTCGTTTTATTATGATAATTCCATCCTTTTCGTAAAGGGTTTCCTACAAGTGTTGCTCCTTTGGGATTAATTAGCATTCATCGGAGGATTTATAGCGCTCGAGGGCTCAAGCTTTGTTGCAAGCTGGCTTTTTAGGAATAAAAACTTTTCCCATTACTCCCGTCATAAGGTTTCAGGCCGACTCAGCATTGAAGAGGCTAAAAAAAAGATCAAGGGGAGCCTCCAACGTTGAGTTTTCTCAAGCAAAACGTGATTTCGAAACAAATTCAACTCGGATCAAAACAATCCCGGAAATTTTAATTGGTTTTCATTTTAATTAATTCTGTTTTCTGTATCGGAATAAGATAGGAAAATCGGGGAAAAACTTGAAAATTGGCTCGAGCAGCTTGAGATTTGGGATTTTCATTAATGCCGGCAACTCGTGAAACTTTTTCCTTCTCACCTAGTTAGCTTAGGCTTAGGAGACTTTTTCTAATTTAATCCCACTACTTGTTCAGAAACGTGTGCTCCCACTTTTATATAAATTAGATTTCTAAAAAATTAATGAAAAGAAGAAAAATTGTAAAAAGGAATTACCAGCGGAATGAAAGATACTCGGTTTGTATGAATCCCTAGGGAAAACAAAAGAGGGAAATCCTTTAATGTTTTTAGTACTCTGGGTTTTAATTAAAACGGGAGCCGGTAACCTCTTTTCTATCAAAACCCTCCCTTTTCGAACAATTGTCACGTTTTTATCTTATCAAAACTTAAACTTCAAGAAATTTATTAATATAAACAAGAATCCTTTTCAGTTCACATCTTCCATTATGCAAAATAATCCATATGGCGCATGTTTGGTTAGCTTATGCAGATTAGAGAAAGGGATGGCTCATGTAAATTCGAAGATAAATAAATATTCGTGTTTTAAAAATTGAACTAAAATTCATTTTTTTTCTCAAAAAGCCATATAGTACCTTGTAAATTTATGGCCTTCATTATTTTACAGAGGAGCTAAGGACATATTAAAGATATAAATATCCCGAGGGGTAGATTTTCATTATATAAAACATCATTTCTGTAGGTGTTTTATAAAGATACGAGTGCGGAAAAAAAAATCCTTTTTGATTAATTTATTAGCTAATTTTGCGTTCAAAGCTTAATCATTTCTAAAGGAATACATTTTTCTTCAAGTATTCCTCCTTAGTAATTAAATTTGAAATAAACAGTCTCGACTTCCTAGAACTTTCCGTTTTTCCGTAAAATACATAGTAAATTAGATTTCAGCATGAGATCCCCAAACCACTTGAAAATGGGTCTAAACTCTAAAATTTTAAAATTGGTTAAAAAATTGACATAAAAAAAACTGTCAGTGAAATTAGAAGTGAGTAACTTTTAACGTCTCCTTTAATTTTCTTAGGTTTATTTCTCCTTTTAGTTGTAGAAATCCAAATATCTCAGGAGATAAGGGAGGTTATGGGGCTTATAACACGTCAAGTACTCATAGAATCACCTCGTAAAGCTAACGGCTACTTCAAAACTCACTCGACATTTTAACAGCCCCCTTTTTCATCGAGTAAATGCCACCTAAAAGTCCTTATACCGAAATGTTGGAAATTAAAATTTTATTTTCGACGTTAAAGGTTTGAAAGGTGAATAATAAGGAAGTTTTTCTGTGTTCAAAAAAGAAAAATAAGGCGAAACTTTGAAACGATCGACGCCAAGGGAAATCAACCAGTGCCACAACGCTTCGTTGGTTAGAAGTTGATATGACAAAAAACTTGAGGTAAAAATTCAAAGGCAACTTTTCGTCATTTTAAGCCGAAATGCTTGTTTAAAAATTGGAACATGTCCTTGAAATCGGGTTCATTAAATTTCCGAGGGTTCGAATTCCGTTGTCTTGTTAGCGGTAGAAAATGAAAATAAAGTGAGAATGGGTTTGGGCCATTAAAGAAATTGATGTCGCCCCTATTGTGTTTCCCGCAATCCCTGCGTAATATAGAGGGCGGAGGGTGGAAAAAAGGGGCCAAAACAAGGACGTTTTTGAGAATAGTTTGGCATCGTTCCGCGAATCAGAATCTCGGAGATTAAAGGGGCCGATGAATCGAACGGTGTGCCAAACCTATGAATTCCATTTAAGGAAAAGGGATTGAGATCTCGTAGGTTGGTATACCTGGTGCTCAAACATTTCATTTTCGTGGCTTAGACCAATTTTTAGCTTATTTGGACCCCTATGTAGTCCAGTCAAACTAAGCCTGGGGTTGGAAAAAAATAAGATATTTTGTTTATCCACGGAAATGTGTAGGGGTTGGTCCCCTGATTAACCACAAAAAAGTCCATAACCGAAACCCGTGCGCTTTGGACGCTAGAGCGTTTTTAATGCGATTTTTTTCGTTTTTTTCCTAATATCTCGAAAACCGTAGGTCGTTGGCGAAAAAATGTTTTGTACAAAATTAAAGATAATTAAATTTCCTACAATTTTGAGCTAATACGATTTTTTTAGGACCAAACGTATCGGAGCTACGAGGTTGAAAAAAAAAAACCATGGTTTTCTATTTTGACCTCTGAAGGACAGAAGACGTCATCTAATCAAAAAAGTGTGCTTAATAAAAGTTGTAGAGAATTTAATTACCTTTAAGAACCAACCCTCAAAAAAATTAACGGTCAAAAGTCGGGGCTGGGGGTTAAAATTGAAGTTAGAAAAAAATGAATAAAAACAAAATTAAGGTTTATAAAATTTGCTACAAATTTGATTTACTAAGATTTTTTTTAGGACCAAACGTTTTTGAGCTATGAGGTCACAAAAAAGCAGGATTTTCAAGTTTTTCCTATGAAAAAAGTCAGATTTCAGAAAAGTACCACCCGTCAAGTACCCAGAAAAGTACCTGTTTTTATAAATTTTTTTGAAATTTCAATTTTTGAATGAAATTTGTTTTTAAATTTACCCCCACCCCTACCTATCTCTCGTTAATTGCTTTTTGAGAGTTGTGTTTAAAAGGTAATTAAATTCTCTACAATTTTTATTAAGTCCACTTTTTTGATTAGATGACGTCTTCTGTCCTTTAGAGGTCAAAATAAAAAACCCCGGTTTTTTGCGACCTCGTAGCTCAGAAACGTTTGGTCCTACGAAAAAATCATATTAGCTCAAAATTATAGCAAATTTAATTATCTTTAATTTTGTGCTAAAAATTATTTCGCCTACGACTAACGGTTTTCGAGATATTGGCGAAAAAACGAAAAAAATCACCTTAAAAACGCTCCTGACGCCAAAGCGGACGGGTTTCGGTTATGGACTTTTTTTTGGTTAATCATGGAACCAATCCCTACACATTTCCGTAGAGAAACAAAATACCTTATTTTTTCTTTTATTTGGCCTTTTCGGGCTTAGTTTGACTGGACTATATTATATGATGCTAGGATTTGTTATTCTAGGTAGGACCCAGTTTTTGATCGTTTTGGACCCTTTTATGTGGTTTGGACTCCTTACCCAGTTTGGACCTTCTTGACTAGTGGTTTGGACCTATTTTTAGCTTAGCCAGTTTTGGCGATCAATCCCTAAAATAGGCTTTTTGAACTTTCCTTATTTTGCAAAAAGCCCAATTTTGGGTCTCCCGACTTAATAAATAATTTTTTGTAAAATCCTGGCAGTCCTGAATTTATAATGAAAGCTCTTGTTTTTAATAGCGCCCTTTTTATTTATAAATTGCTTTTATAATAAAGCCTTATAATTTACATATTCCATTACGTCTTTGATGTCGAGAGCAGCCTAGTCATTCGTGTCCTAAAGGATCGGATGCGTGTCACTTTCAGAGTTTCTGAAACTTCGTAGACCGTTTAAAACTGAATTCATGCATATCCTACCAGGCCCACCCCGACAATCATGCAAATTTTCAATTTTCTCAACCACGGATCACGTCAGGGGATTTTTTTTTTTACTCGATGTTTTATTTCTGGTCGATTGTTTTCTCGTGAGTGAAGAAATCGTAGAAGTTATCCAGACAAGCTGCCATTCAGCTCCGATTTCCGTGTCCATATTACAAAATTTTAGGGTCGTATCTCGTCTAAAAGTTTGCCTCAACGAGTAAAACGTCCTAATTCGTTTTGGAAAGGGCGCCGAGGGGTTCGAAACACAATAAATGATCACAATAAGGGTTAAGTTATGAAACACAAAACTTATCCAATTAAAAGCCATCTAAAGATTATTACTCTCTCAGAAATCTCGCCCAACCTCCTTTCTCTGTGTCACAACTTCGATTTATATCCCCCCGGGAAGGGGGGGGGGAGGGCTATCACGTGAACCCAAATGTGGATTTCTACCATAAAATCACACTTTTTATCCGAATATCTGCCAGACTTTTGACTTGACGAAAAAATGGATCCTAGTACACCCCCCTTATTTAATGAGGAATCGATTGGGATCAGTAGCTTACGGATCTGACGTACAGGGTGCTCCAGAACGACCCTAACTTAGTTATTTTAAATACGAATCCTATGTTTTGACGATAGAAATCGATTGTACGCTTGATTTTACATAACTTTTACTTCGACCACTTTTTTGAAAGAACCAAACTTCTATTTTAGGATCGTTTTAGACCAAATATGAGATAGTTTATATAATTTAGGGTCGTTTTAGACAATTTAGGATCGTTTTAGACCAAATATGAGATAGTTTAGATAATTTAGGATCATTTAGACCATGTTTTAGAATCGTTTTAGACCAAATATGAGATAGTTTAGATAATTTAGGATCGTTTTAGACAATTTAGGATCGTTTTAGACAATTTAGGATCGTTTTAGACCAAATATGAGATAGTTTAGATAATTTAGGATCGTTTTAGACAATTTAGGATCATTTAGACCATGTTTTAGAATCGTTTTAGACCAAATATGAGATAGTTTAGATAATTTAGGATCGTTTTAGACAATTTAGGATCGTTTTAGACCAAATATGAGATAGTTTAGATAATTTAGGGTCGTTTTAGACAATTTAGGATCGTTTTAGACCAAATATGAGATAGTTTAGATAATTTAGGATCATTTAGACCATGTTTTAGAATCGTTTTAGACCAAATATGAGATAGTTTAGATAATTTAGGATCGGTTTAGACAATTCAGGATCTTTTTAGACTAAATATGAGATATGTTAGATAATTTAGGGTCGTTTTAGACGATTTAGGATCGTTTTAGACCAAATATGAGATAGTTTAGATATTATTTATTTGGATCATTTAGACATGTTTTAGGATCGTTTTAGACCAAATATGAGATAGTTTAGATAATTTAGGATCGTTTTAGACAATTTAGGATCGTTTAGACCATGTTTTAGAATCGTTTTAGACCAAATATGAGATAGTTTAGATAATTTAGGATCGTTTTAGACCATGTTTTAGAATCGTAGCGGCAATAAAGCACCGGTTCCCATTGATCACCAGCATTGTCGGCCGTGGTTAGGATGTGGATGGGTGACCGTCCAGTCCGGATCACGGCCCTGTAGTCCCCCCTCCTACCTCCAGGGGGGTGAGGCAAGGGGGCTCTTAAAATACTCTGATGTAGAATAAGAGCTAAAAAAACAATTTAGGATGATTTTAGACCATTTACACTCTAGCTGGTACAGCCTGCATAAAATAATAAAACATCTTAGCAAAAAGAGACAGAGAAAGTAAAACAACAAAATTAAATTGTAGAAACGAAAAGAAAAAAAAAACTTCAGGTAATTTAATTTTGAGAAACAAAAACCAGAGGGGGAGAAAAAAAGATATTAAAAGCGATATGGCTTCACGAAAACTGGACAAAAAAGGGGACGCTAAATGTTTTCGTCAATGTTTACTTCCCTGACATTTTTTTAAAAATCGAGTTTTATTAACCCCCTTCCCCGCTTGACAAATTTTCTGGGCGATGAGTTGACACAAGATTTTTCCTGATTTTCCTCCCAATCAATAACGTCACCTTTCCGTTTGAAAGCTCTCTTACGACATGAAAGATTAATTTTTATAAAGGCAAAATATTTCGGTTTACTTTGACGTTGTAATTTGCTTAAATTGCTCCCCTCTCTTTACATCGATCGGTTTTGTAGCTCTCAAGATCAGAGAGGGGGCTTTGTATCGTTTAAATGAACGCCCCATAAATATTAATGAATTTCCAAAGACGTTTCAACGTTAAAATAGTGCATACAACCGTAAAAAGTTTACCAGAAGGTTTAAAGAACGAAAACTAAAAAAAAATCGACATTTAACTTCCTCAATTTTTGACCGACTTAATCGACATTTATACCGTTGGAAAGTTCTTTCGAAATGCTAGAAGACATACTTAAGCATAAAATTGCTCAGACCACTCCTTAGCCCTCAAAAATGGGCTTGAACGTGAGGCTACATTCGTTTTTTGAACTTGGAGTTGATTTTTGAGGATGATGGAACCATTTGAGCGCTTTGTTGTATTATGCAACTTTTATAGTCATTGAAAAAAGCTTTCTAACGGTATAGATAACGAGTAAATTGGTTTAGAATTAAGGATGCTATGTACGTGTTTTTGTCAATCCTGACCGGGGAACCTTACCTTGTCTTCAAATATCAAAAATTAGTCCGTTTTGTGGTCTTTTGAATAAAGTGTCTAGTTTGAACCCTGTCTTAAGAAAAAGCCCTTTTAGTTGTCTGAATCAATAAAACGGGAGAAAACACAATCTCGTCTTTAACGACGTTGAATTTATTCTCAATTGAATTTCAGCCTCGACTTGAAACAATTTAAAACCCCGGGGAGGAGAAAATAACGAGCTCGTTTTGTCTTCGGGGCCAAGAAAATGTTTCGGATGAGAAATGAAATCACCTTCGATGTCGCAATTAACGCCTTAGATTCAAAATTCAATTTTCAAACTTCTCGATTGAAACTTCCAAGTCGAACATGTTGAATTTCCGGATGATTTCAAAAGAATCTCGTTGTTTTCTGAATCGCGGAGAAGATTCATGGCTCCATTGGGATTCGAGGTCAAGGCTTTCTCGGAAAAATAATCCGTCTTTTCTTGTTTTTTTAGGTGATCGCTTTCATCTGCGGACTGATGGTTATGGTTCTCCTCGTTTTGGCTTTGGTAAGCAATGACTGGCTCATGGCTGCTGGCTGGAGGCAAGGACTCTTCTCACATTGTATAGGAGAAAACGCTCCGACACCTCTTCCTTTCAACGTGAAAAGCCAAGCTCCCGATTGCTACAAAGCGAGGGACGTAGGTGAGTCGATTTTCACTTTTTAGCGGATTTCCGTAGGAAAGTAGGCTATTGAGGTGGTCGTCACGGAGGCTCCAAGGCTAGAGGCTTATATATTCGTGATAAGGAAGCTCTGGGGATCACAAAAATATAGGATGTTCCTTTTATGTTTAACCCAAGGGCCCCAGGGCCACCCCCAGCCTTGGAAGCGGCGCCGGTGACGGCTGAATCGACGTTGTCAGACATGATAAAATGGTCCAGGCAATGGAAACGGGATAGTTCACTCTCTTGCTTTTCCCACTATCACTTTTAAACTAAAAGATAAACCAAGAAAGATCCAAGATCACCCAAAACAGATCAAAGTGACTCGCACGGAAACCCACGTGTGTTCCGTCTCACTTCATCAACAAACATGGCGACCCACCCGCTCTTCAACCGGCCGTGCACAACCGGTGGCACCGACACAACCTCCGGCTTCGTCCTTATCAAAGGGGAGCGGCCGCCCCTTTTCTCTTATCATTTGAAGTAACTTTTGGGAAAAGCAAGAATGCGAGCATATGACGACACGAAAGCACGTGTTTCCCGTCCATTTGACCAAAGACATGTCGTCACACCACGACGTATATATTATGGGTGGAAATGAAATCAAAATTTTAAAATTTGGCGGGGAAAATCACGTGGTTTGAATTGAAACTCGACTCGAAGCCGACAGTTTTTGAGGAGGGGGGGGGGATTGGATATCAATGATAGGATTTGGGAAGAAAGCCTTTCCGGAGGAAATCCGCTGCTTCTCGAGGCTTTTTCTCCTCTAAATTTTAGTAATTAAGGCGGAAACATTCAAAACTTGCCCACCTTTTCGATTGTTGGCTCCTGAATTCGTTTTCGACCCTAATTAACTTCGACCCTCCCTTCATCCCAAACTAGCTGACGCTTCTCCCTTCCTAGGCAATTACCGTCGGTCGGGTATCTACCGCTATTAGACAAGTCTATCCATTGTTAGTCGAGTTATCTCCGTTTCCAATTAACTCGATTCCAACTGGAAATAATCAAAAGACTATTGATAATTGAATTGTTTTCAGCGTACATCAAAATTGCAGCCGGCCTCTGCATAGTCGCACTCGTCACAGATGCTATGGCGACGATTCTCACAGGAATCGGCCTCAAAACTAGCGATTACAGAACGAAATATAAGTTCTATCGGATAGCAGTTTATGTTATGATATTATCATGTAAGTTTCAAGTCGCTTTTTATTTTTTTTATTTATTTTTTTGTTTCAGTAATATCCGTTTTGATGGCTTTAGTTGTCTATCCAGTTTGCTTCGCAGCTGAACTTAATGAAGGTAATGTTGAAATTTTCCTTTTGTCATTGTCTGAGTCAATTTGGTGACTTGACAAGGGGCTGGTCCTGGTTATGTGGCCAAAAGGTGCTTGATAAATTGGCCTAGTTTGATCAAACTTTGATTTCAGGGAACCGGATGCTCTGGGAATTCGGCTGGGCGTACGGGGTCGGATGGGGTTCGGCGATATTCCTCTTCGGCGCCGTCGTCCTCCTTCTTTGCGACAAAGAATCCGAAGAGATCTATTATAAAGAACGAAAAGTGGGCGGGGCCTAGTGCGCCGCCCCCCTGCCCGATTTGGTTCTGTAGCCAAGTGTCGGCAGGGAACCCAAACGGAGGTAGCCACACATAACAATTTTATCTTCTCTGGCCAATTCCTTGTTTAACCATTAAAATGCGAAAAACCTGGTCCCCCTTCCTCATAAACCATCAAAATCTTAGCTTTTTTACCGATTCACTTTCATTTCGTCTACGCTCTTTCAAATTTTTTAAAAACAAAAAGGTGAACAGACAATACTTTCGAACCGCATTTTTTTCATTTTTCACCTTAAAAACGCACATTTAATTTTTTAGACTTTACCTTAAAACTAGAGAGCTCTCAAAAATGAAATTTTAGTTCAAGGCGATACTAGGTTAAAACTTGCAACAGTGGCACAACCTAGTGCCCTTTAACTAAAACATTCCACTTTTTAAGCCTTCTAGCTCTTGAAAGGTTTCACATTTCAGTTTAGGGTTATCCTCCGCACTACTTTATAAAAATGTGGTTTATTCTTCAAGAGAGCTGTGACGTAGACAATATTGTCCTTAAAAATATAAAAAAAAATTATTAATTTAAAAATTTTCTCTTTTATTTAAAAAATTCTAGATTGCTGTAAAGTACAATACGGTTTAGTATAATTTTAAGAATGTTAACAACATTCATAATTGAAAAAAAAAAAAAAAATGAAAAAACAGTTTTCACTGTTTTAATTATTATTCAAGGCTTGGCCTTGCTTAGTAGTTATTCTGGTTTAATTTATTGACTTGACAATATTGGCTATAATGCCTTTTACGAGAATATGAAAAGTGCCTCTGTTATTTTATAATTGTTTATTTACAGTTTTAAGGTAAAAAAGCTAAGAATTTCCATTTTTATGAGTCGGAAAGTGGCCACCTAAGCGAGATTCACAAAATTCCGACTTTTTAACAAAAATATCATTTTTCTGGGACGTTGGCAAGGTGTGCTTTGAAAACAAGGACGTCGTTTTCTTTATTTTAAACTTTATTTTGTGGCTACCCAAGTGTTTTATTTACTCATTTAATAACTTTTTAAGTTCTTTGTGTGGGGAAATTGTGACAGTGCTCCGTTTAGGTAGGGAAACAAATTTCTGTCTTTTCTGACCCGAAGGTGGACAGTGGAGGCATTTTGTACATAATTTTGGCCATTTATCCAATTCTCATTTTCCATTCCGACCCCAGTTACCATTTATTTATCTCGAAAATTATGTACAAGACCAAAGCAGAGCAGAAAAACGGATAAACGCACCTTTTTTTAAAATGAACATATCTCAAAATGCTCTTATTTTATTAATTGTATATACATAAAAACTTCCAAGTATACAGTAGTATAAGAGTTTTTACAGACTGCCATTCATTTATTTAGTATACAGGATTCATTTCGTGGCAAACCCCGCTTGTAAATACACTTGTTTAGAATTTATTTCGAATTTAAACAAATTATTTTCAAACATAATTATTAAATTATAGTATTTATGTAGCTATAGATGTTATTTATTTGTACATGGGTGGATCTACTTATATGTAATATTTTATTTATGATAGTTTATTGGTTTGAAGTTACTTATTGTATAGTCTGGCGTCGTCATGGCAACAAAACCCAGTCTACACAATAAGGAAATCTACGTTTTTCATCAATTATTTTTAATGATACATATAACTAAACATAAGAACATGCCAAAAAAAATACAAAATTCGCAATAATAAAGCCAGAGTTTATAATATAAAATATGTGGCTCCCAGCTGGGAAAAACAATATGTACTATGTACTGTATATTACTGTACTGTATATATATGTATGTATCGTAGGCATGTACTACATTATAAACAGTAAATATAATGTACTGTGTGTACTGTATATGCACTGTATATACGCTCTGTATTAATTTTATAAGAATTAAGAAACTGAAAGTAAATGGACTGTATATACACTGCATACATACATTTTACGTTTGTGTATTTTTGGTTGCCATGTTTAAAATTGGTTTAAAAAATTTTTTTGGCATGTTTTTGTCGTTTTTAAGCTTTGCATTTAATAAAAGAGCTTTATTTAGTTTAGGCCATTTATAATCTCTGGAGGCCGGCCTTATCCCACCTAACCTTATGTCCACTTTTTTTTTCGTTCCCCTCCGGCTTTAAAAGGGTGCTGTGATATTTCTTTTTCATCGACCACCATTATTCACGTTCCTTTTCAATTATTTGTGTTTATTAATTCAGATGTTTATTTTTTTACTAATTTTTTTTTCCTTTTTTTTTCTTTTAGGCCTATATAACATATCATTGTATATTTTAATAATATATGCATGTTGCGATTTATGTTAATATTTTTATGTACGACATTTATGTACAGTGTTGTAAGTGGATTCACTCAAGAGATGTGTATTTTAAAAAAGAAGCACTCTGGCTTATATTTTAACAAGAAAAACGCCTCCTTTCTTTTGTCCAAAAATAAATAACAAATTTGTAAATATTTTAAAGCCAGGGATTGTGTGCGGTTTTTATGTTTTTTATAACGAGGACCATATTTCAAGGTGTAAATAATTTCTTTACCCCCTCATACTTTATTTGGATCTGGCGATTTAGTTTTTTAAATATTTGACGTCTTGTAATTATTATAAATTAGGCTACAATGCATGTTAGTGTGTAAACAATAGTTTTATATTATTAATTGTTGTTTATATTAAGGAATAAAAGAAATTATGAAATTATTATGGGAATACAACGGAATAGTTTTTGGATGTAATTTTGGCATTGGCAAGTCGACAGAAATGACGTCAAAAATTTACACATTTTCAGAATGTAAAATTTAACAAATAAATCAAAACTGGTTTTATTATTTTATTGTACTTTTATTGTGTTGGGCTGGGTTTTTCACATTATTTTTATCTGAAAATTAGTAATTGGTTGATTATCCCTCATTGCTTAGCCTGGGATGGTTAGAGTAGGTTAGGAAGGAGGCTAGGAAAAATGAATGACATCAACATCTTCAGGGGGATCCGACATCAAAATTCTACCAAGTGTGCGAGAGAGAGGGAAGATTCCCAAAAGTAGTTTCCTCGTTTTGGGCACTAAAAATGGTCGGAAATTTTTTTTGAAAAACGCGTTCTCATTCTTTTGGAAAACTACGTGCTGTTTAGGGAGCAGTTTTTCCTGAAAAATTTTCCTCGGGAAAATAAAAAATGCAATTTTCCACCAAAACTGAAATTTTGAAAAAACAGGTAGTCATCTTGTAGGTTTCGACGAGCTGATTTCAAATATGCTAATATTAAGAAGATCGAATGAATAGATTCGTCGGTACGAGATTTTTAAGGATTAGATGCTGCGGGGAAGGGGAGTTAAATTTTGGGGAAGCAAAGATGACTCATCATCCTTCAAGGTCATCGAACTTTACAAACGGCTTAATTTTTTCTCTCTATTGTGGGATTGTTAGGTAGGTAGATTTTTTTTTCCATTTCATAATATTTAGGTCAAAACCACAAAAGACTCATGATTTTTTTCCCCCCAATATTCCCCAAAAATTTAGTTTTTCTTTTCTTTCTGAACATATTTTAAGGCTGTTTTTCATCTAAAACCTTAAAATCGACATTTTAAGAGCCCAATTTTCGTCCAAAAACCTCAAAATCAAAGTTTTAAGAGCCTTTTTTTCGTCCGAAATCTCAAAATCAAAGTTTTAAGAGCCATATTTTCGTCAAAATACTCAAAATCAACAATTGTAAATTCGCGTTCGTAGATTTCAGAAAATTTTATAAAAACAAAACTAAAGATTATTAAATTTGCTAAAAATTTGATCTACTAAGATTTTTTGTAGGACCAAACGTTTCTGATCTACGAGGCGACAAAAAAGCTGGATTTTCGATTTTTTACTATCAAAAAGTCGGATTTTAGAAAAGTCAGTCTGCAAAGGATAAAAATTTAAAATTACAGAAAGATAACATTGTAGAAAATAAAGCAGGCAAATGGATTCTTGAAATAAAAAGCAGTTTGAAGAACCCTGACCTTGACAAAGGGAAAATTTATCTCCCCCCCCTCATTTAACTCCCCGGAACCCCGCAGCATCTAAGCCTTAAAAATCTCGTACCGACGAATCTATCCATCCGATCGTCTTAATATTAGCATATTTGGAATCAGCTCGTCAAAACCTACAAGATGACTACCTGTTTTTTCAAAAATAAAGTTTTGGTGGAAAATTGCACTTTCTATTTTTCCGAGGAAAACTTTTTTGGGAAAACTGCTCTCTAAACAGCACGTAGTTTTCCGAAAGAATGAGAACGCGCTTTTCAAAAAAAAATTCCGACCATTTTTAGTGCCAAAAAACGAGGAAACTAATTTTGGGGGTGATAGTGCTGCGATCTCTTGAATGAGAAACAAACAATTCTGATGGGAGAATCCCCCTTCAGTCATATGTTGAGTTACTTCTTTTTCACTTTTTTAAAAATTCTTTTACATACTTCAGGTTTTATCCTTGGGATTGTGATAATCAAAAGTTGTTTCTCGGCGTCGAACGATGACTTGATATTTCCTAAATCGGCATCCGGAGGTATTTCAAATCGCCTCATGACATGCCTTTGAGTAAACGAGGGATTTTCCGCACTGTCGACGATACTCGAAAATGCTTCGATCAACAACCACTGTCCATCTACTTTGACAGTCACGTTTTCTTTGCTGAAACCTTTCATGTCGACTTTGACCTTGAAATTGATTTATTTCTGCCCTCAGGATCAAGTTGCTTACCATCATGATCCGGTCGGAAATGGCGACCTGGGTCGCAATAAGCTGCCCGTCGATCCAACCTTTGTCTTCACCCCTGTTCCTGTTATCCACGTGGAAATAACCTCTTCTTTGAACGGACACATTTTTAAATCTCGTCGTCTGCCCTCCTTTTAAGTATCTCTAAAAACGATTTCTTTCCATTCTTTCAATCCTCAAACACTACTTACTGTGGACGAAAAGAGCTTTTTTGGTTTAGAAATACGACTGAAATTTCTCAAGAATTTTGACGTTAACATTGGAATAAAGGTGTAAAAAATCTCTAAAAAATGTTGTGTTTTTTTGACTACATATTTTTATTTTTTTAACCTTAACAACTGTTTTTATGTACATTTTCTTTGAGTTTTAACAAAAATTCCTTCTGGAAAAAAAAGGTCTGGAATGGCCTGGTCTGGTAGATGTGGTGGAGGATCCCCATAACTGGAACTTTCTTATAAAGAGATCTATATTCCTCCCTAAATCACCTTACCACCCCACATCCTTCCCCCACCTCCCCACTCATCACCTCCCTTCCACTACCCCCTCTGCCTCAACATTCTTATCACCAGGTCTGCAGAGCCCCGGATTTTTGAGAAACTTCTAGTTATAGGGTCCATCCTTCACCGTTTTCTGATTCGATTGCCTAAAGAAATGCGAAATGTTACAAAAATATGCCTTTAAAATAAATTTTTATTACGTAACACTTAAATAGTATAAAATCACATTATGACTAGAATAGGTTTATTTTTTCTTCCTGATAACTTTTTTTCACATCAAACATCGAACTATTTCCTACACACCATAAAAATAGATTTCCGAGCTGGGATTTTTTGGATGCCCTTGGCTGTTTTGAGTAGATTTTGCATTCATCAACATGACCTCATTTCAACAAATTTTTGAGTATTCACAACCAAATGGAGAGCCGATGAATTAAAAAATATTAGTGTTGGTCCAGAGCACAGATTCCAAATTGAGATTGGTCATGTTGTATGGAATGGTTTGTACTCTTTCGTGCTGCAGTGTATCTTTTAAAAATGTGGATTTGGAGAGAATCGACTATAGGCCTAAATAAATTGAGTTAGGTCATGTTGCTCTCTAATGTGATTTTGTGTTTCCGAGCTCTAGTTCTTTGGTGAAAAATCAGTGCCGTAATCGTTTTAAATAAATCGGTTCGTGATCGTCGGTGAACGGTTTGAAATCGGTGTCGGTGTTTCGCCGTACTCCACCGTCTTTGCTCGTGAGCCAGTAGGTGTCTAGAACTCCTTTACCCTAAAAAAAAGTTAAAAATGCTCAAAAATATCAGAAAATGAGGTTTACCTTAATGTCTACAAAACCCCGATGTTCCGTTTTGAAGCCTCCGACTTCATCTAATGCTTTCTTCATTTCTAAACTTATATGTATTCTCATGGCTGAAAAAGATGCATTATTCACATTAGCGTATAGTCTTGACTCTTTCGGACCAATGGTTCTCCCATAAGGATTACAAACGTTTTCGAGCTAGAGGTCAAAAACGAAGCAAAGGGAGACAAAATCTCTGGAAACTGGACATAGTGCATCCATTAGGGCACAAAAATGCTGTGGCAGTTAATTATGGTGTGTGCTTCGATTGCTTCGCCATCTTCCTAATGGTCATTCTATGTTCTATGTTTACCTTCTCCAGTAGACTCCATCCTAGATGCTGTATTCACTGTATCCCCGAACAAGCAATATCTGGGCATTTTCGTTCCCACAATTCCAGCAACCACGGGTCCCGTATGAACTCCTGATCTTATCTGCAGCCGTTCATTCGGCCTACTCGGAAGCGAAATCAAGGTCGATCCGTCCAAAAGGTCCAAAGCCATCGTCGCGATTTCAGAAACATGACGCTTTCCTTTAAAAAACGATTTTTTTCAGTCGCCTCTTATGTCTTTTTTACACGAACCATTTTTTACTGGTAAACCCGAAGCGACCATATACGAATCTCCGATCGTTTCGACTTTATAGACGTCGTATTTTTCGATCAAGGCGTCAAAAAGCCTATAAACTTTGTTGAGAAACATGACAACCTGGAACAGAAATCGATGACATGGATAAATTGAAAAGCGACTTACGGCCAACGGAGTGCAAATAGCGGCGATCTCAGTGAAACCTACAATGTCACTAAAGTATACGGTCACTTGTTCGTAATATTCAGCAGGAACCTGAAAATTCAATGGAAATCAGAAAGATGCTAAACCTCCACCTCACTTGTTGCGTATGCTTCAATCGTTGTGCGACGCTTGGTGGAAGCATTTGAAAGAGCAACGTATCGCTTCTGTGCTTCTCAGTCCTCAGCTCGCTCGCCTTTTCTGCCAAATTGGCCGCGTACATCTTCGACACTATTAGACATCTCGGTTTTCAAAAGTAGCACTAGGTACCTGAATTGTAGCGACTGCATTTCTCACCAAAATGATTATGATTGGAGATACGAATAAAACGATGACTAATATTGTGATTCCCACCGCCTCCTGTTGATTGGCATCCCTCAAATCTGAATTGACGTAGTTTCTGTAAAAGATCATGTTTTCTTTCAATATCACATGCATTATCTTTTAGGCGACCCAAATCATTCTAAAGCAATGCCATTTGGACTTTTTGGCTCGATGGATGGTATTTGGAGTGCAACTTAGGCAGTTGCAACTTGCTCTGCTCAAGTTGTAGGCGCAAGGGGAAGGGCTTAGCTTCTGTCGGGGACATGGGTGTCAGGGACCAAAGAAACGTGAGCGGTTGCCATTAGACCCGCCAGGTGCCACTGATGACTCGAGCCGTTAATCCAACATCAAAATTCTACCAAGTGTGCGAGAGAGAGAGAGAAGAAGCCCAAAAGTAGTTTCCTCGTTTTGGGCACTAAAAATGGTCGGAAATTTTTTTTGAAAAGCGCGTTCTCATTCTTTTGGAAAACTACGTGCTGTTTAGGCGGAAATTTTTCCGGAAAAATTTTCCTCGGAAAAATTGAAAATGCAATTTTCCACCAAAACTGAAATTTTGAAAAAACAGGTAGTCATCTTGTAGGTTTTGACGAGCTGATTCCAAATATGCTAATATTAAGAAGATCGGATGAATAGATTCGTCGGTACGAGATTTTTAAGGATTAGATGCTGCAATGAATTACATATAAAATTTTATAAAAACAAAACTAAAGATTATTAAATTTTCTCCAAATTTGATCTACTAAGATGTTTTGTAGGAGCAAAGGTTTCTGATCTACGAGGCGAAAAAAAAGCTGGATTTTCGATTTTTACCTATGAAAAAGTCAGATTTTAGAAAAGTCAGTCTGCAAAGGATAAAAATTTAAATTACAGAAAAATAACATTGTAGAAAATAAAGCTGGCAAATGGTCCTGAATAAAAACCGTTTGAGAACCTGATTTGACAAAGGAAATATCTTTCTCTTTAAACTCCCCGAACCCCCAGCACTAAGCTAAAACTCGTACCGACGAATCTATCCATCCGATCGTCTTAATATTAGCATATTTGGAATCAGCTCGTCAAAACCTACAAGATGACTACCTGTTTTTTCAAAAATAAAGTTATGGTGGAAAATTGCATTTTCTATTTTTCAGAGGAAAACTTTTTCGGAAAAACTGCTCTCTAAACAGCAAGTAGTTTTTCGAAAGAATGAGAACGCGCTTTTCAAAAAAATATTCCTACCATTTTTAGTGCCCAAAACCAGGAAACTAATTTTGGGGGTCATAGTGCTGCGATCTCTTGAATGAGAAACAAAAAATTCTGATGGGAGAATCCCCTTAACCATACCATAGAAGCTCCCCTGTTTTCTGGTTTTTCCAGTTCGGAACCACAAAGTTTGAACTTTTCGCCGAAAAATCCCTCGAGTGTTGTGTGTACCTGATTTGCGTCCTCACTGTCTTCTGCAGCTTTCTCAACTCCTCCACATAAGTAGCCATTAGGTCGAAATAATCTTTTGCCTCTTCGACACTCGACCTCTGCCTTATGTTGTTCAAAATCTTCTGTTGACTAAAATTGAGTCGTAATTTTTAACCCAATAGCGATACTCACTTCCGCTGCATAAGATGAAAACTTGGCATTTGAGCTGTCAGATTGTTGTAGAGGCTTCTCAAATGAGGCCAGTATGTAAACGAACCGTTGAGTAGGTCTTGCCCGATGACCGTATCCTGAACGAACCTTATGTAGTTCTCAGGCTGGAGCTTCCCTCTCCCGAAAAAGTTGATCCCGTTCACCATCGAAATCCCCAAATGCTCGATGCTTCTCAGTAAATTTTTAAAAGCGATCAAATACCTGAAAATACGATCCAGCTATAATTCACAAAATTATTATACTTCAATGCGGTAAGAAAAATATATTTTCCAGACGTTACATATTGATGAAAAACGATTTTACTCCCCTTCTTTAGTATTCAGAACAGAAGTAAAGCGTTCAATTTTATTATGTTTTCTGAATTTTAACAAGCATTTTATAAAATTACAACAAAATGGAAGCAACAATGAAAATAGAAACCTATTGAATGCCATTATTCAGAAAAATTCATTCATCCTGGGAAAATCTGGAATGGTGAGGGCCAAGGGCGGGCTAACTTGGGCACCTATCGGTTTAACAGGTTCTGGCCTCTAATTGATCAATGACTTCGTGGCCTCTCCTTGGTTAATAAATTGTTAGTCTCCTGAGTTCCTGGCCTCTTAACCATCAGTTCCTGGCCTCTCATTGGTCAATAAGTTCCTGACCTTATATGGTCCATCAGTTTCTACCCCTTTGGTCTTTAAGCTCCTTCTGAGTTCCTGGCATCCCCTTGGACCACGAGTTTCTGCCCTCCTATTCACCAATCAGTTCCTGGCTTCTCATTGGTCAATAAGTTGATTGCCTTCCGAGTTCTTGTCCTCCTGATAGACGATCAGTTCGTGGCCTCTCATTGGTCTCTAAGCTCCTGTCCTTCTGAGTTCCTGGCATCCCCTTGGACCACGAGTTTCTGGCCTCCTATTCACCAATCAGTTCCTGGCTTCTCATTGGTCAATAAGTTGATTGCCTTCCGAGTTCTTGTCCTCCTGATATACAATCAGTTCGTGGCCTCTCATTGGTCTTTAAGCTCCTGTCCTTCTGAGTTCCTGGCATCCCCTTGGACCACGAGTTTCTGGCCTCCTATTCACCAATCAGTTCCTGCTTCTCATTGGTCAATAAGTTGATTGCCTTCCGAGTTCTTGTCCTCCTGACCAGTTCGTGGCCTCTCATTGGTCTCTAAGCTCCTGTCCTTCTGAGTTCCTGGCATCCCCTTGGACCACGAGTTTCTGCCCTCCTATTCACCAATCAGTTCCTGGCTTCTCATTGGTCAATAAATTGATTGCCTTCCGAGTTCTTGTCCTCCTGATAGACGACCAGTTCGTGGCCTCTCATCGGTCAATAAGTTGCAGCCTCCCGGGTTCATGGACCCCCTGATATCCCATTGGCCTATTAGTTCCTGGTTTCCCATCGATCTATCATTTTTCTGACATCTCATTGCCCCATAAGTTACTTGCATCCTACTAAAGCGGTTTTCATCCCCTGGCTTCCCCAAAATTCGTTTTGCATTTTCCTTGACAAGGGTATTTAATCTAAAAAGAAAATACCTCCAAACGCCGCTGTTGTCGGTTTCTTTAATTTGGTCCGTCAGATGGATGAGAAGGGCTGCGTTGACTGAATTGTACCAGTGCAGGACGTCCCTTATCGTGCTATCCTCGCTACTGATATTTTTCCTAAAGTTTACAAAATTCATTACTTTTTTTTAGGTATTTCCTTCTTTCCCCCATGTTTTTATTATCTTTTGCCCCGAAAATTGAGTAGCCGATCATGGTTTAATTAGGGATTGACGGCTCGCTCGTGTGTCAACCAAGCGTGGGTGGGGGAAGGGAAGAGCGTTAACGAGTTTTCCTTCCAGACAGTAATTATCACTTCCGCTTTTCCCTCTGAACGGGAAAAAATAAATAAAACTACCCAAGTCAACATCGAAGAGAAAACAAACTGAAACGTTTCTCGAACATCCCGATATTATTTAATAATTGATTTACGAACTCTTTGACCAATGAACACCCTCTCAAATCATCATTCAATAACTTAACCCCCGACTGTTTGCGTATCTCTTTACTTGATTAGCGTCCATAATGAATATGCCCGCCCCGCACGCAATTTCGCCCATTTGACAGTTCCGGAAATTGGTTCAGGTAAATATTTTTTCTGTCCCCCCTGAGAGCTCAATTAGACCCCCCTTCCAAAAAAATTAGTTTAATTTTTTTTAAATTATTCTAAGTCATAAAGCCTTTCACGTAATTAAAATCCACCATTTTTAACTAAAGTACCCACTCGAAAAAGACAGTGAAGTAGACATAATTAAAATTTCAAGTAAATTAAAAATAAAAGAATGAAACTTTGATTGTACGTGGGAAGAAAAGAGACAAAATGAAAAATGTTTCATGGAAAATTTTTTCGTCTAAAAATAGCAATTTAGCTCCATGAATAACTCTTTAATAAACAAAGTTAATTCATTATTATATTGTTTGAAAGCTCCTTTGAAGAAATAATTAAGTAATTAGCTTAGAATTTTACACTTCCTTTAAACCAATTCACTATTTTAATATACATTTATTTTATTAACAAAATTTACTTAAAATTTCTCAGTTTACCCTCAAAAATGACATTAGGAATATATTTAAATGCTTGACAGTTTTGCTTAATGTTTATACATTAGGGTTGCCAAATCTACCTACAGTAATTAAGATTTTTTTCTTTTTTTAAGGAAAAATGTTCATTTCGTAGGGCTTTTTAAATGGAAAACCAGTTGCTTTACCAAGTTTTCTGAGTTGTGGATGAAAAGAAAAAGTCGATTTTGCATCGTTTCAGCAATTTATGGATATTGGAAAAAACAGTTTTTGACTATTTTAGATTTTTGAATGTTTTTGGAATGAAAAACAATAGCAAACGGTCAATTTTCATTGGTTTTTGAACGAAAAATCCGTCATTTTGGGTGTTTAGATGGATAAGAAGTCGCTTTTATCCAATTTTTGTGTTTATGGATGGAAAAATAGTCGATTTTGCTTGGTTTCAGTAATTCAGAAACTCTGGAAAAAAGAGTAATTAGGCTAATTTTTCATTGCTTTTGATGGGAAAAACCATCATTTTTGGGTTTTTAGATAGATAAACATTTTCTTTTACCTATTTTTATTGTGTTTATAGACGAGAGAACGGTCATTTTGCTTGGTTTAAGTAATTTAGGGTCAAAAACAGTAGTTATTGCCCAATTTTTCAATCATTTTTTCCCACTAAAAGCAATAGCAAACAGCCATCCTTTTATCCTTTTATAAATAGAAAAATAGTCTTTTTTCCCTCATTTTACATTCTTTTCAAAATTTGCAGTTTTTGAATACATAAACAGTCATGTTTTGCGTTAACTGAAGGAAAAACGCCAAATTTGCATAGGAATTTCCTGAATTTTAAACCTGAGATGAAAAACAGAAGACGAAACAATTTAACTTTTAAAATTCGACTTAAATTTTCACGGAGAGAAGTGAAATTAAATTATAAACCACAAAATTAGGGAGCCCATTATCCTTTAGTGGCATGGTCCTTCAATAAAACCGGGGAGGGGGATATTGAATGCCAGGAAGTCTTTTTTAAGCGGGACTAAACGAAAGGTTAGATTAAAGTACGATTTTAACACCCACCGTTAAATTTACAGAGCAGAATGAGATTTGGATCCTTTAATTTGTATTTATCACACCCATTGGACTAACGTGGAATTTGAGAGATGAAGACAAAGGTCACAATATCCGCTTTCGGACCCCTTTCCCGTCGATCGAAATGCCTCGAATTAACCGAATTGAGACTGATCTTTTCAGGTGCAAACCGTGAATATCCCTGATTGGAGGGAATCCTCCCCGCGACGGATGCGACGAGGGTTGTTTTGAGCCTTCCCGTCCAAAATGTGACATATTATGCATGAATAGATTCTAGTTAGTATGCATTTGATTCTGCGTGATAAACACCCCAACGAGGATTAAGTTTTCTAGAGAAATCCGACAAATTTCCCTATCTTTTATGATTTGGGGGTGGTAAGGCTTTGAACTTTGAAAAATGGCCAATATTTTGACAATGTGTCATATATTTAGTGATGCTACGGGAGAACGCTGAGTCCTAGCAAGTCCGGATTAGTCTCATTTTAAAGGTAATTTAATTGCTAAGGATGAATACTAAGAGTCAAATTTCGCTATCTTTTGTGGTTTGGAAGCAGTCAGCGATTTAGTGAAACAAAAAATTCGCGATCTAAACAAAGTAAGTTATGTTTTTGTTGACCATTTCGAAACCATAAAAGATAGCGAAATTTGACTCTTAGTACCTGTCCTTAGCAATTAAATTACCTTTAAAATGGGAATAATCCGGACTTGCTAGGACTCAGCGTTCTCCCGTAGCACCACTAAATGTATGACACATTGTGAAAATATTGGCCATTTTTTCAAAGTTCAAAGCCTTACCACTTCCAAACCATAAACGATAGCGAAATTTGACTCTTAGTATTGGTCCTTAGTAATTAAATTACCTTTAAAATGAGTCACGTACGGACTTGCTAGGACTTGGCGTTCTCCCGTAAAGCTTACTAAAGTGGAAATGAAACCACCGTCAGCCTGACACTGGCCGTCACCCCTTCTCAACCGCTTTCCAATGGCTAACGATGATTTTTATGTCTTATGTCAGATGTGACCCAAAAATTAGTATTAGTGAATTAGTAGAGGGCCAAAACCATCTATTTTTTGTAATTCTCAAACTTAGATAGGGCGTATCTCGATAAGCAGTAATGTTACCGGAAAATTTATTAAATTGTAAATTGTTGAAAATTTTATGCCCTACAATATTGAATAGAGTGGGTTTTGTCATAAAACGCTTAGTTAACGACTTATAATCAAATAACCGAAAATCAGCTTGGTTTTTTGGCCCTCCTGAGGTTAGCACAGGGTTCTCGAGTTTGAAAAATCGGACGGCCAGTGGATCTGTGGGACCAGTTGGAGGAGTGGGGAAGGGAGGCGGTCAAAATACGAGGGGAGAATACGGAAGGACCGCTTGTTTTGACCTTGAATTGAAGGGAGGGATGAGTTTTGAAACCCTCGCTGTTATCGAAAGACCGGCGCTGGATGGCCCCTTAAACTCCGAACAATTCAAAAGTGGTTAACGAAAGAGTTTCGGATTACCTGAAAAGTTCGAGATGCTCTCGAAAAGTGTTGCTGTCGCTGAAGACAAGCTTATTGCCGTTAGTCGTCAGTACGACGACCGTCGGCCACGAACTTAGCCTGTCTAACGCCTGGTCAGTCACTGCAAACCGTGAACTCAAATTAGTCCTGAACAGAAAACAAATATTTTAACCATTTTCTCACTGTAAAAGCTATTTTTATTTACTATGTTTAACTACTTTTGAATAAGTTGAAACGACATTGGGAGAGTAAGAGCTTTTAATTAGTATTTGTGATTATACGCGTAATCTCTTCATTATATATAAAATTGAAACAAGAGATGTGGCTTTAATTAGTAGCCTTTCCAATTACAGTCGGATATAGAAGTAGAGGAAGCAGCCGTAGATGATTATTTTGATTTATCCACCCGCTCGTTAGCTCCTATTCCACTTTATTCCGAATACGCAACGTAAATTCACATTTTATGCGATCGGACTGTAGGTAATGATGTCTATCGCGTTCCGGTTAACTTGAACATCGAGTACCAACTTATGTAGTACATACTTAAGGAGTAGTTTATTGATCTTATACACAGGGGTCGGACTGGGAACTTAGGGTGTGGGTGGGTTTTCAGTTAAGGGGGCGCCCGGTTGGGGGGGGGGGCAGAAAATTTTGACAGAAAATTGGCTCTTAGAAAAATATATTCAGCAAAAACAGAGGTTCCCAAACTTTTTCACAGTGCGCCCCCCTTTTAAACAAATTAAATCCTTTGCCCGAAGTTTTGAATGTTAACTTTGAGGTTTTTGGATGAAATTTGGGTTTTAAAATGTTGATTTTGAGGTTTTTGGACAAAAGAAATTGCACTTAAAACGTTGATTTTGAGATTTTTTGACAAAAATATTTGCTCTTATTATCATGATTTTGATGTTTTTTAAAAAAAATTGTCAATTTAAAGTTGATTTTGAGGTATTTTGAGGAAAATTAGGCAATTATAAATGTTGATTTTGATGTTTTTGGACGAAAATTAGGCATCTTAAATGCTGAATTTGAGGGTTTTTTTTTGTTTTTGTTTTTTGACGAAAATTTAGCTTTTAAAATGTTGATTTTGAGGTTTTTGACCATTATTTGGCTTTTTAAATGTTGATTTCGAGGTTTTTTGACCAAAATTAGGCTTTAAAAATGTTGATTTTGAGGTTTTTGACCATAATTTGGCCTTTTTAATGTTTATTTCGAGGTTTTTGGACGAAAATTAGGCATCTTAAATGTTGATTTTGAGGGTTTTTTTTGTTTTTGTTTTTTGACGAAAAAGCTTTTAAAATGTTGATTTTGAGTTTTTTGGACGAAAATTAGGCAACATAAATGTTGATTTCGAGGTTTTTTGACAATAATTAAGCCATTAATCTGTCCCCCCCCCCGGGCCAGTCCGCCCCTGCTTATACAGACGGGGTTGGTGAATTCCTAAATGATTTTAGATTTTTTTTAAACGTTTTTTTTGCTTCCTCACTTATCGAAGGTATCCATGTAATAGTGGAAGAGGTCAAAAAATTTTTGGTCTTTCGTCTTCAATTAGAAGTTGCAAAACCTTTTTCCTTTCATGTAAAAATGTGCATTAGAACCAAAGATATTGCAGTAAAACGAAAAAAGTTCAAAAATTTGATTTTTAGCTTCAGCGAGAGGACTTTCCCTTCACCGCGGATACCTTAAGTAATGCGAGAAATGAAATTTTAGGGATGTGGATGATAATTTATGAAATTTCGAAGATAAAATTAACGAGATCCTAACCTCTTTTCTATTGCTTAATAGCAAGTACGTGGTCACGAAAGTAATGAAGGTTTAGGTCAAACATGATAGCATTCCGATGGCATCTGGGGCAATTGTGTTAATGTATTTTACAGAATTGTTCAAGCGGGGACATGAAAACTTTTGAAACAGAAAAGTTTTACAATAACAATTCTCCATGTTTATTTATGAAATTGAATTTTTAACGAAAAAGTTTTTTTCTCCTCCCACGTACCTGTAGTCTTCTCCATTCGTAAATATGTGGAAGGCGACCTCGGACCTTTCAAGCTGCATCTGCGTGACCACTTTGCCCAGTTCGGTCGCGATCGTGACCTGCAGAAAAATTAAGATTTAGGAAAGTTTTTTTGTCGGAAAAACGTGTTTATGAAATGTGTGGCTGGAGGGGAACGGAATTTCCCCCGGGGAGAACGGAAGTAAACAGAGATCCCAATATATTAGCCTCCCTCCTACCGCATCTAATGAGCCTATTGCATCGATTTATCACTATTTGAACTCACATAATTGACCCTTAGACACTTTTTTTCAAGAATTACGCATCAAAAGTAACTCAATTCATTTTAAAGTCCAAAAAATTAAGACCCATAGAACATAAATCATTAGCAAAAGCGATAATCAAGATTTTGTTGATCTTTTTGTGGCTATTTTGTCGCAGAAAAAAAAATTTTGATTAAGAATTGACCTGCATCGTTGGGATTCTTGGATAAGGTCGTTCTTCGACCCACTGACTTTTTAACTCTGACGTATGAAACTTCTAAAGAACTCAATTTTGTTTTTCCTGATTATTTCAACATTAGAGGCATAAAATTGAGTGAAAATCGGATCGTTTACGTTCATTTATTGTGTAGATCGTAAAAAGCTTTGTGACCTATTTTCGGGATGTTCAGAAATCCGAAAATTCTCTTCATTGTCTTCATTAACGATCGGCGTTGAAACTAATTCCCATTATTTTCTCAACTCGGCGACTTGATTATGGCCCTATACGTTAATTACGAGGGGGTAGAGAATTTTATTGCTTTAAAAGGTCGATTAGGGTTACAAGGAGAAAATTTAATTTAATAAAAGTATCCTCTTTGATGGTGTAACGTTGCTTTTTGTCCTTTACAAGGGGAAGAAATTGCGACAAGATGATGTTGACGTATCGACCCTGGGAATATTCGTCTTTCGAAATACTTCAAAAATAAGAAACATGCGGTTTCAATTGAATCTAGTTTCGGCCATGAAAGTTTTTCTAGTTTTTTACTTCTAATTCAGTCGCCTAAGCAAAAAAACGCAAAAAATCCTAAATTTTTGGAACTGTCACAGGTCGTTCGGGGATGATGTGAGATGAATCTGCCAAAAAAAAGGAAATTTTGATCATTAAGCTCACCTTCCCACCCCCAAAACTCAGAGTGTGAGGGGCTTTTGATGTGTTCACTCCCACACTAGTCCAAACACATCTATGAAGCTTTTGAGCCTTCGTTGCCTGGGGCACTAACAAGGTTTCGTTTCATTTTATTTTTTATTTATTCCCTTTATCTAGTGAGTATGCCCCGTTAATTTTGGGTCGGCTCTGAGCTGAGTCTTCTACCGCTCGCCGTTATCGAGATCTGCGAAGGAGTCTATTGGAACGTTTTCGTTCGGGAAATGGAGGTAACTTCCTTATCGTTGATTTCGATGACTTAACTGAATCCGACATTCCTGCCCCAAATTGAATCTCGATTGGATTCTTCCATAATGGTTAATGCTTCTCGGATTTTGACAGGAGATTCCGATATCAAGTAAGAATCGATTCCTACTACATACTATGGCTGACTTTCCGGAGCATCTTCCAATGCTTACCTGCAAATCGACTTCGGCGACGCTCACTCTGTAGTGAAGAATGTGCTTGAAGCTGATGGCCGTTTGAAGGATGACGGCTGCGATGGGGATGAAAGGCAAAACGAGCATTTGAAGAAGGTAGCATCTTCGCCATCGTTTTTCTGCAGGGTCCGGCTTAAGTCCGCACCATTTCTTTTTCTCCGTCTGACCTCCCAGCGAGATGTCGTCCGAGTGTTCATCACCTTCCGACATCTAAAATATTCCGACCCCAATTTCCCAGTTATTAGAAACAAATATTTTTTTTTATAAATGGCACCCCAGCAGTATATGTACCAACCAATTGACTCGGAGCACGCTGTGGAAATACTGAAATGTTTCATGAACGAGCAAAATATGATAAAAGACAAAATATTCAATGATTCAAATGGCATGAATTCAACTTTTCTTTTATCACCTTTCGCTTCAAGAATTTTTCTTTATGTTGAAAACTTCGTTTGTAGGTACTTGAAACATCTCGAAAGTCCCACCCACCTTCTTAATCCCTTCAGCATCCTTTTATAGTTTTACAAAAATCCGAGAATTTTTCAACTTTCAAATTTTCTTGGTTTCTCATATGCACCCCATTCCACCTTATCATCCTCCATCATGGTTTATCCGGGAAAAAACTTTTTATTCAATGTTGAAAATGGGCAATAAAAAAGCTACCTGGCCCCATTCGGCTAAAAAAAGTTGAAATGTATAGACAGTTGGGTTCGGTCCAAATGTGTTGAAAAATGCACATTTTTTATCAAAACATCCAACTCAAATTACGTTCATCTAAAGATATCAACACCATCTATCGATTTTAATCTAGAGGACAAAGGAAAATTCAAAACTAGTTACTGAGGCCATGGAAGTGCTTAGAAAAAAAAAATCTCAAATCAGTTTAAAAGGAAATAAACTAAAAAATTTATTTGAAAAATCGATTTAAAACTCAATTTAAGTCGACGTAGAACGAATCCTTTGAAGATTCAAGTTCTTTACGTTTTATTCCAATTTATTTTATAAAATATGTACATAAAACGTTACTTCTTCAGGAAGAAAGAACTTTGGAAGCAGTTTTTCACTCTCTTAAATTTTTTGTCTTAAGAAATTTTTAGCAAATGTATTAATTAGTTTAGGACCAATTAAATTTTTTTTTCAATTTCAAAGTTTTGGAGTGTTTGGTGAACTTGCCTTGCCGAGTCGGTGTTAGATCGGCGAGGTTTCTTCGAGTGGGTGTTGCCGAAAAGAAGAGCGCCGATTCGAAGTGAGTGGCGGGCGAAGACGCTTTGTCCTTCCAGTCGGCGAACAACCCCCTTTCGTCCCATTCACACCCCCCACGAGTGCGTATGTCATGCGCGAAAATGTGTCCGGTAATTTTCCCCGATCCCCTTTCCGAAAACTTGTTGCCAAGCGCCATTCTCCTCTCAATAGCTTTCGACGATCGTATAATCAAGTCGAGATAAATGTCGACAAAGCGAAACAACCAATAAAGTCTCCCTTAAGATACGAATCACAACCGTCATATGAAGTCAAACAAAAATCTTCAATACTTTTATGAAGTCTCAATGAAAACACAATTTATTGTAGGAAAAGTCAATGATTTCAAATAAAAATTATAACAACGTGGTAACAATCACACCATAACTCGAATTTTCTAATAAAGTTGGGCCTCTACAGACCTTCTTTTTTGCAGAGTTACCTAGCCAAAATTTTATGTACAATTACGAATACCAATTTATTCATACTTCATTTTTTTTAGAGATACGATTACAAATTCGTATTCATACATATGAGTGGGAATTTATTTACTAATTTTCCTGCGAAATTAAAACATTCGCTCTAAAATTTGTGATTATCAACACCTAAAAATAAAAATCACAAATATCTTGCTAATTAAAAAAAAATCAAAATTTTAAATGAATTTAAAATTATTAGCATCTTAATTAGGTAGTCTAATAAGGTTGTTATAAAAAAAAGGACAAGTCTTATTATATTGGATAATGGGACTTCAAAAATGATCTCACAAAACCTGGATTTGCCAGGTCAAAATCCTGAGGCAATTTTTATTTTGGATTTGTCCCTTTTTAATGCAAACAAGTGAATATGTTCCCTTTTGATAAAAACAACGGAAGATTCCCTAGGAAAATTATCGTTTTGTACAAGCAAAATAATTGAATTACATTGTAATTGAATTACAATGTAATTGAATTACAAATTACAAATTACAACAAATCGAAAAATATCTATTTTCACTAAATTTTCAAGAAAAATGAAAAACGATCCTTTAGAATTCATTTTCAAAGTAAAAGACATCCTAGATGGCATAATAATCCTAAAAAGACACTCTAGAATCCTTCATCATTGAAAAAAGACCCTCTAGAATTCATTTTCAAAGTAAAAGGCATACTAGGTGCCATTATAATCCTAAAATGACACTCTAGGTTTATTTATGAACGATAAATGACCCTCTAGAATCCTTCATCATCGAAAAACGACACTCTAGACTTCATCATCACAGAAAAAGATACTCTAGAGAGTCTAGAGTTCTTTATCATAAAAAAACAAACACATTTTTGTTGCCGGCCATTACATTTTAGCGGATTTCCGTAGGAAAGTAGGCTATTGAGGTGGTCGTCACGGAGGCTCCCAGGCTAGAGGCTTATATATTTGCAATCGAATTAATTTTTTTTTTGTAATCGGATTAAATTTTTTTGTAATCAAATTACATTTTTTGTAATCGAATTACATACATTTCTTGTAATTGAATTATTTGAATGTAATTGAATTACTTGTAATTTGTAATCCAATTACTTTTTTCCAATTCCATTGTAATTGAAATTACAAAGTAATTCAATTACTTCAAAGTAATTCAATTACTTCAAAGTAATTTGTAATTTGTAATTCAATTACATTTTGCCCTACTCTGTAATACAGCTTTTATAAGCAAAATTACAAGAATCAACTTCAGCTCTTCTAGAAGATGTGAAAAATCGAAAAGTTTGAAAAAAAAATGGAGTTATGCCGTTTTGAAAAAATACTTCTCACTTTAACTGGACTGTGAATTCACACCTAAAGTGGCATAAAGTGTGAATTCACGCCCTAACCTGTGAATTTGTTTAAAGAGACTAATAATTAATTTGTTGCACGTTTTATGCTTTTTGTTGCGAATTTTTTTAAATTTACAGGTTATTTTGTGATGATTTGCATTTTTATTTTGTTAAAACCACGAATTTTGAAGGAAAATTAGTAAATAAAAACATGTTACAACACAAGTTTTTTTTGTATCCTGAAAAATTTTCCGAAATGGAGATAATATGCCGTTTTGAAAAAATGCTCCTCAATTGTAAATAAAATTTTGCCCAACTCTGGTTTTTTGCACTCTTCTCCAACTACCCCTCAACTACTCATATAAATAATTTGATAAAACAAAAAAAACACAAAAACTTCCCCAAAAATATTTTCAAATTTTTTTTCATTCCCAAACAATTTTGAGGGGTACGCGTTGGGATGACCTAAAATTGAACAGAACCTGAAAATTAAATCTATAAAAATCGGGGGAAAAAAGGAAGGGTGTTATAAAAAAGGTGTCTTTTTTCTCATTTTTTTTATGAAACAGAAGACAGGAAGCACGAAAAAAAAGGAACTCCCATCAATATTTCATGGCGATCCACGACCCCTTCAGGCCACTCAAAATGAGGAAGTGTTTCGGAAAGATTTTCCGTCTTAGTGGAATATAGGACTTAAAAAGAACCACCTTATGGGTTATTCATCATTACGAAAAGGTTTATACGTCTTTTTTTATATCCAACGAATCACCGCTTCTACCCTAATGAATTCCGGTGAAAATATTTTTAACGTTTGAAGATTCTCAAGGAGTTTAATATTCAACCAATTTGCAGAATTTGACTGTGAATGGAGACCCCCTTACCCATCCAAAAAAGTTTTCTCATCACCCTAGGGGTCCATTGACTTAAAATTTGGCAAAGCGCTTCCCTAAAAAATAATGTTGCCTTAAAAAGCCCAGCCCCATGGGGATGAGGTAAGAGGACTCTTCTTTTTTCATAGAGCAAGTCTTATTTTATTGAATTTTCATGGAGAAAGTTCTCGAGCATTTTCCCGCATTCTAACGAGAAACCAGGGAAACTCTATACTAAAGTAGTCACATCCTCGTCAGATAGATCTCAGTTTTTGTAGTTTTAATAGTTTTCAATGGCTTACTATATTAACAGTCCTGGCACATCAGGAAATCCAGGTTTTATCCTAAAGATTCCCTTAACGTTTTGAATACGAATACCCCAAAAAGACCTTTGAACTCCAAATATCTTTTCAATACGCCTAAAAGCCATAAAACATCTTAACTTTAATCTCTTAGAACCACTTTAACTTCCCACAACGCCTATTCACCTTTAAAGCCAAAACCTCTCACCCCAGACGACCCCAGACGCTCCCCACTCCCCGCACCGTCTAAATATTGTGACAGCGATTACGACGCCGTTTTTTAACCGATTTTGAAATTATTAACAGATTTGGAAACAGCTCGTCATACCC
The DNA here is from genome assembly GCA_018703685.1 of Orius laevigatus. Lineage (NCBI taxonomy): Eukaryota > Metazoa > Arthropoda > Insecta > Hemiptera > Anthocoridae > Orius > Orius laevigatus. The sequence goes on from JAGWEN010000433.1 coordinate 64,292, forward strand.
TACAAAACGTGTACCTGGTTTTTTGAAAAAAAAGTTTTCCCGGAAAATTCGTTTCCCGATTTTCCGGAAGAAATTTTTTTTCGGAAAAAGTGCTCTCAGATCAGTCTAGAGTTTTCCGAATCAAAGAGAATGCGCTTTTCAGAAAAAAAATCGGACCATATTTAGTGCCCAAAACGAGGAAAAAACGTTTTGACATCTTCCCTCTCTCTCGCACACTTGGTAGAATTTAATTGTCGGATCCGCCTTAAGGCGCTCAAAAACATGATCTCGTTCGAATTGACAAATTCTAAAACCCTTCAATTTTTTATAGTTCTCATATGGCGTTCATACAAGTTCGGGATTCAAAAAGGGTATGGCCAGAATAAGAGTCATTTGGGGAGGTTGAAATTCTATAGTTAAAGAAGGGGTTTAGGAGCTTTAAAACGTCTGGGATCAAAATAATCATCCTCTCCAACAAAATCAAGACACAAGTTCATGAAAAAATTACAGTTTCAACCAACTTTATTAGGTATTTTTTAATTTTTTTTTATAACAAATAAAGTAACATTTTACATTATCTACATTTTAAACATATACGTGTTAATACAGGATGCTTTTATATACATTTAAGTCACACACAGAAATTCTTTTATAATTCAAACAAAAGCGTTATAAAAACTCTTCCTAAAAAAACAAAAATACATTTCTTTTTTAGAATTTCATTTAAAAAAACATTCGTATACTAACGTCTATATGATTATCAATGACAACAAGTGATTTACATAATATACAAAACTATACCATATATAAAAAAAAAGAAATTAAATATTTTATTTACAATTTAAAATTTTTTTGTTAATAACTATACACAATTTGACTACACAAATACTACAAAATGTCTAAAACAAACGAAAAATTTTGTACAAATTTTTGTACAAACAGATTGTCGTGCAACTTGTTTTTTCAAATTTTTTATTTATTTTTTAATCTAATTTGGTTTGTTGGTAACTATGAAAAAGAATTTTCTTGAGAGGAACGTTTATCACATTAAAATATGCCAACAGAAAAATAAAAATAAAATCTTTGGTTCTTTAGTTTTAAAGGTCATGAAATGAAAAATAGAGGATTTCGTTTTTTATCAAATTATAATTTCGTAGCCGATGGTAATGATGTAATATCCTATGTAAACTCTATTAGGCTGCCTATTTTGACAGGGATTCAGCCAATTAATCGTCCACGGCGAGTTGATTGATAGCCGTATCGATCCGGAGAGCCATTTTGTATTACGATTAAGGGGAAAAAATTGTGAAAGAAAAATATGAGTTTCTAGAGGGGAGGAGAAAAAATGGGTTGGAGGACAAAATTAAAAGTTGACCTAAATGAGGATTTTGCATCTAAAAAATATTGTCCTAGGAAATATGCCGGGGGATGAATTTGCTTTTTAATCCGAGCTTTGCAGCTCCCTGAATTGTGGCCAGGCCGCTGCCCTCGAGGACCGGTGAGGGCCAATTTTTTTTAAACTAAAATAGGAGCAAAGAAAAAAGGTGAAAGAGGAAAAAATTCGAGGTACTGAAACATTTCACAGGGGCCTGGGCTATTCGAGGGGAAATCGAAGTTTTAAGATTTAATTTTTCGTCGAAAAACTTCAAAATCGAGGTTTTACAAGTTAATTTTTTGTCGAAAAACTTCGAAATTGAGGTTTTAAGAGTTAATTTTTCGTCGAAAAACTTCGAAATTGAGGTTTTAAGAGTTAATTTTTCGTCGAAAAACTTCGAAATCGAGTGTAGCTGGGCTATTCAATAAGTAAAAAAATACGGAAATTGCACTTTAAACGCTGATTCTGAGGTTTTTTGAACAAAAATTGTCTCTGAAAACCATGATTTTGGGGTTTCTGACAAAAAATTGTCTCCTTGAAGTTGATTTGAGTTTTAGCGGATTTCCGGAGGAAAGCAGGCTATTTTTTTTTAAACTTAAATTTGGCTTTTTGAAGAAAAATTGGCTCTTAAAATGTCTATTTTAAGGTTTTTGAAGAAAATTTGGCTCTTAAAACCTTGATTTTGAGATTTTCGACGAAAAAAAAAACTTTTAAAACTTTTATTTTGAGGTTTATGGACGAAAATTGGGCTCTTGTAACTTTGATTTTGAGGTCTCTGACGAAAAATGTCTCTTAAAACTTTGATTTTGAGGTTTTTAGACAAAAATTAAGCTTTACAAATGTTGATTTTGAAGAAAAATTCTCTCTTAAAATGTCAATTTTAAGGTTTTTGACGAAAAAAGGCTTTTAAAACTTTGATTTTGAGGGTTTTTAAAGAAAAATTGGCTCTTATAATGTCCATTTTAAGGTTTTTGATGAAAAATAGCCTCAAAATATGTTCAGAAAGAGAAGGAAAAACTAAATTTTTGGGGATATTTGGGGGGGGGAGGCCGGTCTAGGGGATGCGCCCGGTGGGCCGAAAACGCCGATCCGCCCCTGATTGTGGCCTCTGTTGGAGAGGAGTAGGGGGAGCCGTTTTATCTTGAGCGGTGATTGGTGGTTCGCCAAGGTCAACGAGGTAAAGTGGGGGTAAATTCATAGCTCAAGTCAAAACGGCTTGTTTTTGCTCGATTTTTGCTAAAACTCCACACCCATAAAGAAAAACTAAGATTCCAACATTTGAGCATTTCATCCTCCAAAATAAGTTTCATTTATCACATAACTCACATTTTTATTTTAAATATCTAGCGAATCAAAACAGTTTTTAAAAATACTGATTTTATCTTGCATTTCAAAAACTATGACACATAAATCAGAGATTTTTTTATGGAGAAGGAAAAGTTCTAAACCCGAATATTACAAAAACGGTCAGTTCAGAAGGGTTGAGACCTTTTAATATTTTAAAAGCTCGTTAAAAGACGCGATATAAGGGGTTGGGGACAATTTATACTTTTGACGTTTTTCCTTTTTTTAATATTTTCCCCTCGACCTGTTCAAAACAAAAATAATTTATATTACATTTCTGACAAAAGAGATTCTCGATTTAATAAAACGAAAATGGATTCTAGAGCGAAAACAAAGCATTATCAATCTGGACCCTTTTTTGACCTAAAATATTTTCAGGTAGCTCAGCTTTGGTCTGATCGGTTACTAATTGACTGGTTAAAAAATAAGAGGAAAAATATTGGATCCTGAAATAAATTCAGTTTATGAGTTTCAGCTACCATGTAACGTTTAGGCTACAAAATGAGAAAGTTTTCCCTCTGAATTTTGCATATTCTACATATTTTTCAACAAAACTGTTTATTTCCTGACCCAATAAAATAGCAAAACCTACGATTTTTTAAAAATTTAATAGTACAATCAACACGAGATAAAGTCACTAAAGCGTAAAACTAATCAACAATTTAAAATATACTATGAAACAATTTTATCTCTTTTACAAAAATACTTTTTGATGAAAAAAAAATTGAAAATGTGGGTTTGGGAGAGAGCTAACATTGATCGACATCAAACATCTAGTATGCTATTGAGGGGTTTTGTACAGAAGAAAAAAAAATTAAAAAAATGTTTATTGTTACTAAAATTACGAGGTACCCGTTTTTGGAGACCGTTTTCTGGTCTGAATCGCACCGCCCTTGATTTTATTCTTTTGGCACTTAGAACGAAAAGACTGGACGGGAAGATTGCGTGAAAGAAATTTTTGAGGTTGATGAATAAAATGAAGGGCAATGTGTTAATGAAATGCCTCGAGTGGGTCTAAGCGGTGGGCTTAGACCGGTTGCTCGGATCAGAGGCTGCTCCCGACTTCGCTGCTTCTTCTCCGGTCGATATGCTTGAGGTAAGTTTCGGAGTAGATGCTCCTCGTCCGGTCGTCGTAGCGGATGGAAGGCCGTCGGACTTCGAGGGATTCGAGGTCGGAAGGTGGCCGCCTGCAAAGCGAGCAGAAAGCGCATTGGAGCGTATTTTTGAACGCTTCTCGGAAATCACGGTTGAAATAAGCGTAGATGATTGGGTTGAGGGTCGAGTTGAAGTAACCGATCCAAAAAAGGGTCACCACCACCACGTCAGGACAGGGGCAAGCATCCCCGCACAACGTCGTTATCACATACCTAAAAACAAAAAACCTCGTTAAATTTTGAACCCTTGCACTCATCAAATATTAAACCCTTTGATTCGTTCGAGCAAAAAGAGGGTCGGGAAGAGGCTTTTTAACGTTTAGGCCGCTTTAAACCGAAATCTCTTCCGAAAGGTTAACGCGGTTAAAGCAGAGCTTTTACCATTTGGAGCCAAAATAAATTGAAAAAGGGTTCCATTGATCCGTACGGTTAGGCCCTTTCGAAAAATCAACCTTCATTCAATTCGAAATGACACATAACATGATATTGGGCATTGTTAGGAGAGTGAATAGAGACTTTTCATCAAATGAGGTTCCTAGTGGTGTACTGAGTTAGGAGGATGAAACTCAAAAAAGTACATTTTTTCATATTTCGTACCCTGATACTTCCACTCATAGAAAGTATTGGTCCTGGAGCTTGCCCAGAGACACGAACTTTCTCAAAGGTCTACAGATTTCGGGAGATCCATAAATTTCGGGGGGAAATTAATCCTTTTTTTCTAACATAACTTGAATTTGGTGATAATTTTATGAAAATGGGGCTAATTTCACTCAAACACATTATAATTACCTAATTAGTTAATTAATTAATTAATGGAAATTTTTTTAAAATCATAACTTGAATTTGGTGATAATTTTATGAAAATAGTACTAATTCTGCTCAAACACATCGTAATTACCTAATTAGTTAATTACTAAATTACTTAATTAAATTTTGGAAAAAAAATTTTCAGTCATAACTTGAATTTGGTGATAATTTTATGAAAATGGGACTAATTTCACTCAAACTCAATATAATTACCTAATTAGTTAATTAATTAAATAATTAATTTTTGAAAAAAATTTTTTTTGCAATCATAACTTGATTTTGGTGATAATTTTATGAACATGGGAAAATTAAGTTAATTAGTCATAATTACCTAATTACATAATTAATTACCTAATTAGTTAATGAAATTTAATCGGGATCACGTGAAGATTATTTGGTTAAAATTTGGTGAAGATCGGACCGGTAGAAAGGCCGTAGCACATTTTTGCAAACTTTAGACAGACATATCTCCGCCATTTTGTCGAATTTCAAAAATCGCTCTCGTCACTTTCAAGGTAACCACGGAAGGAAGATTGTGTGAAAATTTCGTGAAAATCGGATGAAAATTGTGGCCGTGAAGTGTTCCGGAAAAAAAGGCGACGGACGGCCGGCCGGCACCACAGACAAAGTCATGTCCGACAAAGATCAAAAGTCAGTTTGACCCTAGGGGGTCTGGAAGACCCTTCCCCAAAAACCCGAATCCGACGGTATTACAATAACTTCTCTTTAAGAAAGTTAAAGCAGTCAAATCTTCACTTAAGTTTGATCATGTATGGGTCAAGTATGGGGGTGGCCGTGTATGGCCCAACTATGTATAGTCATAGTATGGCCATGTAAAGACAAAGTATGGTCACGTATGGACAAATTGTGGCCACGCATGGAGAAAGCATTTTTACTTTACGTACGGACAAATTATGGCTACAATAAGGTCATAAATAGACCAAGTTAGGCCATAAATAAACAAAGTAAGGCCACCAATTGATAAATTAGGCCATAAATGGACAAACTACTACTACTACTAGTTATTGCTTGTTGATCTTCATATTAGGGAGGTATGGTCAGGGGCGGACTGGGACCTTAGGGTGTGGGTGGGTTTTCAGTTAAGGGGGCGCCAGGATTGGCTTTTAGAAAAATATATTAGGCAAAAACAGAGGTTCCCAAACTTTTTCACAGTGAGCCCCCCTTTTTAACAAACTAAATCCTTTGCAAGTTTTGAATGTTAACTTTGAGTTTTTTTTATGAACTTTGGGTTTTAAAATGTTGATTTTGAGGTTTATGACAAAAGAAATTGCACTTAAAACGTTGATTTTGAGATTTTTTGACAAAAATATTTGCTCTTATAATCATGATTTTGAGGTTTTTGACAAAAAATTGTCAATTTAAAGTTGATTTTGAGGTTTTTTGACGAAAATTAAGCATCGTAAATGTTGATTTCGAGGTTTTTTGACCAAAATAAGGCTTTAAAAGTGTTGATTTTGAGGTTTTTGGACGAAAATTAGGCATCTTAAATGTTGATTTTGAAGTTTTTTGACCAAAATTAGGCTTTTTAAATGTTGATTTTGAGGTTTTTGGAAGAAAATTAGGCTTCATAAATGTTGATTTCGAGGTTGTTTGACCAAAATTAGGCTTCATAAATGTTGATTTTGAGGGTTTTTGACGAAAATTAGGCTTTACGAAAGTTGACTTTGAGGTTTTTCACGAAAATTTGGCTTTTTAAATGTCGATTTTGAGGTTTTTGGACGAAAATAAGGCTTCATAAATGTTGGGGATTTGTGCAAAATCTTGAGCTTTTCGACACCCCCCTGGGACAGCTTACGCCCCCCAGTTTGGGAGCCACTGAGCAAAAATAACGCTTAAAACTTTATGTAATCACGGGGGGCGCGGGTGGGTTCTGTCCACCCCCCCTCCCCCTCAAGGCCAGTCCGCCCCTGGGTATGGTCCATTTGCTCTTTTACTTTCAATGCATTCATTCGGACGTATTTTCTTACCATAGAAAAAATGGAAGCCAGCATAAAATAAAAGTGCCCATAATAATTCCGAGGGTCCTCGCCGCCTTGTGCTCCCTCTTCATTTTAATAATATTCCTATCTTTGGTGGGCGTGCTGTGAATTCCGACCTCGTTAAGGGCCAACGCTTTGCTCGAACCGCCGGAAGATCCGAGCGTGTCGCCGTTACAGTCGCGGCTGTTGTTCAGAAGCATCTGGTTCCCCATCCGGGCGTGAAGCTGCTTCTCCTGCCTCATCGCCTCCTTGAATATCGCCAAATAAGTGAACACCATGATCGTGCACGGAATCCAAAACGATATCAGCGACGAGACAACCGCGTAGATTTTATTCACCTAAAAAACAAATAAAATCAATAAATTTCCTTTTTTCCCTATTTTTCAGACAAAAAACTTCCAAGAATTTCATTTACCTAATTAAAATTAATATTTAAAATATTTGCTATAAGGGGAGAAAAAGATCGGGGGGTTAAATCTCGCAAAGGGCTCCTCTAAACCGAAGAGTAAACAGCCTCTTGTTTCTACTCCAAACAGAAAACCCTTTTTTCTTAGCTGACACAAGGTTCCTTTTCCGTATTAACATCCCAGGAGATACGTTCGAGAAAGGGAAAGAAAAGATTTGAATAATTCCCTACTTACTTCTCATAGGAATTCCTCTTTTTTAAACAACCCTCAACTTATGACAAATTTTATCTCTCAGAATTTCCACTTTTTTCAAAGAGATGAATTATTAACTAAAAAAGTACGGTCAAAGAATTTAAAATAGAATTAAAAAACAAATTTTCGTTCCAAAGTTGAAATGAAACGGAATTTTAAATTTATGAAAATTTTTTTTTCTTTTCTTTCTCTAACGTTTTTAAACGGATTTTAATAAAATAATTTTGCGCTCTTGATCTCTTCTACTATTGTTCTTCAAATACATAATTCTCTCCCGTTCTCGACGGCTAAAGCGAGTAGGTGAGGGCTTTCTATTGTTCGCGAGACGATAAATTCTCATGAAAATTTCCTCGTCGAATCAATTAAAAATGATTAATTTTGAGGGTAACAGTTTTTTTTAGCGAGTCAGCAACGTTTCTTGAGGTTTTAGACGTGATTTATGGTTGTTATTAAAGGGAAGAATCGTTTGTTTGAATTATCTTGTTTCAATTAATTATTATTTAAACTCGATTTCCATATTTAAATGAAAATTTAAGAATTTTCAAGATAAAAAATTGAGGTGTTAGGGGTAATAAGGTAGGAGAGATAGAATAGGACAGAACGGGGATTTTTTGTTTCAAAAATCCCTGAAGAATTAAAGTTAAGAGTGTACTAAAGGCCCCGGTTTTAGTATTCTCCGAATATCTCTGGTTCTACTCAAAAATTTTTAACATTTTTTTTTTTAAATTCGTTGATTTTTAAATGCCGAACTACTAGTGTGCTCCAAAAAAATATTTTTCCAGATTTTTTATTTTATTTCTTGTATAAATTAAAAAAAATTTAAATTCGTCTCCATTAGAAGTATCTTCAAAAAATATTAGAAAAAACGAGACCAAAAAATCGAAAATCGGTTCATAAGTTCGGGAGCAAATCGGAGAATAAGATTATTCTATTTTTTTTTCTCCTAGCAAAATATGTTTTAGGAGCACCCTAGTTGATCGCCATTTAATTAAAAAATAAAAAAATCGTTCCATAATATTAATCGTTCCACAAATGGTTCCATAATATAATTGGTGCTCATTAACTGGCATAAAAATTTGGTTAAAGTTGGCCAGATTTTTGACCCTGAATAAGTATTGAAAACCCCCTTAATTTTAAGCGAGGAATCGATTAGCATCAATAACTTTTGGATCCGACATACAGGGTGCTCCAGAAGGACCCTAACTTCATTATTATGAGGACCAAACCTGTGTTGACAAAAGGAATCGATTCTACTCTTGATTTCCTTTAATTTTCACTTAAAACACTTTTTTGATTGGACCAAACGTTCGGGAGTTACGAATAGGGGGTTTAGGGTCGTAATTAAAGTTTGTAGGTTTTATATGATGGGGGGTTATAAAGGAGGGGATACCATTATCTTTTAGATTCATATTTGAATGGTGGAACCAAAAATTTCTGTCTCTCATTCCCTCGCTTTAAATGACATTTTGAAAATGATTTGTCAGTTTTTTTTAAAGCTGGGCCATTTTCGATTGGTCTTATATTATTTTATTAATTAAGAAAAAATTAATTAAAACATCCTTCGGGATTACTAAGTTATTAAGTCATCCTGATATAGCGGGGAAATAAATTAGTATCGAAAAGATATTTCTTAATTAAAAACGAATCGACTGACGTTAAAAAAAAGTCTCCTTCAATTTTATTTATATTGACTAAAAAAGGAAATCAATAAAATTCACGTCCACTTGAACCCGGAGACCTAATAACTCAAAAAAGTTTAAAAACGAAAAATGAAGATTACGAAAACGTTAGAAAATAAAATGAGCTTTGTTAAGGAACCTATATCGACCAGAAAAGATTTTAAAACTTTTATTTATTTTTTAATGTTTCTCTGAAAGGAAAAATGGAGAAATAAATCGATGGGAAAAAGAATACGATGTAATATTTTTTATAAAGGATAAGCGCAAAAAGTTATACCATTTTGACTTTTTTTCCTCGAACAATATAACGGAAAACTTGTCCGATAAGCTCTTCCTTTTTTTTTCGCCCTATCTCGATAATATAGGTTTCGGTGTATTTTTTTTTCTCTCTCCGACCCCATAGATTTAGGGTGGAAAACAGGAAAAGTGCGGGCGGAGTAAAGACTTCTGTTTTATTTTCTAAAGACGGATTCGAAAACTCGCGAAAGGGGGCGGAAAATAAAAAGTTTTGACGACTCCGCTGAAAACTCGCCGCCGAGGATTTCGTAAGATGGGAAAACGCTGAAAGGGAAAACTTACGAACAAAATTCCACGTACTTCTCCAAAAAAAATTATATTTTTTAAATAACTTTTTTTATTCATGGTAATGACTCCTCAAAATTTTCAGCGCAAAAAAGCCTATTCGAGAGATAACTTTCTTTTTTAAGGATTATAAAAATAAATAAAAAGGACTATGTTATAATTTGTGGCCAGGAGGGGAAAAAAATCCTTTGTGGTTGATTTGTGAGGGGAAAAAATAAATTAAAAAAAAAAGTCTTTGATGTTAAAATCTATTCGCTCTTTGTGAAAGATCGACTCATTAACTCTTCCCTTTTAATCAAGTGTCGGAAACCAGGTGAATTTAAACAAGATTTTTTTTTTATCTTGAAGAATTTTTAAAACTTTAAAATGGCGTTTTATTAGTTTTCTTGCCTGGCAACAAACTGAATCTAGAGTTTAATATGTTGGGGAGGTGGGCGGAGGGTCAAGGAGGGTGGGGGAAATAGTGGAAGGCTGGGGGAGGTGGGAAGAGGTGGTAGATGGTGGTAGAATTGTATGGGGAGGTTTAAGAGCGTCGGGGAAGGTAGGAGAGGCGATTTGTGGTGATATGAAGTGGTGGAATGTATGGCAAAATATATTTTGCAATTGTGGAGGAATATATAAAGCCCCTAATTTTTGAAAAATTTCGAGTTTTGAGGTTCGCTTCCTCCTCCACATTTTAAAAAAACAGAAATTATAATGCGATATCTTACGATTTGTATGCAGCGGACGGACTAGAATTTGGCGCATTTTGTCGCATTTTATAGCATTAGCGCAAATTGTCGACAGACGCAGTTAAAAGCGGAAAATCGATATAAATCACAAATGAAAATGCGATTTACCAACAGGACTCAATATATATTTGTCTGCTTAACTTTTATTAACAAACATGTTTTAATGGGACAAATTAATTTGACGATTTCTCAGAATAATAATAAACAGATTATCTAGGAAAAATGAATTCGTAGGAGGCTAATATTAAAGTGAAATTTCAATTTGTAGGCTGATTGGAAAATGAATATTAATAAAGATAATTGAAACGGACGTCCTCTGGGAGGCCGAGGACGAAATCTGCAGTCTATTAATATGAAACAGTTTGACTTACATACTCGATTAGAACCCGCACGAGATTTTATTATTTATAGACTCTGGAAATCGTATACACGTTACCGGCTTGCGTGTTCCGCCCTCAACTTGCAGTTGTTCTTAATCGTATTACGCCCTTGGAAAATTTCCCCGACATAATCTTTTACATTCGTAAAATGCTTTACATTTTCGACGCCATCATTAATTAACTTTTTTCCACGTGAAACGAACTTTTCCAATTAGGAAATCTTCATAGGGAAAACTTTATGTGTAACTTTTACGAATGATTAATTACCAGGATCGTTTGCGTGGGATATTTTTTATTTTTCCATTCGTTTCTTTTATGTATATAAGAAAGGAACAACGATGCTAACGACAGATGATATGATTATGAAGTGCTGGTATGTAGGATTTGAACCCCGAGGCTCTAGAGACCTTTCCACCCCATCACTACTCTATGGTAGAATTTTGTCTTATTTATAGCTACCTTAAAATCACAAACGTCCGGATGCTGACTTCTAAATTCTTGATTTTCATCCGTCGTGTACCATCCGCACAAAATAGGAACGAAGGAGATTATCGCCGGAGCAACCCACGTGCTTAAAAGCATTATAGCGACGACTTTTTTCGTCATGTTGATCGGGTACTTGAGTGGCTTCACTATAGCGTAGTACCTAAAAAAGAACGGTCAAGTGTCCTCTTATAACACTGCAACCATCATATTAAGTAGAGAGGGCTCGCTTTAAAGGGATTTAGTGAAAAAAGTTAGTTCGGAACTTTTGCACTAGGTTGGGCTGATTGCCTATAGTTCAAGCGAATGAGACAAAATAGGACAATTTTTTGAACCTAAAATGCTAATTCGCTTCTACTATTACAAAACGAGCTCTTTTTATGATACAATATTTTGAGATTTACCTATCAACGCTTATACAACAAAGATGAAGGATGGAAGCGGATGAGAAATAAACATCTAAGGAATTCCAGGCGTCACACATGAACGGTCCGAAGAGCCATTTCCCGGTAAGCTGAACACTCGCGTTGAACGTCATGACCGCGACGGCGACAAGCATATCCGCGAACGCCAACGAAACGACGAAATAGTTGGTGATGATTCTGAGCTTCCTGTGCCTCATGACGGAGACGATGACCAGGAGATTGCCGAGTATGGCGGCGACGATGATGAGACCCATGATGGTCCCTTTAATCGCCGTAGCGACGACATCTGTCCAATCCTGATCGTCGTACTCGACCCGCACTCCACTTTCGTAAATGTTCGTCTCATTTTTTTCACTCTCGTTAAACCCTCCTACGTAGGTACCATCGAGAGTACCCATTTTACCTCTGCACTAGTGTTACGATCCTCCTTTTTATCGGCTCACTTAGTTCCCTCATGGCTCATTCCAGTCCGAGTCTCCGTCTGAAACAAAAGCGTTCTCTCGTTTATATCCGATTTACCTCCAGCTAATTCCATAGATCAATCTCGAGTCTTAAGTGCTTAACGCTACATTCTCTAAGTCTCTCCAGTATATGTGGTCGTACACGAATTGCCTATTATGTAAGATTATTAAACCCACTGATGGTTAATAGATTCTGTTTCAGACATCGAGGGGAAATTCGAAAAGGCCCCTCTTTCCTTTGAGAGCTTTAAAGGTTTCAATCTACAAAGGCCAGATTTTCGACCACCATTTTCGAACTCGATAGAATTTCAAACTTCACTCCATTCTCCTCAACTTATAATTCATAATTTTTTTTAAATTCCTTAACCAGTCCGATCTTCACCAAATTTCACCTCGTAGGCCCTAGAATGGTGTAGAATGTGGTGGTTGGGGAAGAGAAGTTTCAGGGGGGTGGGGGACAGTCAAGGAGGTGATGGTGCGTGTATGTGGGGAAGGGGTATTCAGTGTTGTAGTGGAGAGGTCTGTAGGAACCCACCACCCCGTAATCTTCAAGACCTTCTTATATGAACAGAAAAAAATGTCTTGAAGATTTTTGTCTTTTTGGTCCTTTTTAGCATAAGGGAAATATATTTTGACAATTGAAAACGTTAAAGAGCTTTTGGGGAATGATAACGTTCGGGAGAAAATCGCAATACAGGCCCCCCGTAATAACATTATACGAACTCTCTTTTCACTCAATCTCTTTTTCTATCTCTCCCAGTTCCCTTTTTTTCTTCTTCCAAGAGGAGCATCTCGAATAAGAGATTTTACCCGATTTTACTATCTCACAGGAGGTAATAAATGGAAGGGAGCTCAGAGCAATTTTTTATAGTCGGTTATCCGCCCGTCTGGAGGTTTCTTTAGGCGAATATTGTCCTCATTTTAAGGAAATTTTAAGAAAGAATTCAAAGGTTCGAATTTTGTGAGAATTTTGTACCTTTTTCAAGGGAAAACATGCTTTTTAGCCAGATATCGTACTTTTTTTTATAAGAAAAGAGCGAATTTGAACTATTTTTCATGAGAGAAGACCCTTTTTGGAAGATTTTGAACGAAGAAATTGCTTCAAAGCCAGCTTTCGAAGGGTTTTTATGAGAAAAGCCTCAGTTTCTTAACCTTTATCTATGTCCACCAGCTATTTTATTGAGAAAGTGAATATATAAGGGAAAGCAACGATTTTTTTTCCAGAGAATTTGAAAAAGTATTGGTCCTAGAGCTTGCCAAGAGACACGAACTTTCTCAAAGGTCTACAGAATTCGGGGGATCCATAAATTTTGGGGGAAATGAATCCTTTTTTTCAAACATAACTTGAATTTGGAGATAATTTTATGAAAATTGGACTAATTTCACTCAGACACATTATAATTACATAATTAATTAATTAATTAATTTTTGGAAAATTTCTTTTTTCAATCATAACATGAATTTGGTGATGATTTTCTAAAAATGGGACTAATTTCACTCAAACAAATTATAATTACCTAATTAGTTAATCAATTAATTAATTAATTAATGGAAAAATTTTTTTTTCAATCATAACTTGAATTTGGTGATAATTTCATGAAAATAGAACTAATTCCGCTCAAACACATCATAATTACCTAATTAGTTAATTACTTAATTAATTCATTAATTACTTTTTGAAAAAAATTTCAGTCATAACTTGAATTTGGTGATAATTTTATGACAATGGGACTAATTTCACTCAAACACTATAATTACCTAATTAGTTAATTAATTAAATAATTAATTTTTGAAAAAAATTTCAGTCATAACTTGAATTTGGTGATAATTTTATGAAAATGGGACTAATTTCACTCTAACTCAATATAATTACCTAATTAGTTAATTAATTAAATAATTAATTTTTGGAAACAAATTTTTTTTGCAATCATAACTTGAATTTGGTGATTATTTTATGAAAATGGGAAAATTAAGTTAATTAGTAATAATTATCTAATTACATAATTAATTACCTAATTAGTTAATGAAATTTAATCGGGATCACGTGAAGATTATTTGGTTAAAATTTGGTGAAGATCGGACCGGTAGAAAGCCCGTAGCACATTTTTGCAAACTTTAGACAGACAGATCTCCGCCATTTTGTCGAATTTCAAAAATCGCTCTCGTCACTTCCAAGATAACCACGAAAGGAAGATTGTGTGAAAATTTCGTGAAAATCGGATGAAAATTGTGGCCGTGAAGTTTCCGAAAAAAAAAGGCGACGGACGGCCGGCACCACAGACAAAGTCATGTCCGACAAAGATCAAAAGTCAGTTTGACCCTAGGGGGTCTGGAAGAACCTTCCCCAAAAACCCGAATCCGACGGTATTTCAATAACTTCTCTTTGAGAAAGTTAAAAATTGAATAAAGTAAAGGGTGCAAAATATGGAGGTCAAGAGGGTCTGAGTATGCTGCGGTATTAGTCATGATGGGCAAGGGTGTGAAGGGGGGGACGTTAATAGGGAGGAAGGTCGGGATGGATGTGCTGCTTCAAATGAAATTCCACGTTCTGGAAGGGATCGTCGAGGAATGCAATAATAAATGTATTCCTAGTTTGGCCCTCCCCCCCAAGAACTTCCATACTTCCATAAATTTCGTTTAAAAAAGCGCAAACATTGAAATATGCTCTTAATTTCGGGATTTCGAAACGAAGTTAAAGCCGCAGATGATAATTATCGTTCGCCATATTCGGCTCAAAGTTAGGTGAACATTGTTGCCCACTTTCGCACAAAAGGCCCGTATCCTTTGGGAGATGAGAAAGTTAAGGGTCCCTACATTCCCTATAATGTAATCATTGACTAATGACTTAACTCCTTACAAAGGGCCCCAGAACTTGGTAGAGTTGATCAGAAAATTTCCTTTTCTCGAAAAATATCCGGAGAAATCCTTCGCCCGGGAGAATGGACTCGGGAAAAATATTGTCGGCGGCACTAAAGGAGTGCATTTGAAACGGGAAACGTCGGGGATGGAGGAAAAAAGCCTTTTCTCCGCCCCCAGCCCCCTTCTCTATAAAATAGAAACGTGCGAGGTGAAGTTTAGAAGGTAGAAAATGTAAAAAATGACTCCTCGTTTCCCGCATAAATCAGGTTTATTGCCATCCGAAGGTATAAATCGTAAACCTGGACCCAAGCACGGTCAAAACATTGGATTTCGTGAAAACAACTATCGATATTATAAATCTTATTTGATATTATACAATACAATCTTAAAGTTTCTCCACGAAAATTTTTTTTCAAAGAACTTAAGACGATTTTAGATTTTTAGGTTAAAAGTACGATTTTAAATTGAAAAACCAATTTCAGAACTGTCCCCAACCCTTAGGAACAGTCTAAAACCACATAAAATGTATTTTAATTAAAAGTGTTTTTCACCCTAAAAACCTTACTTTTTACTAACTTACTACTTAGGTACCTATATAAAATTTTGGCTCAAAAAATCGAAAAAAACAAGCTCAGTTTCTCACCCTAAAAACCGTCAGAAAACAGAATTTGGACGAAAATGAATAAGAAATTTTGGGTATAAAAGTGGGCAAGGGGACCCCCTTTGGTAGTGGTGGAAAACAAAATGTTACAAAATCGAAAAACCAACTTCAGATTTTATTTTTTATCCTAAAAACTGTCTAAAATCAGATTTTGGACAAATAGTTTGGGAAAAGGCTGCCCCCCCCCCTTGGAAGTGGTGTAAAAA
Source organism: Orius laevigatus (assembly GCA_018703685.1). Lineage (NCBI taxonomy): Eukaryota > Metazoa > Arthropoda > Insecta > Hemiptera > Anthocoridae > Orius > Orius laevigatus. The sequence continues at coordinate 80,077 of JAGWEN010000433.1, forward strand.
TTTTTTTCGCAACTCGAAAAACAAGCTTCGTATTTTTCACGCTACAAACTATCAAAAAATCCGCTAAAAAACAGATTTTGGACGAGGAATATAAAATTTAAAAAAAACCGTCAAAAATCAGATTTTTGACGAAATTTAGGAATTTGAAATTTTGGACCACAAAAATTGGGAAATAATCCCTCCTTGGTAATAGTGGAAAAAATACATGATAGCAAATCGAAAAACCAACTTCAGATTTGTATTTATCACCCTAAATACCGTCAAAAATCAGATTTTTGACGAAATTTAGGAATTTGAAATTTTGGACCACAAAAAATTGGGAAATAATCCCTCCTTGGTAATAGTGGAAAAAATATATGATAGCAAATCGAAAAACCAACTTCAGATTTGTATTTATCACCCTAAATACCGTCAAAAATCAGATTTTTGACAAAAAGTAAGATAAAATTTTGGCCAAAAAGTTGGGGTAAGGCTCCCCCCTTAGTTTTGGTCGAAGAAAATGTTCTCAAATCGAAAAACTGACCTGAGATTAAAGACGAAATCAAGAAATGAAAATTAAGGGTCAAAAAGTATGCATGTAAAAAGAACTCCCTTAGATGTGGATGAAAAAAAAAGTTTTAAAATCGAAAAATTGTGTCTAACCAACGAAAATGTCATTTGTGACATATTATTAAATTTTTGACCGGAAAAGAGTGAAATTTTTTGTTTCATTCATGTTTGGAAAGGTGTAAAAAATATTTTTTTAGGCGTTGTAGAATTCTATTGTTCCCTTTCTCGTAAGCAGAGAAAACAACTTGTTCAAAAAGTCTCAACATCAAAGCCTTCCTATTCTTGAGTTAAAAGGGCTAATCTTCTGACAACAGCACACCTCGGCCCAACTTCCCCCGCCTAATCAATTGCTTATCTTACAAAGTTGCCTTAAAGTAAACACTTTTGTTTGACCAGTCTGAAAAGCCAATATTATTAAGAGAAAAGAGATAAAAAGAGGGCTTGAGAAAAGGGTTTGTTTAGGACAAATTTCTAAAAAAAAAATTTGGCTTGAGTCCACAGGTCACGTTTCACATGAGCTGAAGTGCGGATACAAGCGTTGAAAGGGAATCCCTTCTTTCAAAAACACAATTCACGCTCGATTTCTTCCCCGTCCGATTTCTATCTTCCCTATAACGTGACAGACGCCCTGACATTTTTGTTTTCCTCCAAAAGGGATAACAGGCGTCATTAAGATAAGACGATATATTGCCCTGAATGCACTGTATTCAATTAATGGGATCCTACATTATAGAGCATTATGACGTAATTGATCACCACCTATTTGAGGGCCTCTAATTGACATGAGCTTGCACCTGTTTATTTGTCCTTAAACTAATTTCAGAATACACATTTCATAGACACGATTTCCCTCTTCATGACTAAAAATATCTATTTTTGACCCAAGACCAAAATCCCAACAGGGCGAATCAGGTTAAAGAGGGTCCTTGGGGTCAATTTGACCCCAAATAACTTTATCATCTGTCACTACTTTTGATTATTCCATCGGACTCTTTCCTATTGTGGTCCAGAATTAGTCAAAATCGAAAATCCCGCTTTTTTGTCGCCTCCTAGCTCAGAAACGTTTGGTCCTACAAAAAATCCTCCTAGGTCAAATTTGTAGCAGAATCAATAAGCTTTAATTTTGTTTTTATAAAATGTTTAAAAACATGGATGTTTTTAATTAATTTTTTGTTTATATTCTTGAATTTACCCCCAGCCTATGGATCGCTAATTGCTTTTTGAGAGTTGTTTTTTAAAGGTAATTAAATCCTCTACAACTTTTACGAAATAAACTTTATGATAAAATGAATATTTCCCTCCTTCAGAGGTCCAAAAAAAATTTGTCGCCTGGTAGCTCAGATACGGTTGGTCCTACAAAAAATCTGTTAAGTTTAAAATTGTAGGAAATTTAAAAAGCTATATGTTTTTGCTTAAACGTTTTTCGCTTTTGACCTTCGCTTTTCGAAATATTGGCGAAAAACCGAAAAAGTTCAAACCGCTCTTGAGGCAACGCCACGGGTTTCAGTTTGGAACTTTTTTTTGGTTAATCAGGGGCGTTTTGGTACCATTGTGGGAGAAATCAAAGACAGCTCCAAAAAAGCAGATTTTCATATAATTTTTTTTTAAAAACAAATTTATATAGAGAGTGCAGGAAACTTGGCAATGTTTCAAGTAGTGAAACCTGCAATAACAAACAATCTCAAGATTGTTTGGGTGTTATAAGCAGTTATCTGATTTGGACAGTTGGGAAATTTGGACAGTGTCCCATGAGGATAATTTATTTTCTATGCAAAATGACCACAATGGACCACTCAAATCACGATTATCAAAAACTGTGAACAACCAACGTATTTTTCTTACTACATAATTGTAAAAGTGAAAAAACAGTCACGCCATGCCACCAGTTTCATATTGAAAATTGATGAATATCTTCTAGTATGGAGCAGCAATTCGTTGATAACTTCCTCGTGAATCTTTTTTCTCAGATCTTTTAAGGGATAAAGGTTTTCTTCATCCAGATCAAGATTTTCACTTGAAAGATAACATAAGTAGCGTTAAAAACTAGTTGGAGGACAAAAAGTTGTAAAAAAAAAAAAGCCGTTTCGTATAATGAAAATGCTTATTTTTCAAATACCTATCCCTAACTGAGGAAACAAGAGAGTTAAAATAATAAATCGGATCCGACAAACTTTTAATTGGTTTTGTTGCTTGAACTAAACGAATTAAAAACCGTTAAATCTGATCCGAGCTAGTTTTTCCATCAAACGTCCATTTCTGTAAAATCACGTTAAAAAGAAGGGGGAAAAAAACTCGGGACTATTATTTTTAATCGGTCAGATTTGAAAATTTGGCCGACTCCCAGGACGAAAATTGTAAAGCACGTGCTTGATAAAATCTCGGTTTTATATTTTCATTTATTAAATAACCCACGCAAAAAGAGGACGCACTTTGAAACTTGTTTAAATTAGAAAAGCAAGCGGCGCTTGTATTTCGAACGAGTTATCATGGAACGGGAAGTTTTAAAGTTTCATCCCCCTCAAAAACCGTCAATCATCCTCTATTTAGAATAGTCGTTCCTAGGTGGGTGTAAATGTCAACACACTCCCCTTTATAGCTAAAATAGGGTTTTGGGCAAAAGGTAATACATTTGCTGCCTCCCACTCAATCTCAAATACCACTCAAACTCAACCTCAACCTCCCCCTCCACCTCAACCACCCTCCTAACCTTCCCCTAATCGAGTACGAAGTACGAACCCCAAGTTTTGACAAAAGTAATCGATTGTACTCTTGATTTCCTTTAACTTTTACTTAGAACACTTTTTTGATAGGACCAAAAGTTCGTACAGTTTGGTCCTATCAGAAAAGTGTTCTAAGTAAAAGTTACTGAAAATCTAGCAAAGAATCGATTTCTTCTGTCAAAACATAGGGTACGTACTCAAAATAACGAAGTTAAGGGCCTTCATGAGCACCCAGTACGTCGGGTCCAAAAGTTATTGATGCCAATCGATTCCTCGCTCAAAACTAAGGTGGGTTTACTTCGATACTTTTCTTCGTCAGGTCAAAATTCTGGCAGAAAATGCCATTCCCAAAATGCCACTTCGATTTTCATGTCTCTTGGTAGAAAATTCAGACGTAGAGGAAGCCGTTCCTGTAGGCTTTTATGTTAACTTTTTGTTTAAGTCGAGTTATAACAAATTCCACAAAATGTTAAATAAAACGCGCATTTTTGACTTCATCGAAAATCCTTTTAAAGATTCTAAAATTACTAAAAAAACCACGATTTTTAAAAAAAAATTTGTTAGATTTCATTAAGTAGAACGGGATTTATAGGGGTTCAAAGTTAAAAAATGGCAATTTTTAAAAACGTCATAAAAATTTTCTATTATACTTAGGACATTTCTGCTTTTTGGAAAATGTAGGTATTAAATAAGGCTACAAAATGCTACTAGTTCGGTTTCGATATCATAAAAATTAGGGGTTTTACAGCCGTTTTTCCAAAAAAACACCAAAAAAATTAACTTCAACCCAATTTTTAGACCAGTTAATGAGCACCGATCATATTGCCCTTATAACATTTTAAAGAGGAACCAATTACAAAGAAATTGGCGGTAGTCTGGTGTCTCAAACTTAATTGCTTTGGGAGTTACAGATTTTTGAAACAAAAAATCCAGTTCAGTTCCCCACCCTATTCTCCTCCATCCTTCCCATCGAGGGATTACCCCTATTACACATACATATTAACAAAACTTTATTTTTGATATAATAAACGAATGTATTTATTCAATTAGTTTCTGAGAAAAAAAAAGTGTTAATTTTAACACCCTTTTGGGATATTTTTCACAAAAATAATATTATACATTTTATAATACTATGGATTATTCTATTCATAAATACGACCTTTTATGATTATTCGCAGTTGATCGACCTCACTAATTAAATATCAATATTCTCTCTCGGTATTTCTATTTTCAGAATTTATTTTTTATTTTATTTTTATCCCGGAGATATTAAAAATTCATAAAGCGCTTGAATTTTATCCCCTGTAAGGTTATTATTTTTAAATAACGAATTTTAAATTGAAGCTATTTCAGAGAGGGGGTATCAAAATTTAATTTTAAAGTGTCGTAGTTTTAAAGAGCGTTAAAATGAAAAACGTCTTTTGGCCGGTAAATTAAAGTTTCTAGAAATAAAATGAGAGACGGAAAATAAACCTTGAACCTCAAGGAGTTCAAAAAGTGTTTATAATTAGAAAATGGGCTCTTAATCAATTATTTGAGACTAAAAGTTGTTTGTTATTAAAGGGGATTCGTCGTGGTAGGCTCGGATGCGGTCGGAAAAAGGGCAGAGACGCTAAAGGGCGGGAAGTGGCCCCATTAGAAAGGGCAAGAACGGAACTTTCGAACAAATCAAAGTCAAAAGAATTAGAGACGTCTAACTTTACTCCCAACTAGTTTCCAATACGAACGAAGGGAAGAAAAAGTTTTTTTTTCCTCAGTTAACTTTTACAACAAGCTAATGCTAAATTTTGTTTTATTTGTATTCCAAATATAAAATCTTTGTCCTTTAGTTTTTGAAGGAACAAAACAAAACTTTACAACGGATTTAGAAAAAATTGGTGATTTTGAATTAGTTTTGTATTTTACAAATTAACCGAGGGAACAAAAAGAATTACTGAAGATGTCATCAAAAGGAAGGTTGAGGGTTGAGGGGGGCGGTAGAGGGGGGAGGTTGAAGGGAGGTTAGTGTGAGGTGTTGAGGTGGTAATCAGAGGCTGACTGGGACCTTAGGGTGTGGGTGGGTTTTCAGTTATGAGAGCGCCCGAGGAGGGGGGGGGGGGCAGAAAGTTGCAATTTTCTGGAAAACGTAGGAAATAACTTTTTCAATTCTGAAAATTAGGCATTTATAACTGTTGTTTTGAGGTTTTTGACGAAATTTAAGCTTTTTAAAAATGTAGATTTTGAGGTTTTGGCGAAAATTTGGCTATTTAAAATGTTGATTTTGAGGTTTTTAGGACGAAAATTAGGCTTCATAAATGTTGATTTAGAGGTTTTTGACCAAAATTGGGCTTTACAAATGTTGGTTTTGAGGTTTTTTACGATAATTTGGCTTTAATTATGTTGATTTTGAGGTTTTTTTGACGAAAATTAGGCTTTAAAAATGTTGATTTTGAGGTTTATGACGAAAATTTGGGCTTTACAGATGTTGGTTTTGAGGTTTTTGGACGAAAATAGGGCTTCATAGATGTTGATTTTAAGGGTTTTTTTTTTTACCAAAACTAGGTTTTACTAATGTTGATTTTGAGGTTTTTCACGAATTTTTAGGGATACCTATTTGCCAACTTGAGCTTGCATGGGGACAGCTTACGCCTCCCAGTTTTGGAACCACTGAGCAAAAATACCTAACGCTAAAAAAAAGGCCAGTCCGCCCCTGATTCTAATTGGCTCAGTTAAAGGGGTCAAACCGAGTTAATTTTTTAACAACAACAATTATTGAATAAACGGCGTCTTCCATTATCTCGGAGTTGGAACAGGGATCGAACAATTAGCCCCCCAACGACAATAAGATAAATGGGCAACATTTGTGTTTGACTCGTTTGAGAATTTATGAATGAAACCTCGAGAGTTATGAATGGGACCAGGGGACCCCTAAGGAGGGCTATCGATTTCAACCAACCGACGCACTCATACGGCCACCAACGCTAACACTCCAACGAATCCTTTAAAAGTCCTTCATTAAGCCAGTGTACTAAAGGCCCCCGGTTTTAGGTATCTCCGGTAGTACTCAAAATTTTTCTGTGAAATTTTTTTATTTTTTTACTTTTTAATTAAATGGCGATCAACTAGCGTGCTCCTAAAAAATATTTCTCTAGGAGAAAACATAGAATAATCTTATTCTCCGATTTGCTCCCGAACTTATGAACCGATTTTCGATTTTTTGGTCTCGTTTTTTCTAATATTTTTTGAAGATACTCCTAATGGAGCCGAATTTGATTTTTTTTAATTTATACAAGAAATAAAATAAAAAATCTGGAAAAATATTTTTTTGGAGCACATTAGTAGTTCGGCATTTAAAAATCAACGAAATTTAAAAAAAAATTGTTAAAAAATTTTGAGTATGACCAGAGATAATAGGAGAATACTAAAACCGGGGCCTTTAGTACACTCTTAAGCCAAACCGAATGATATCCTCCTCCTCGCCCAGCGTGGCCACATCGCGTGACTCCTCCACTTAGCAAAAACATTCATTATTAAGGATTCCCTATTGTCCGAAACACTCCTCACGCGACAAGACTAATGTGGGAACCCCAATATACTCCATATTAAGTCACCTGTCCATAAATTTTAAAAAAAATTATGATTTTTTAAACATGAACTCAAAATTTAAAAATGTCCGTTTTGAAGTTGCCATTGATGATGACGATAGCCATCGGATCGGCCGCTCTCGCAATTTATTTTTGGGTCGAAGCTTCAGAACTCCAATCAAAAATAGCACTCGCACAAGGTACTTTCGAATTTTATGTCTGGAGCCATATCCAACGGTAACTTCCTCAGAAAAATGAGGGAGTTTTAAATCCCGCTGTTTAAACAACCAGATTTTACAAATCCTGTAAACAAAGCGAAAAAAGACAAACATTTAATTGTTTTCTGTTCCCTCTTTACAGAGCTTAATTAATAATCATTCTGGATTAGGTTTTTAATTAAACAAAAAGCCTAATTAAGTAATAAAGGATTTCATTTTTATAATTTAAATTTTAGAGGCCTAAATAACAATCAGAGCTGATTTTTTTTGTGCTTTATCTTTTAGGTATTTAATTATTGTTTACGTTCAACTAAAAAAAATTTATTACTTTACGAGTTTTCATGTAAAGTTGATAAAAAACAGTTTTGGTTTTTTGATTGAAAATTCAGACAGAAGGTAAACAGTTTTTAGTAAAATCCGGAAAGCAAATGGACCAAAACGTTGATTGTTTCGTCTAATGAATTTTCATAAACTTTTTCACAAATACCTACCTGGGAATTGAGATTTTTTTTCTCTTTTTTATAACATTTTGTACGAAAAGATTAAGGAAGGGAGTGGAATTTGGCGCAAACGGTCGATTTGAAGTGATTAAGAGTTTCTCGTTCCCGCCCACCTTGCGGTGGCCACTGGCCTTCTTTTATTCCACTGGCAAAATGTCATTAAAAAAAGTAAGAAAAAAACTCGATCAAGGAGGCTTTTTAGCCCCTCCCCAAAAAAGGAACCTCCTCGTGACGTCATTAGGCCCAATAGTGCCATCCATAATGTGAAAAATTGAAATTTTTTTAAATTTATCTCAGATACAGTGATTTGGAGAAGAAAAGTAATAAAATGAAAGTTCTAGAGTATTAAATTTACTTTTAGATAGTTATTGAATATTATAGACAAAAGCGAAAACCCTGGTGATTTATCAGAGAAATCCATTATTAACATAAATATCTCTGTTCAAAATTGTAATGTAATATATTATTATCCAATATTACTATCCAAAAGGAAATATAATTCTCTACAACTTTTATTTTATTACTTTTTCTTCTTCCGAATCACTATATCTGAGATAATTAAAAAACCACTCCTACCTTTTATATTATACAGATGATTAGGCTTGATGACGTCAAGAAGAGGATTTCTATCAGCCGTTAGGTTTCGTCCTCTTAAAACGTTAATTTTGAAGTTTTTAACGAAAATTACCTCTTAAAACGTTAAGTTTGAGGTTTTTGCCAAAAAATAATTGTCTCTTACAACGTTGATTTTGAGGTTTTTGATGAAAGATTGGTACTCAAATAATGTAAATTTTAAGGTTTTTGACCAAAGAGAACCTTAAAACGTCGATTTTCAGGTTTATGACGAAAAACTTTCTCCCAAAACGTTGATTTTGAGGTTTTTCAAACGAAAATTAGCTCTTAAAACGTTAATTTTGAGGATTTTTGACGAAAAATTATTGTTTCTTAAAAGTTAATTTTAAAGCTTATGATGAAAAAATGTCTCTTAAAACCTTGAATTTGAGGTTTTTGAGGAAAAATTCGGCTTTATAAATTTTGATTTTAAGGTTTTTGACGAAAATTTGGCTCTTAAAACCCTGATTTTGAAGTTTTTGATGAAAAATTCGCTCTTAAAATGTTCATATTGACGAGTTTTTTAGACGAATAATTGGCTTTAATTTGTTAATTTTTCCTTTTGTTAATTTTATGCTTTGTTACTTCTTTTCTAAAATTGCCTTCATTAACGTGAATTTTGGGGATTTTGTATTCTTTCTTTCTTTTCCTCTTCTCACTCCTTTTTGGGGGGGGTTGTGGATCCGCCCCTGATCTGGCCCAACTAATGCTCTCTTCTATGTCTTTCCAGAGGCTAGAGACGTAGCGGATTTCAACAATCTGGAACTTCAAAAGAAGCTCCACGAGCACCGCCAGGGTCGCCCGAAAGGGGAAAAGAGCCGGAGGGACTCGTGCGTGGACGAGCAGGGAGAAAGGGCGAGCCGGCATCTCCTCACGACTATGAGACGTCTCAGCGAACGGGAAAAAGATGCCTGCCGCAACGTCGCACATTTACACAGCGAACTCGAAGAAATCAGAAAAGAAATCCACGAGTCTTATATCGAAAGGAACAAATACAAAAGGAAAATCAAATGCCTGGAAGAATGCGCGTTTTAACTCTTAAATAAAGCTTCTATTTTCGTCCTCTTTTATATCCTGAATTGTCAAGGAAAATCAAAAGTTATATACAATTTCGAAAAAGGAAAATTTAATCAAGTGACTGTTACAGAATTACAGAATAATCATGGAGATTCAATCAAATCTTGACGTCTGACGACTTAAAATTAAAACTCCCTTCCTTTCTCTTCAAGTTACTCGACATTTTCAAAGGACATTTTATCCTTTTCTTCCTCCCTTAGATACCTTAGAACAAAGAAGTACCAAAAAGTATGGACCCCTTGAACTTTCAGTGGCTCTACAGACCTCTCCACAATGAGTTCATTAGGACCTTCGCAAACATGTTTATTGATTTCCTCTCTAGGTTGCCATGGAATCAAAGTTAAAAACTTTTCAGTTCTACAGTAAACTTTCTGTCATTTTATCACGTTATTCACATAAAGTTAGTTTAGCAGGTAATATTGAGTGAATAAAAAAAGAAGAAGAGTTTTTGGTCGAAGAAAGGGAGTTTATCGACGTCCTAGTTTGGTAGATTGTGAGTAGGAACAACGCGTTTAGTTAACCCTAATGGTGTCTACTGGTGAGAGGCTAATACCCTCGGGGATCTAGTGAGGGATATTGATTCAAAGCCCTCAGTATTAAGAGACCATTACCATGAGGATGGATAGGTCCACTTTCAATCAACAATTCGTATAATTCATTGGCGAGTTGCCGGAAAAATAGAAAATGCATGGTTGGTAAGAAAAACGGGTTAAAATTTAAATAAACAGGAATGTAATTACAAAGGAAGTTTCCGAAAATAGAAATAATACGCTTTGCTAAAATTATCTCTATAGTAGAAAAGGGTCGTTCTCATTCATAAAACAACCACTTAAATCCTACCTTTAACTTCAATTTAAATCTTTTAAGTTCTTCTATTATTAATTTGAAATTTCTAATTACGCTAATGTTGTGTGCTTTTGAACTAGATTGATCACTCCCACTTGTAATTAAAGCCACTTTCGACATTTCGAGTGCAACAATAGGATTATTGGATTAAGGGCTTTAATGTTGAAGTAATTTTTAGGCATGAATTTTTGTCTGAATTGCACAAATGCAGGTGGATACAGGGGCGGACTGGGACCTTAGGGTGTGGGTGGGTTTTCAGTTAAGGGAGCGCCCGGATGGGGGGTGAAAAAGGATCATCTTGGCAACTTTCACAATAGGAATCATCACGGAGGCTTAGATCGACTGGACTATTATTATCTTAACTTACATAAAAAAAAAAAAGGTTTGAAATGGCCTAAAAAGTGTTTTTCGAAAACGAATAAGGTTCGATATCTGCCTATAAGTTATCTTAACTTAACAGGATGCTGGCAAATGCTTATCGCAAGGCCAATAAAAAAAAAGTCTTAACTTATCAAGAAAGGTTCGAAATGGCCCCTAAAAGGTAAAAATATTTAATTTTCAGCTATTATGAGGAAAATTTAGCAACTGTTTTATTTTCATGATTTTTATTTTTATTTATATTTTTCATTTTTAGCGGATTTCCGGAGGAAAGCAGGCTATTGGGGCCGGCCTCACGGTGGCTTTCGGCTTAGAGGCTTATATATTCGTGATCAGGACGATCTCCTGATCACAAAAATATAGGTCATTCCCAATCATGGCGATATATATATATATATATATTTATATATATATATATTTATATATGTACCGACGCGATAACTCGAGCTAGGATTGTTTGAATTAAACGAGACTTGGTATTTAAAGCTTTTGTTTCACCAGGTAGAAGCCTATTGAAAATGGCTTGAATCGAGAAAGCGGTTCTGGTACTTCGCTTAGGGCATAAAGGGCATTTTCGTGATTTTCTCGGAACCTGAAGGTTTGAGATGGTTAAAAATCGTGACGGGAAAGTCCTAGGGGCCGAGGATCATAGTTAATAGCAGCTCAAATTTCAAAATCGGTTCTGGGACTTGTCTAAGGGGCCTAAATGGAATTTCGTAATTTCTTCGATACCGGAAAGTTTGAGATGGTTGGAAATGGTGACGGTAATATATTATGGCCCGAGGACCATAGTAGAAGACAGTTGAAATTGCCTAAGCGGTTCCCCAGAACCGAGAGTCCCAACTCTCCTGAGGGACTGGGGCGGGAAACTAGGACATCAAGGCTAACTAGGGCAAAGTAGGCGCGGGGGGGGGGAACTAGGACATCAAAGATAGGATTAGGGAAGGCCTTTCCGGAGGAAATCCGCTGCTTCTCGAGGCTGCCTCGAGGCTTTTTTTTTAAATTTCATCACATCTTTTTGATTTAGGTACTTTTAACGTTTATCTTTCAGGAATAACAAACGAAGATATAATTTCCATTATCTCATAGCGTTAAAAATCAAGGGTTTTTCTTCTGAAAACTCTAAAATGTAATTTGTATCTCTTTGTTGTGCAGGATCGTAACAAAAAATTATCAAAGGTAAAATTGTTTTTGACTTTATATAAAGGAAGTGAGAGACACAATACGTGCTCGAGTCCCGCTTTTAATTAGTTTCTTTTATTGCCGAGGGTAAATCATAAAGTATTATTTATGATTCTCGCCGGAATAGAAGTTTTAAAGACCTTTGGGGTATGTTTCTGAGAGTTTCGTCTCTCGGGATGTTCTTTTTTTTTCTCCCCAGGCCGCAACCCGGTTTATTCTCGATTTAACCCTTTCGAAAAATGATACTGTTGTAGTCGAGGAACTCGTAGGCCTTCTAGTAAAGGGGAGGACTTTCAGGTACTTGAGAATCCGGGTCTAGTTAGCTACTTGGGTAGCGTGAAAGACTCCCATTGTGAAGGTCCCGGGTTCGATCCTACCGACTGGCCCTGTATTTTTTCCTGAGGTACTACGTTTATTATATTGGCGACGAGGATGGGATACTCGACTGGTTTAGGCAGCAATTGCCCGGCAGATATTGCCGTCACGGTTCGGAGGGGGCAGCTATTGCCTGGCAGCTATTGCCGTCCCGGACTGTAGTCAATCAGATGTACCTTGGGAAAAATGAGGGGAAGATGGTGTTGTAGTCGAGGAACTCGTAGGCCTTCTAGTAAAGGGGAGGACTTTCAGGTACTTGAGAATCCGGGTCTAGTTAGCTACTTGGGTAGCGTGAAAGACTCCCATTGTGAAGGTCCCGGGTTCGATCCTACCGACTGGCCCTGTATTTTTTCCTGAGGTACTACGTTTATTATAGATACTTTTTCTAATTAATTCATGAGTAAAGTTGATAAAGGATCCCTTTTTTTGAAAAAAGATGGAGGGAGGAAAAATGGGCAGGTTAAAAGTCCAAGGGCTCTCAAGTTCTCTTCGCAGAACAACGCTCTTCCGGACAAAAGCTTCCGCCCCTCAGCTACCAGCCAACTTCAAACAATATCCGCACAGAAAATGCAACACATAATTGAATTTCTTACCTTTAAAATAACTCGTGGAAATTCTCCAAAATTTTCTGAAAAAGAAAAAAAAAAATCAATTTTGGAAGGGTAGCCAGGCGTTTCAAATGAAAAAAAAAATTCCAAGTCTCCATTGAAGACGTCTTTTTGCAGCAAAAATGTTCAAAATGGGCCTAAAAGAAGATAAAATAGCCAGATTTTGAAAAATATTGAAAAAGTGATTCGAAACAATGAAGGTCGTTAGAAGAAAAGGAAAATTTAAAATTTGAAGTAGAGAAGCATAGCTTGACCGAAAAGTTATTAGAGGAAGGGTCGGAGCAATTAAGAAGCAGGTGTCTGAGGACACCTTTGCGGTATTAAGCGCTATGATGAGAAAGGTAATTTATTTGATTAAACGTCACATCTGGACCAGCCTACCCTTCAACATAACCTTCCCCACTCCCACAATTTTATACGTGACAAAATTTCTCGAGGGCCGAAAATCGATAAAGGATTTCGTCTCTTTCCGTATAATGTCTCTCTAATCTCTTTTTACGTTAAACATTTTTCGTCGAAATTCTCTATGGATCTGAACGTTAAAAATGACAACTAAAAAAAAATTTCTTTTGTTCACGGAAATTGAATAGACAACAGGCTTTTGATTTTGCTTTTATCAAACTGTGAAATAGAAGGCAATTTCATGGACAGAAAAAATTCGAACCTTCGGGCGTTCTATTTCTAAACCCGCACAGCCGTTTTGTCCTCCGGGCCTGGCATTCCCACACTGAAAAATATCATTTATCTTTTTTGAGTTTGTTTTTATTATGTTTTACATGGTAGCAATGAAAGTATGCATTCATTTTCTGTATTTCTGTGGAGCTAAATTGATGATAACTTCCTCAAAAATAACCCCGACCCGCAGAGGCGGACTGGCCCGAGGAAGGGGGGTTGACAGAACCCACCCGCGCCAATATCCATAAAAATTCATCAAAAACCTCAAAATCAAAATTTTAAAGAATAATTTTGGTAAAACAACCTCGAAATCAACATTTATGAAGCCTAATTTTCGTCCAAAAACCTCGAAAACAACATTGAAAAAGCCTAATTTTCGTCAAAAACCTCGAAATCAACATTTAAGATGCAAAATTTTCGTCCAAAAACCTCGAAATCAACAGTAATAAGCCATATTTTCGTCAAAAACCTCAAAATTAACATTTAAAAAGCCTAATTTTGGTTAAAAAATAAAAAACTCGAAATCAACATATAAGAAGCCTAATTTTCGTCAAAAACCTCAAAATCAACATTTATAATTGCCTAATTTTGATCAAAAACCTCGAAATCAACATTTATGATGCCTAGTTTTCGTCCAAAAATCTCATATTCAACTTACATTTATAAAGCCAAATTTTCGTCCAAAAACCTTGAAATCAACATTTATGATGCATAATTTTTGTCAAAAAACCTCCAAATCAACTTTTAATTGACAATTTTTTGTCAAAAACCTCAAAATCGTGATTATAAGAGCAAATATTTTAGTCAAAAAATCTCAAAATCAACGTTTTAAGTGCAATTTCTTATGTCAAAAACCTCAAAAATCAATATTTTAAAACCTAAATTTCATCCAAAAACCTCAAAGTTAACATTCAACACTTTGAAGGGGGGGGGGAGCAGAGGATTTAATTTGTTTAAAAAGGGGGCAAACTGTGAAAAGTTTGGAACCTCTGTTTTTGCCTAATATATTTTTCTAATAGCCAATTCTATCCGGGCGCCCCCTTAACTGAAAACCCACCCACACCCTATGGTCCCAGTCCTCCCCTGCCCACCCTTTCTCCCCCACTGAACACACTGAAAAAGACATATCCAGATAGCCCTCCAGATACTACATGGACAATCAAGTAGAAAGATTAGAAAGAAGTAGAAAGACTTTTTCTCGTTTCTTAAAAGGGCCCAATTTTGGATATTTTAGAACAATCGATGTCAAAAATCGGTCCTACGGATGCACAAATTTTGTTTTCCAATATATGTACCATTAAACGCTAAATTTAATGCTATTTCTAACAGAACTTACTACAAAATTCTGTAGGATACGTAGTTTTCGAATTATAAGAGAAATAAAAGAAAAAGGGCGAAAATTTCGAGGCTTTTGGTATCTCCTAGGGGTTTAAAACGATTAAAAGCTTTCGAGCAATTTTTAGGACTTATGATTAATGGACCAATTTTTTTCTTCTACAACCTCCACTGACAATTTAGGAGGCCATCACATTTCCGAACCTAAAACGCCCTCAACTTTTATTCTTATTTGCATAATAGAATTGAACGAGGATGCGGTCTAAGTGCCTAAAACCTCGGGGGCGCCTTAAACTTAATTTAGCCAGGTAATTACGCAAGATGACAAAGTTACCCTCCCGATACACAATTCCCCTACCCACCCTCCACCTTTTCCACGTCACAGGGATAATTAAAGTGAGAAAACTAATTACGTTCATTCAACCTACGGTTCAATGGACGGCTCCCAGACATATTCGACAAAAGAATCTTATTTCGGAATAAAAATCCTTTTTTTTTTCGCCCCCAATTGTGACCAAAGGGTTTTATCACGCTCCATCGAACCCTTGTCCTCCTTTCTAAGATTGGAAACGAAGATTTTACAACACTTTTAACGATTTTTAAAGCCATTGTCATAACCATTTATCAATTAAAATCTCGTTAAAACAAAGAAAAACGTGAAAAAAAGGTTGTTTACAAAGGGAACATAATTAGTTTTAAATTATTCAAATAAACGACTAATAAC
>JAGWEN010000434.1:0-95410 GCA_018703685.1 Orius laevigatus
GTTAGGGTTAGGAAAGTGGAGTAATAGAAGAGGTGGTGAGGCTATGGGGCTGTGGTGGGTGGTAGGGGAAAGTAGGGGGGTAGGGAAAGGAGAGCTATGGGGAGGTGGAGAGATCTATGGGGATGTGGGTAGTGGTAGGGGAAGGTAAGGAGCGGTAGGGAAGGGTGGGGAAGAAGCTATGGGGAGGTGGGTAGTGGTAGGGGGAGGTTGGGAGGGGTAGGGAAAGGGTTGAGTGACAGAAGAGGTGGGGTAGCTATGGGGAGTGGGTAGTAGTAGAGGTGGGTAGGGAAAGGTGGTGAGGGATAGGAAGAGGTGGGGTGAGTTATGGGGAGGTGGAGAGAGCTATGGGGATGTGGAGTAGTAGCGTATGGGTGATGGTGAGAGAGCGAGCTATGGGAGGTGTGGGTAGTGTAGGAGGTAGAGTAGGGAGGTGTGAGGTGGAGAGAGCTATGGGGTGGTGAGAGGAGGTAGGGATGGGAGAGCTAGTGGAGGATAGGTAGAGGTGGGAGAGAAGCTATGGGGATGTGGGTAGTAGTAGGGGAAGGTAGGGAGCGGTAGGGAAAGGTGGGGAGTGATAGGAGAGGTAGGGGAGAGCTATGGGGATGTGGGTAGTGGTAGGGGAAGGTAGGGAAAGGTGGGGAGTGATAGGAAGAGGTGGGGAGAGCTATGGGGAGGTGGAGAGAGCTGGGGATGGGTAGGTGGAGAAGCTATGCGGTAGGGATAGGTAGGGGGAGGTGGGAGATGCTATGGGAGGTGGGTAGTGGTAGGGGGAGGTTGAGGAGGGGTAGGGAAGGGTGGGGAGTGCTAGGGGAGGTGGGTAGTGGTAGGGGGAGGTGGGTAGTGGTAGGGGGAGGTTGGGAGGGGTAGGGAAAGGTGTGGAGTGATAGGAAGAGGTGGGGTGAGCTATGGGGAGGTGTAGAGAGATATGAAGAGGTGGGAAGTGGTAGGGGGAGGTTGGGAGAAATTGGGGAGGTGGGAAGATGTTTGGTTAGGTTGTAGTGGTGATCGTGGTGGGGTGGGGAAGTGGGGAAAGTGATAGAAGGGTGATAGATGTGAGGGAGGTGGGGGTGGTGTAGGGAGGCCCTTTATCCTCCCAAAAACCTGAAGAGCCCATTTCTAGCCCAAATCGATATTTAAAAATCTAGGGAAATTTTCCTGTCTAAAAACCCTAAAATTTAGGTAGGTGGTCCCAAAAAACCAATCCAATTTGGCCTAAAAACATTTACCTTTTTCCATCATGTAAAATTAGGATTTAATGAAAGAAAATACCCTGCTGGGTGTGTTAGAATTGCATTTGCTCTAAGGGATGGGATTACTGAAGCAGTTGTGGTGAGGGGACTACAAAGTTTAGTTTTGTTTTGCCCAGAGGCATGATTTAGTTAATTTTCCGTAACTAATACGAAACTATTTCGTCATTTTCCCGAACTTTCTATGAAAGACACCTGCTTTAGAAAAACAAGGATGTATTTTTTTCGATAAAGATCTTCAGAAGGGGAGAAAAAAAAATTGGTGTTTCCTTAACAACCGGGCTAGTATTCAAAGAGGTGATTACCGAACAATAGATCTAAAGGCTTCCGATTTTTCAACGTTCGGGTACGTCACCAACGTTCCTTTTTAATGAGGCTATTGGCGCCCGTACGGCTATCAGAGACAAGTCACCGTCATTAAAATACCGAGTCCGGCTTTGTCATGAATCCCGACATCATGAGGGCTATTCAGAATGCTTATGGGACAGACGGATGTCCTTTCGGGCAACGAACTTTCGAAAAATTCAAACGTCATCGTATCAAATAGTATTTTATATCGCGTTCCCAATATCGACCCCCTTGTTTTTCAAAGAGTCGTGCCCCTAATTGTGCTCTGTTTGTAATTACAAATGTGAACTGTTAATTAGTACTACTATCGGGAAGGTTAGAAGTATCCTGTAAATCACAGATCACGCTATACGTCCCTATCTCGGCTCTTCTCTCGCCGACTATCATTAAAGAAGCCAACTTCTGGCTTTACACGTATCCACACACACGATCGCACAGAAGCCGGTAATGATTACTTTTAGGAATACCTGAAAAATAAAGAAAAACTTAAAAAGGAGGTTATTATGTAAATTCAAACAAAATCAGGTTGTTGATTATAGTGTTTTGAATAACTTATTTAAATTGATTTTTTTGTACTGCTACAATACTATAGGACTCCTAACATTCAAAGAATCGATTTGATGAAGAAATTAATACTCAAGTAGTAGGTCAATCCTAAGAAAAATTTTTGACCTAATCTTTCGAGTGTTCATGAATTCATTGAGGGAACTGTAACCTACCTTTGGAAAAAAGTTTTTGCTTTAAGAAAGTCGATATTGTAAGGATCTTGTACCTACGTGTATATTAAATTGTGACCGGATATTAGTTAATTAATGGTTGTCCTAGGAAGTTC
This sequence comes from Orius laevigatus, assembly GCA_018703685.1. Lineage (NCBI taxonomy): Eukaryota > Metazoa > Arthropoda > Insecta > Hemiptera > Anthocoridae > Orius > Orius laevigatus. The sequence continues at coordinate 2,428 of JAGWEN010000434.1, forward strand.
CTAATATGCGATACTTAGAAAAAAAACATCGTGTTCGCACCTGTACACTATTCATTCTAGACACGTTTCTAAGACAAAAAAAAATTAAGAAGGGGTAAAAAAAATTAGGGGTACGAGACGGTTTGTTATATGGCGTATCCAATTAGTAACGTGCCCGAGTATAGAAGCCGGGTGTACCCACCCCCGTATGTAATTAAATAGATAAGTATAAAGGAGCGGGGCAGTAAATAACCTTAGGGGTCACAATAGCTGCTATTAGAGGGAAGACTAATCTTCCAAGAGTGTCAAACCTCGGGAAAAGATTTAACGGAAAAAGTTAATATAATTTTCGTGAAGAAAATGATTGAGATTTGGGAGGTGGTGGAAATGACAAGTCTGATCGTTTCCCTTCAGCCTCATTACCTCCTCGGCACAACACTTAGTCCCGGACCCGAAACATTTATAACCCTCGGAGGCGACAAGGCAACTTTTTCCATTTTCTGTCCTCCCCCTCCTAATTCGATATAAAATATAAATCAGAGGGGAAATTTTCTTACTAGGAATAAAACAGATGCCCCAAAAGTACAGAATAACAAGTTAAAATTAAAAAATCTTTAAATTGAAAAGCGAGAAAAAAAAGAAGGTGGTTCCAGGGATCCGTGTATCGAGGATAGCGAGATCAATAGAAGGAGGCATCGGAGTCCGTTCTGAATGGGAGGGCATCCCCGGTAAAAATAAAGGAAAAAATTTTCTTTCTCAATATAACAATTTAATAACAATAAAATAATAAACATAGAGATACATATTATGATTTTAGAAATTACATAGGGCTCTTGCCTTCTAACTGATGAAATGGCGCTAATTAACAAACAAGTGACCTAAATGATTAATTTGATTTGAGATATTATGGAAATCAATGGTAAAAAGAGTGTAATTGAATAAAGTGACGTCAAGGATTGCGTGTGACCGGAGCCGGGGGGTCGAGATAAGGGGACAAGGACTGGTCACGCCTACCCTAGTCCCGATTGGCCGGTTGCAGGTGTTTGTACACTATCTTTTAATCGCGGCTACTTTAAATGCAAGAACACATTCGGGCCCAAAACGTCGAAAACAGAGTGGGGGTCGGAGAAACCGTACAATTTTCGATGGACGGAGAAGAGCAGGGGACGAAAAAGCGAGCGGGGGGAAATGTGGTGTCGTATATTACTATTCATAAGGTTCTAAAGAGTCGGATTTCAAAGGGAGATTATGTGTTTTATTGATTCAATAATTTCAGCACTTTCGTGCGGAGTGGCAGTCGAAAATCTTGGAGCTTTTTGAATAAGTGAGCCTGCTACTCAGAAAATTCTTTGAATAAAACAGTTTCTTAAATCGTGAAACCAATTTCATAAATTTTTCATCACGTAGAAACTTGAGAATTCAAAAGATTGGAACAAATTAATGTCTTCCAAATAATGTCGTTAATTTCTCGACATTTTCGATTGAAGGACAAAGATATCGCCCCATTCTCAGTAACCATCCATCGTTCATTTTTCCATCTTAGGTAACTTGTGGCATCAACCGCTAACCAGCAGAGCAGCAAAATCAGCAGACCAACCCACCTAAGACATACACTCGGCACTCCAAGTTTGATAACCGGCTGCAGCATTCGCAACAAGGATTCTGTGATCCTACCCCGCTGTTCCTGATGACCGGACTAGTGACTACTAGTACTATAGCCTATAGGTACAGACTACCCTTTCCATGCAGAAGAAGCTATTAATTCCACCAGCAGACCAACCTACCGACGACATACACTCGATAACCGGATGCAACATTGGTAACAAGGATCCTATGATCCTCTCTTTCTTATCCTGTTTACAGGACTACTCTTCCTACACGTACTACTCTCTATGACGCTTACCGGTTCCTCGTGAGGCCGATAGACACCTTAGATTTATGGTTGCACCTCGCAGCTTCTAGTTCAACGATGAAGGTCGTTAATCGATATTATCAACTACTGGAGGCAAAGGTATCGCTTGATTTTCCAGAAATCTCATCCACCATAGACAGTGGGATGGGCGTTGCAAATTTTAACTTCTCTCCTTTTAAAAGAAATAGCAACGTACCTTGGACATCATTCTATATGAAAAAATAATGAACCTTTAAATCCGGATTTGAACTTTATTTTTATCCGTAAAGTGGAAAAAATTAAAAATTAAACGCCACATCAAGACAGAAAGAGTTAATCCTTTCTCACGTAAAATATAAAGACCCAAACTTATGTAGTATCATTCATATTAGGTTGATAATTAGACAGAGGACTATTAATAATTATGATTTGTGCCCGTGGGAAGGATCCCGGAGGATCACTTAATAGGCAGAACCAGATTCGTTTATAAGAGAAAAAAAAGGGGGCCGCATCGTTTGACCGCGAAATTATATACGGCTCTGAGACAGAATAACAACTTCCCATTACCGCACTATCAAATTGAAAATGGTCCACTTTTATAATGGACGTAATAGAAAGGAGGGGAAAAAAGGATTGTCTCAAAATAGCGTGATCCCCTTATTTTAAAAAAACCGTTCAAAGGTTCACAAAAAAGAGGAAACCAAATACGGATAATCATCCTCGTTTTTCTCCGATACCACTAATCAAGTTTAATTTCGGTAGCGTCGAGAAATTTCATTGTCGAGGTACCCATTAAATGTCTAGCGTGATTCTTAATAATGAGTGCTCGGCGAATATTTTAAATACAGTGCCAAGGAGTCCAAGCTTTAATGTAATTACAAGCGATCCTCCCGTACAATTAGACTCGCCACGTATTTCACTAATTTGTTCCTAGGCTAACTGATAAAAAACTAATTACACGGTTTTTTTTACTCGTGTCTAGAGCCTCCTTTGTAATTACACAAGGGCTCTTCACTAATATAATTAGTAACAAACATATTAGACTTTTATTGTATTAAATTTTCCTTCTCATATGCTAATTCAGGAGTAATTGCCTCCCTCTACGTTTAAGTCACTTCACTTACATGCCACATTTTTTGTTTTTAATTTTTGGGAAATTTTCCTGAAGAAAACCCATGTCAGTCTTACTCGATCTCGGAACCTTTATTATGGCTTTAAATTGCAAAGTTTTTTTTCCCCTCTCCACTTTATGTGGGAATTCAGGCACATGAGAGCTTCGATAATTTGCTCTTTTTGATGACATGAGAAAAATTGGAATTAACTTTTTTTATGATTGCCGAATCCTGGTATATTAGGCGGAAATCATATTAGGCTATTATTCACCTAAGGAGTGTTATTAAATCCACTGTTTCCCTGTTTTGCATTTGATAGATACTCCCACATGCTACATTGTAAATACGAGTTATTGATTAATCGACCCTCCTTGAACTTAGCGATACAAAATTCCATGAATTGAAAGTGATATTTTGATATCATCTGGCAGATTTGTTTGCCAGATCCCAAATTAGAATCGTCCCATCAACGAACTTTGGCGGCTGAAAAAGCTGACGAATAAAATTGTTTTTTGGCCTTAATTTGCTTAGAACCAGTAGCAGAAGTCAGGTAGATAGAAGACATCTGCACTTAAGGCTTGAAAAAAAGTAGAAACAAAAATGTTAAATGTAAATCGTCAGTAATAGCCGTTTATTACGCGCAGGTTGATTTCTGAGTCCTAAACGGAGCAGTTTGTCCGGTCTCTTCGTTTATTATACGTCGAGGACAATAATTTGCGTTTTAAGGTAGGCATGCCAAGGGGACGAGGATTGGTCCGGCTGCAGGTGGCGCCTGAATAATGAGCGAACCCTTGTGTGATTGTCGGAGGCTCGTGTTCCCTCTTTTTGTCATTTGTAACCTCAAATTAGACCCCCCAAACTACCCTTAATCGATCATTTTACATTCCTGTCGTTTTTCACCGTTTTGAGCGATTAAATATGAAATAACGGCACCGGGCCAATGTGATGTAACCCCCGTTGAAAACTGCCCTTCTTGCATTTTGAAGGTTCCCAACCAGAATTTCCACAGTTGGTGCATTTCCAAACTGTATTAACAATAATGCATTTCGGTATTAATGCCCTCCATCATGAATTTCGAAATTTCCCATAATGCATTGCTTAAAGAACCAAATATGTACCATGTTTCATTTGACCACAATCCTAAGACAAAAATGTTTGATATACCATCTATCATGAATTTCGGTACCTAGTAACAATCATGATGCATAATCTAATTATTCGTTATCGAGGTGACCGCACCTCAGGATTACAATCGTAATAAATTGGGAAAATAAATCAGGAAAAGTTAAATGAGATTCAAAAATTGGCTCCCGGACGGGAATCGAACCCGCGTCATCGAATTGGTACTCCAACGTGCTATCCATTACACCACCGAGAACTGATAATGAATGGATAACATTTCGGGAAGACAATCGACAGCTTTCGTTTTCTCAACCGTTTGGCGCCAATTTTCAAATCTCTTCAACTTTTTCATGCATTATTTGGTAACTTCAAATATTCCCGCCTGAAAGTCCTTCAACTAGAGGTATTCCATTCAATTGTTTCTTGAAAGTCCTTCGACTAGAGATATTCCATTCAAGAAACCGCGAAATTTAAATTTAAGTTGCCTAACCTGATTTTACCCCCCCCCCCTTTAGGTCTTTGCCTGACAAGCTAATTAAATATAATCTAATTATTCCTTATCGAGGTAACCGCACCTCAGGATTACAATCGTAATAAATTGGGAAAATAAAATGTTGTACATTCATTATCAGTTCTCGGTGGTGTAATGGATAGCACGTTGGAGTACCAATTCGAAGACGCGGGTTCGATTCCCGTCCGGGAGCCAATTTTTGATTCTCATTTAACTTTTCCTGATTTATTTTCCCAATTTATTACGATCATGATGCATTTTGATAGTAATAGCCATGCAGTTCCATAGTTTTTCGATAATGCGTGAACTTAAGAGATTTAGAAAAATGTTTTCGTTTTATTTCTTTTATCGATTACAATTTTTTTTATTATTTTATGGTTATTGAGGAGAATTTGATTCTGAGCTGAAGTCAGGACTCACTCGGATCGTTAGTTTTACAGCACAGCAATGGCTTCTAGTAAATTTTTGTTGAGTGAATTTTCTTTTAGCGGATTTTTTAAAGAAATGTTTGATTGCATGTTTTCTAATTTTACTAGTTAACTTTCTTTTTTAAAAATAAATAATCGGGTCAAAAAGCAATTTATGCGATAGATGCTTTCAGAAAAAAGAAAATAATTATCCGTCGTTTGAACTTTTTATATTCGGCTCTTATCCAGGAAAGATCGGCTATAATCAGCAATTAACTCTCCCCACCAACTCTCGTTTTCCTACGCGCGCTCTGTATATCACAACTTCCGGGCAAGATGGCGGCCGAGGGTTGGAAATTATAGCGCTGAATTACATCGTGTCAGCTACATTAAACGTACGGCATTAGCCTTCTTCGGGTAATGGCCCGGGCAGTTTACCTCCGTCGGGTACACTCTCGATAAAAAAAAGAGACGAAAATAAAGGCCCTTCGTTTTTCAGGAGGCTAAAAAAATATAATCATCTCTTTTATCTGTAATGACAATATAATAGTCGACAAATGAAACGGTTATGCAATTAATTCTGACTGGTGTCTTACTATTTTTTTTGTCCCTCTTCAGTTTTTACAGGTACTGAATTTTCTTGATGTAGGTACCTATACACGAAAGACACCAGTAATTAAACCTATGATGCAGCCCAAGGATACTAGCAACCTAATATGTAGTGTGCAGCCCAAAACTTGCAAAAACCGTTGCCTTATTCACTATTTTAAAGAAAATACTTTGTACGAAAAGTAGGGTTAAAACAGGAAGAGGTAAATCGGAAAATAACAAGAGGTTGGGTTTGTCTATTAACCTTAAACGGTCTTAATTCGATCTTTTCCAGAGAAGAAAAAAACTCGTCGTTTGAGGCGAACAAAAGCACTGAAGAATTATGTAAAAAGCGGAGATTTAGGTGTAACATTTAGGGTTGAAAAAAAGGGTCTAATAACTGAGCTCGTATAGCGGTAAAATCATTCATTCATTCTGAAAGGGGGTACAAAGAAAATTATAGAAATAAAGGGTGCCCCTTAAGAGGAAACTACCCCTGTGGTCTCAGCGACTTCAAAAGAATACGTTGCATGGTTGAAACTTTTTTTTGGAAAATTTTGATTGACCCAAGAGCCTCACATCTGTTAAATGGTTTGTTTTGTGTTCTTTATGATGGGATTCTAACGTTCTTGTTTCTTATTTAAATTTTTTTTATAGCTCAAAAAAAGGAGCGGATTTCCGGAATTTTTGAGCTGCTCAACACCTTAGATTTTCTTTTGAAAAAGGCCCACAACGGAAGTTTTTATCCTTACGAGGATTTAAAAAATCATTAGAAAATGAAATTTTGGGGAGTGTAGGGAATGACGGGGGCGGCCGTTCGTTAAAAGCGGAATAAATAAAGAGTCAGGTAAGTTAAGTATCGGAGGAAGTTTTAGGACTGATAAAGGCAGCATAAGCGTGGAACTTTAAAAGTGGAGAGTTTACAACTCAAGTTTCCTTCTGTGAAACCGCACCTGTGGTGTTTAGTTAGTTGGGGCATTTCGTTCATCCCATCTCTGCTTTAAAATCAACTCTTTTTCCGGCTTCTATTAACCCGATTTTCTAAGTTTACCTAAATAGAAACGCGATACTTGGTCTAAAAGTTAGAGGATTAATAAAAACAAGGAAGAGGAGGAAGAAAAGGGTTGGTCATGGGCGGGGAGCAGGTGACACTCCCACAGTTGTGTCACAGATTGGCAGAGCGGGGGCCGGGCCTGCGTAAAAGCTTTGTCACCAAACCTTGTCCACCTCCCTGTCACCTGACCGTTCAAATCCCCAACTCGATTCCATTTTATTCGAACGTTATTTCCGCAATTTTGTGATATCTACAATCTACTGATGGGTAGAAACATTCTCAATGCCTGATAGGTACCTACTAGGTACCTCGGTACTATAAAGAAATTCACTATATGACAGGGTCGGATAAGTAAAATTTACTGGGCCGGATATTATCACACCCCCTGCCCAACCCAAACCCTTGGGAATGTCAAAAGTCTTTAAATGCTTAAAACTCAAGATATAAGTGGCCATTTGTCACCAAAGAATGGAATCTAGTTATAAAGGGCCCCAAGTGTATAAAAAGGATCAAAATTAAGCTAAAAAGAGCTTTTCGTAAAGGAAAACATTCAGATAAAAGGGTCCCTAATGTCCAAAAATCGAGGTACAAAGGGCCCCTAGTGTCCAAAAGGATCAAAAATCAATCTAAAACGAACTTTTTTTTTGTGGCAAAGGAAAAAATCTAACTAAAAGAGTCCCAAATGTCCGAAAATCGAAGTAAAAATGGCCCCTAGTGTCCAATAAAGATAAAATATCATGCTAAAAGGGTCACTAATGTCCAAAAATCGAGGTAAAAATGGCCCCTAGTGTAAAAAAAGGATTAAAAAAAACAAGCTAAAAGTGTCCCTACTGTACAAAAATCGAGATAAAAATGGCCCCTAGTGTCCAAAAAGGATCAAAAATATTTTGATAAATTAAAATTATTTTTAATTATCAAATAATTATTTTGATAATTATTGAAATATCAAACAATACTTTAAAGATTAAAAGAGCCTTTTTTTTCTTTTTGAAAAGGATAAACCCCATCTAAAAGAGTCCCTAATGTCCAAAAATTGAAGTAAAAATGGCCCCTAGTGTCCACTTAGGATCAAAAATCAAGCTAAAAGGGTCCCTACTGTCCAAAAATCGAGGTAAAAATGGCCTTTGTTTGCCGAAAAGGATAAAATCCATCTAAAAGGGTCCCTAATGTCCATCCTAATGTCCAGCGAAACAAAATCTAGTCAAAAAAGTCCATCGTGTCCAAAAAGAATCAAAATTCATGCTAAATGGGCCCCTAGTGTCCAAAAAGGATAAAAAATCAAGCTAAAAATGGCCCTTTTTGTCACAAAGAAACATAATCTAGTTAAAAGGGCCCCAGTGTCCAAAAAAATCAGCTAAAAGATATAAAAAATCCTCTAAGCCGAAAGCCTCCATGCCGCCGAACCCAATAGCCTGCTTTCCTCCGGAAATTCTCTAAAATAGATAATAAGAGCCTCTAGTGTCCAAAAAAAGGATCAAAATTTAAGCTAAAAAGGGCCCTTTTTGTGCTTAAGGAACAAAATCTGGTTAAAAGGGCCCCTTGTGTCCAAAAACGATCAAAAAATATAAAATGAAATGGTTAAAAAATATAAAATGAACTTGATTTTCAAAATACTATCCGAGAATAAGGAGTAAAAAAATCTCGTTCTTCCTCTATAGAAAAAAAATAAATCAGGAACCGTCGCGGTTAGCGCCGGGGATAGATCGTTTGATTATTTTTCGCCCAAAGAAGGCCGAAAGAATCATTAATTTTGCGGGACATCCTTAATGTTTACAGAATGACATGACGCCAGGGGGGAGGAATTCACAAGGAGGACGCCGACGTTATGGATGTTCCGATCAGAACAATGTCCTACGGGGATGCTGGCTAGAGGGGGTGGGGTGGTGGGGAGGAGGGGGGGGGGTGAAACAGATTGGGGTCGGGACCTGACAGATGATTTCTACTTTTCCAGACTTCACAAGCCCTCGTAAGTCACAAACATCCCTCTTCAGGTCAGGCTACACCTGTTGTCTGTCGGTACTACAAGAATAAAAGAAAAAAAGGAACATCCCCTTATAAAAAACGATTAGTCCACAACACAAAAAAGTGTGATTTCGTTTTTTCTCAGGGTTTGATACCTTAAGTTTTTTCTTCGAGAAAGTGGAATTTTTCAGGATAAATTATTCTTATATAAAATAATCATTATTTTGGTAGGCGCCGTTGAAAAAGCTTCCCAACATTAATATAAATAACCCCCGATAAAGACTTGAGCTACATTTTCTTTTTATAACTTCCTGCAATGAACATTGTTCCTTAAAATACATTCCCATGATTTTTAAACTTTTTTATTAAATTTTGATTTAATTATTTTTTTAAAACATAATTGTATGTTTATTTTTCGTTGTTATGGCTTTACTGTTTTATTTGGAAGAAGAAGAAAATGGGCTTTCGTTTTAACTAAGAAATTAGCGAGTCGTTATTTTTCGTTTTAAAATTTCTTTATTTACGAGAAGAAACGAGTTCGAGGAGTGAGCGACTAACCGGCAACACACCCGTGTATGAACAGCACAAATGCAAAAGGGTGGAAATCATGGATACTTTTAATAGTTCAAAAATCCCTGGAAAAAAAAATCTAAAATAAAAATTTTTAAAAACTAATTTAGGATTGTAACCCATACCCCGATGTGAGGCTGGATGACATCCTGGACCAAGGGCCCTGATAATCTATAAAACGTACTAAATTCTTATAGAACAGAGATTCCCAAACTTCTTCGCAGTGCGCCCCACTTTAACAAATGAAAACCTTTGCTCCCCCCCCCCAAAAAAAAAGTTTTGAATGTTAATTTTGAGGTTTATGAAGAAAATTTGGGGGTTTCAAAAATGTAGATTTTGAGGTTTTTGACAAAATAAATTTCACTCAAAACGCTGATTCTGAGGGGTTTTTTTAACGAAAAATTGGTTTTTTGAGGTTTTTGACAAAATTGACTCTTTGAAGTTGACTTAGAGGTTTTTCACAAAATTTTGGCTCTTAAAACCTTGATTTTGAGATTTTTGACGAAAATTGGGCTTTACAAATGTTGATATTGAGGGTTTTGACGAAAATTTGGCTCTTGAGACCTTAATTTTGAGGTTTTTGACGAAAAAAGGCTCTTAAAACTTTGATTTTGAGGTTTTTGGACGAAAATTGAGCTTTACTAATGTTGATTTTGAGATTTTTGATGGAAATTTGGCTCTTGAAACCTTGATTTTGAAGTTTTTGACGAAAATTGTCTCTTAAAACCTGATTTTGAGATTTTTGACGAACAATGTCTCTTAAAACTTTGATTTTGAGATTTTTGACGAAAATTGGGCTTTACAAATGTTGATATTGAGGGTTTTGACGAAAATTTGGCTCTTGAGACCTTAATTTTGAGGTTTTTGACGAAAAAAGGCTCTTAACTTTGATTTTGAGGATTTTGGACGAAAATTAGACTTTACAAATGTTGATTATGAGGTTTTTGATGGAAATTTGGCTCTTGAAACCTTTATTTTGAAGTTTTTGGCGAAAATTGGGCTTTACAAATGTTGATATTTAGGGTTTTGACGAAAATTTGGCTCTTGAGACCTTAATTTTGAGGTTTTTGACGAAAAGAGGCTCTTAAAACTTTGATTTTGAGGTTTTTGGACGAAAATTGAGCTTTGCTAATGTTGATTTTGAGATTTTTGATGGAAATTTGGCTCTTGAATCCTTGATTTGACGAAAATTGTTTCTTAAAACCTTGATTTTGAGATTTTTGACGAACAATATTTCTTAAAACTTTGATTTTGAGGTTTTTGGACGAAAATTGGGCTTTACAAATGTTGATATTTAGGGTTTTGACGAAAATTTGGCTCTTGAGACCTTAATTTTGAGGTTTTTTTTACGAAAAAAGGCTCTTAAAACTTTGATTTTGAGGTTTTTGGACGAAAATTAGACTTTACAAATGTTGATTATAAGGTTTTTGATGGAAATTTGGCTCTTGAAACCTTGATTTTGAAGTTTTTGACGAAAATTGTCTCTTAAAACCTTGATTTTGAGATTTTTGACGAACAATGTCTCTTAAAACTTTGATTTTGAGGTTTTTGGACGAAAATTGGGCTTTAAAAATGTTTATATTGAGGGTTTTGACGAAAACTTTGCTCTTGAAACCTTGATTTTGAGATTTTTGACGTAAAATTGGCTCTTACAATGTCGATTTTAAGGTGTTTGATGAAAAATACCATTAAAATATGTTCAGAAAGAAAAGAAAAACTTAATTTTTGGGGGATATTTAAAGAATAAAATCTTGAGCCTGCCCCCTGGAAACAGCTTACGCCCCTCCAGTTTGGGAACCACTGGTCTAGAATGTCGAAAATCATGAAAAAATGTAGAAAAATCAACGAAAATTGAAGAGCTTATTTGGACCTCATTTTCCATACTTCTTCACGGGTTTAGGTCGAACCGAAATCCTTTGTAGCTTCAAAATCACTTTAATTGACCCAAAAGAGCACGTTCGGACGTTTTTCACTTTTGAATATTGAAGATTAATTAAAATGGCTTTTGCAATGTACATTTTAAAGGAGGAAAAAGAGGGATTGCTTGACCAAGGACGGCCCTCTAATCAGATCACATGCCCACCCCCGGTGAATAATCCAAAAGACGGTGGCGCGGTAGAATAGGAGATAACAATAAGACAGACAAGTTGTTGGCCGGCGTAGAAGATGAATCTTTAAATGGAGCGAGCGTGTTCATCAGTCAAGTAGAGCACTAGCAAGGGACCTTCTCCCCACACAATCATATTACACACACACACTCACTCGTTTCCAAGAAAGTAGGACTATCCCAAAGGCTACATTATTAGTATTGCAATCATTCTGCTCCCTTTTGAATAAACAATTTTCAGGTTATTATGACAATTTTCGTAAATCTTTTAAGAAGAGGGTTCAAATTATTGCTTTCGTTTTAATATTATCTTTAGAGGGGTTAGATAAGCCTGAGGGATAAGAAGCCCCTTCCACGTCCCCCTTGCTTTTTTCCACAAAATTTTGTTGTTTTCTAACTTATAATTTAGAAGAAACGATAGATTGAGCAAATACCTGATTTTTAAATTAAAATATTTTGAGATGACCTCAGTAAATCAGAGGTTTAATTATTTCTTGCACGAAAGGAAGGTGTTCTCTTTTAATGAGCAAGAGATAAATGCAGAAAATAACAGGTAATATCATAAAAAAACAAGAGGCCATAAGCGTTTTGAAAGTCCGTTATTAGTGTATTTCTCTGGTCAAAAGTTTTCGGATAATAATATTTATCTCGTGTAATATATGCGTGGTATCTAAATAGAGGGGCCAACGGGTCGTGGGGGGCATTAATACAGTTAGCGAGCTAATAGGAAGGTTGTCGGGGGAGGACTTTCTGGTCTCCGTGTTCGAAAGTTAATGATGCCGGTGATTAGCGGAGTCGGGAGAGAAGAGATGAGGGGCTCTCTCGCGGTTAATTGTTCCGTCGTGGCTTGCTCCTGTGGCCCATCCCGTGGCCCGCAACACACAAATTGCAGTGTCAATATAATGACGGAACAGTGGAGGCATCGTGAGAACACGCATACATTACAACACAGCGAGAATAAACCCGATCTTAAGCTTAAATTATATAGAAGAGCGTGGAATCTCGGCTACTGATAGCCACCCTCGGACCTGAGAGGTACAAACCATCAGGATCCATGTCAATCCTAAAAGGCTGAAATTTTTACTTTTTTGAACGGGTAAGACCGTTGTATCGATTCGCCGGAGTAAAACGAGACGGGTTGTTACCTTCTAAGATTAATTACTTTTTCCGTGCGCCCAGGGCCTAAGTATTGATAGCGGATCTGATGAAAGGCCTTATAACTGATATAATTAATGTCGGAGAAGATAATGAGAGTGTCGTTGGTGGTGTATCCCTAAGAGCCCTCCCCCGCCATCCACCCTACGCCCAAACGGCCTCTCATATTTCTCGGAGCCTCTTTGTCCTATAATAAAGTGCCCGCCTGGGCCCCACTGCATTATTTATTTATCACGCAATGTTGTGGCCTATCTATTTATTAAGGTCCCTTACAAAATACATTCGGCGACCACAAAGGGACCGCTTCTGTCCGTAAAATCCTTTTCTCATGTTAATTTTATCAATAAGGATTTTTCGGTTTAATTGATAATGTAGATATATAAAGGTCCGGGGTAGTCCGTCTTATGTAATCCCGTTAGTAGCAGTGATGTATCGCCTCCCGTCGGTCAGAGTAATTATTGACCGGAGGAGGTCAGGTGGGCAGGTCCTTGCAATCACTGCTACGGATCGATATCACAATCCAGACGAGTAAAAACTTGCCTGGAATGGACGTGACGAAGGAAAAAAAGGAACAACAAATATCTTTTTTTAGAGGAGGAGCTTAACATACTAGTGTGTATAATTGCGTTCTTATAATAGCTCAATTATTATGGCCAATTAAGTCTGGCGTTCTTTAAAACATGGCGCGTATAAAAACATTTTTTTTTAATCTTTAACCTCAAACTGAAAAAAGGAAGTTTTTTGACTTTTTTTAAATCAAGGGTGCTGACATCTTCGATTTTCCGAGCATCATAGAACGGAGAAAGAAGGGCAGTCAATCAGAGTTTGCCCCTCTTCCTCTACCTACTTGGCGAGCACCTCTCCCTGATTAATAAAGAAATACACCACTTCCCCTTTCTCGCCTTCATTCACTTTTATTAGATTCCCTAATTCAATTTGTCACTTTTTGTTAAGATTTAATCTAAGCTAAGCTCTCCGGGATGCCCGCCGGAACTCGACGAAGTTCTTCCTATTTTATAATTTTTAAAAAGGTCTTGAGATAAAAAGCTTTGTACCTCTTAACCGACGACTTCCTTCCTTGTTTTATCGACCGATGGCTTAGTTCCACGCTCTATGAGCTTCTTCAGCCCATTTCACCTAGCAGGATTAAATTTTCAGATTACTCTCTTGATGTCAATGGAAGCACAAAGACGATGACGAGGCGATTTCGATTAGTTTATAAAGAAAATAGAAGTGGTTGAGTAATTAAGGAGACTTTGTAATAGAAGAGTCCGACGGCGGATTCTAATCAGAAGAATGACATTGCTAAGTCGTGAGAAGGGATCTGAGGACTCTCCCCGGGAATGAGACGTCGTAAAAACCCCTCACGCTCGGGCCTACCTTAGACTTTTGTTTGATTAAAACCAACAAGGAAATCGCGCTTCCCTTTGATTAGAAAACGTGCGGTTTTTCCGTCGGTTTTTTTTCCTTCTTTCCCCCGAAGTCGTCTGGATGATTGCGATGGAAGGGACTGATTGATCTCCATCAAGTGACGAAGCGAAACTCGAGAAACCCCAAACAAACTGACAAACACTCTACTTACATCGATTTATAACCGAGTGACAGTTGCACTCAATGATACCCTACCATCTCATCAGGTTATTGAAAAACTTGGCTCTAATTAAAATCCAATCTTCTCAGGATAGGAAACGCTTGAAGATTCAGATAACTAGGGGTCTTCCATGTCCTTCCAATGAAGCTCAAAATCCAATTTCTTTGTTGGAAAGGTTCAAAATTGAGCTAATGTGGAATAAGATAACAATCAAAAGGAGTATAGGGAGGTAAAACACTACAAAATGAATTTAATTATTCATGGATGACCTCTTATAAAGTATCCAAACGAGGTTTTCCGAGTAATATAAATAATATCGGTGAAAGGACTGGCGCAGAGGTTCGTGTACACGAGTAGTTAGTCATAGGACGAAACCTTAATCGTGTTTAAAACCAAGATAAAGACATTATTTGTTTGCTTGAAAAGGGGTTTTTAGAGAGAAAAAAAAAAGGCTTTGAAAAAACAAAATATTTATGTTGGGAAAAGGATGGAAAGATTAAAAATTCCACTTGGATGGATTAGACTTCAATTCACGATGGGGAGGTGGACAGACGCTACCTAGGAAAAGAGAATAAGAAGCAGATGTATTAGCTGAAGAGTGTATGGATGATGGCTTTGATGAAATGGTGGTCGCCCCCAAGTAGGTAATCGGGGGATTTGGTAGGACTAGATGAAGGAGGCGTGATTGAGGTTAGATAGGTTATTGGGAAGGGGGGAATTATTGGGGTGTTCGCAATATGGAGTTTAAGAGGGCTAGTTAGCAGGAAAATTGGGAATTATGGAGGAAAAAAGTATTGTGGTCTGGAGCTAGTTGGGGGTAATGGGAAGGACTAGAGGATAAAAAATCATGGAGGAAGTAATTGGGGGATTTGGGGGGAGTAGTTGGGTGGGACGCGGAATTGGCGTTAGGTGGGGTATGGGGAACGGCCAATGGGTTGCCTTGTATTGGGTAGGGGGGTATGGACCTGCCTAAAGATAATAAGGTAGGATGTATTTTGGGGGTTTCAGGAGGGGGGGGGGCTAGTTTGGGGGTATGTAATAGGAAGGAATAGTTAGGGATGGAGAGACAGTGGCCCTACTACCAGGAGCAAGATGGTCCGACAAAAAAAAATTGCTGAAAAAATTGCCTCCTGAAAATCCTCCTCAAATCTTACCTTTGGCATCCTGATTCCAGCATTTTCAATACATAGTAGGGTTCCATTTCCAAGGGAGTTTTTGCTTTTGTTCCACATCAGTACTACAAGAGCCCCTTTGCCTCACCCCCCCTGGGGATAGGAGGGAGTATAAAAAATCTTAAAAATCAAGCTAAAAAGGGTAAGTACTATTTGCCGTAAAAAAATATGATCTAGTTAAATGGGTACCAGGGTACCAAGTGCCAAAAATTGATCAAAAATCAAGCTAAAAAAGGACTCTATTCGTCATAAAAAATAATATCTAGTTAAATGGGCCCCTAGTACCCAAAAATATTCAAAAAACAACCTAAAAAGGGCCCTATTTACTTCGTAAAGGAACAAAATCTGGTTAAAAACTGCTTTTTTTTATTTTTATTTTTTATTTTATTTTATTTTATTTTTAAGGGGCCCAACGAAGAGAATTGGAACTAGGGTGAACAAGCGACCTAGCCTTTGCTTGAAGCGAAAAAAGGTTGCTGTAACGATGGTGAAGTAATTTTTTAATTCTTGGATAGGATTTGTGGTTTCAGGTGCAAATATTTTAGCTGTGAGAACTCGCTGCTTTTATTGATGGCAGGAAAAAATGTAGAAGACGATAGGAGAGAGGAAAAAAAGGTGACTTTCATGAAATATGTATTGGTGTTAGGAAGGGTAAGGAGGTTGTTGGGCGGGCGGGATGTAGGCATATTGTACGCAGCTCCCTAGGGTCATTTGGATGCGATACCTTTGAAGTGCTGATTGGACCCCTCCGAGAAGCGGCAACTCTCTGAAATTGCCATCGGAATTGAATCCCATAGGAGTGGTTTCCCCGCACCCGTCCACCCCTCACGGCTTTTGCTCAATTTCACATCCTATTAGCCCACCTTATCCGAACTTTACACTTTTTAACATTCGATTTAACGACGAAAGAAGAAGGGACGAGAAAAAAAACTTCGTTACACAAATTAGGTCTAGGACCGGATCTTGTTATGAGAGGAAACGTGTTGTGTTTAACAATTTCGTAGAGCACAGGTGGAGACATGTTACAAATTGATACCATTACATCCATCGCTTATCGGAAGAGCAATCATCTTTGTCCAATCAGCCTCGATATTCTTCAAAGCATATCCGATATCATCATTCTTCCATAAAGATTCCACTCTAAAACGTCAGAAATGGAATCAAGATGTCAAATTCTTCACCTTTCAATATCCAATCAACGGATGACACGGATTTAAAGGTCTGTAAAAAAAAAATAAATTTTTTTTTCAACCCCGCAAATAGTAAGAAATATTTTCTTTCTACTAAAAATTTAAAAAATCGCATACCCATGAAAATTCAAAATAAGGAGAAATGTTAAGGGTGAGAAAAGAAGCCACTGTAAGAAAAGGTCGACAGAAGCGCATTCTGTTGGATAAATAATCAACTACAGACGCATAAAATGCTTTCTTGACTTTATGAACAACTATGTACCTATACAAATTTACATAATTAACTTCATTACATAGGTAATTGAGAGTTAAGGTAATATTTTATTCATTATAAATTTGATTTCGAAAAAGTTGAAGGCCAATGGATGGCCTTTTTTATCTAATCGGTATTTTTTTTATCTTTATATAATAGTAGATGGAATCATTGACATCGAATAGTGCGAAAAATTCTTCAAAACCGAGAGGAACATGACGGGAAAGAATTTGACTGCTGTTTTGTACAAAATTGATGATTTGCGACTGGTAAATAGTGCTCACAAAACATTGCTGTTGTAAATTTTTGCTTTTTTATAGGAGGATCGTCCCATTCCTGAACCAAAAGAAAACGGCAAGTTATTAATAATTTTGTTGTATATTTCTAATTTTCAAATGCAGAGGTTCTTCTAAAAATGGGAACGGTTGGGATATGCGGATCAGACGTTCATTACCTCAAACATGGAAGAATTGGAGATTTTATAGTCAATGAGCCGATGATTATGGGGCATGAAGCTAGCGGGACTGTCGTCAAGTTGGGGAGCAAAGTTAAAAATTTAAAAATTGGTAAATTTCTATTTTTTCAATGAAATAAACTATAAATGCCTAATTACAGGAGATCGTGTTGCCATTGAGCCTGGTGTACCATGCAGGACATGCGATTTTTGTAAAAAAGGACTTTACAATTTGTGCGGTGATATCTTTTTTTGCGCGACACCTCCCGATCATGGGAATCTTTCCAGGTTTTACTGCCACGATTCGGAATTCTGTTATAAGTAAGAATTTTTAAAAGAAATTCAATATGACTTGAGAAATTCTAGGCTGCCAGAAAATGTGAGTCTTGAAGAAGGTGCTCTTCTTGAGCCATTGGCTGTCGGTGTTCATGCTTGTCGCAAGGCGGAGGTCGGAGTCGCTTCTAAAGTTCTTGTTTTGGGAGCTGGACCCATCGGACTTGTCACCATACTTGTTGCTAAAGCAATGGGAGCTGAAAAAATTATCGTGACAGGTACATTTTATCATAGGGTTAAGATTTAGTGCAGTAATAATGTTTTTAAATAGATTTACAGGAGCATAGATTGGATTTGGCCAAATCGTGTGGTGCCGATATTGTTTTGAAAATAACAGGAAAAGAAGATGAAAATGAGCTGCAGAAGAAAATCAAAACTATTTTGGACGACCTTCCAGACAAAACCATTGACTGCACAGGATTTGAAAGCTCTGCTCGCCTGGGAATTGCTGTAATTTTTTTAATAATTAAAAATTGAATACAAACTTGATAAATTTTTAACGAAATTCGCAATTTTTTCAGGCCACAAAAGAAGGAGGGACACTCGTACTAGTTGGCATGGGTGCAAATGAAGTTAAGGTTCCACTCGTCAAAGCTGGCATCAAAGAGTTGAAAATCGTTGGAGCATTCAGATACTGCAACGAGTAAATCAAATTTTTTATGATGAATGATGATTGTGTGCTCTCTCCACAAAGAATGGATAGTCACACCATCACCAGTCCACAACCTATTTTCAATTTTTTTTTTTCAACAAAAAAAATTTCAGTTTTATTTTCATTAATAATTGATTTTTGTTCTTTGTTTCCAGCTATCCAATAGCGTTGTCGCTTGTAGCAACGGGAAAAGTGAACGTCAAGAAATTGATAACGCACAATTTTAAACTTGAAGAGACTATCAAAGCTTTTGAAACTGCTTCCAAGGGAATAGGAAACCCTGTCAAAATATTGATTCACTGTAATAATTAAGAGAAAATAATGTTTTTACAGTTTTATTCTGTATCACAAATAAAATTTTCGAATCAAAATCTTGTATTTTTCTACTTGAAGTACTGAAACTAACAAAAGGACATTACAATTTCACAGCTTTTTGTGGAATTGACATTTTTAGGGCATTTTCTTGTCAATAAAGAAGAGCTGCATAAAATTTTAACTTGATCGGTCCTCAGGAAGCTGAGAAATAGTACTGTCCTTTCAAGGTGAGTCTCAACTTAACATTTATTTCAAATTTCTCATAAATGTTATTATATTACCCTGGAACCAGGGATTTTGGGAATGGGTCAAGGAGACCCTGTAGGGTCAGTAAATCTTTATCGGGCATATTAAGGTCAGAGATTAGGAGTAGGGCGTTCTACCCTCCTCCCTCCACCACCCATAATGGAGATTTTGGCAAAAAACCACCGATATTCACTAAATTTGCACCATATACAGCAGATTTCCCAAACTTTTTCACAGTGCGCCCCCCTTTTAAACAAATGAAAACCTATACGCGCTCCCCCCCCCCAAAAAAAAAGTTTTGAATGTTAATTTTGTGGTTTTTGAAGAAAATTGGGGTTTTAAAAATGTAGATTTTGAAGTTTTTTACTAAATAAATTGCACTTAAAACGCTAATTCTGAGGTTTTTAGCGGATTTTGACAAAAAAGGCTCTTAAAACTTTTATTTTGAGGTTTTTGGACGAAAATTGGGCTCTACACATGTTGATTTTGAGGTTTTTGAATAAAATTAGGCTCTTAAAACCTTGATTTTGAGGTTTTTGACGAAAAATGTCTATTAAAACTTTGATTTAGAGGTTTTTGGACGAAAATTAGGCTTTACAAATGTTGGTTTTGAAGTTTTAAAAATGGCTCTTAAAGTGTCGATTTTAAGGTTTTTGATGAAAAATAGCCTTCAGAAGAAAAGTTCAAAAAGAAAAGAAAAACTAAATTTTTGGGAAATATTTGAAAAAAAAAAAAAATATTTATATATATCTTGAGCCTCCCCACGCCCCCCACCCCCACCCCCAATTTGGGAACCACTGATATACAGGGTAGGGCCTTAGGAGGTTGGGGCTATTAGCAAGGAAGCGTTATGTCCCCCCAAAATGGAGATTTTGCCAGAAAACCTCTGATCTCTAAATTTGGATTGTTAGGATTGTAACTTTAAAAAATAAAATAAAATAAAAAAATAAAATAAAATTTGCACCATATACAGAGTATGGGGTTAGAAGGTGACTTTTTGAGGAAGTTCCTTTTTTGGAAGTTCCACTTCCATAACTACAAGACCAACTTTTTTTTTCTTTTTCTTAATACCGCCCTAAATGTAGTTCATTGTATTTCGATTTTCAACTACCTATACAGTTCCTACTTTTGTCCTATTTTAACAGTTCCTAATTTTGTTCTTCAAGAGGGAATTTTATTAACCAAGGTTTTACAGTTGGCAAAACTGTTCTAAAAATCGAAGGCTCTTCGACTGTTATCTCTTGTCAAATTTTTTCGGCTTACTTAAATCTGGGCTTCTAACTTGTTGTAATTAAGATTGGAATTACCAATATTAGTGACTCCATAGAATCTTGTAAAATCATCCAAAAATGACCTCTCAAAGGTAAGTTAATTCGACCTTTTTGAAGGTGGTAGAATTCTATTTGAATCTTCTCTTTTTCAGCGTCATTTTAGCCCCAGGAACTGTGGTATGTCAAGACACTAAATTAGAAGGAAACATAACAATCGGATCTAAATCCATCGTACATCCTAAATCAACCATTTTTGCCAATGGTGGTCCAATAGTAATGGGCGAGAGCAACATTGTTGAAGAGCAATCATTTATCGAACACAAGTAAGTCCAGTAAATGAGCAACCTATAATCGATCTTTTTAGTGTTTTAGATAACTCAAACAGGCCAAAAACGTTGACGATTGGTTCGAACAACATTTTCGAAGTCGGCTGCATAGTTAAAGCCAAAGTGATCGGCGACAACAACGTTTTTGAAGCAAAATGCTACGTCGGGCCTGAAATTGAAGTTGGCAATGGCTGCATCATTGGAGCTGGAGTTAAAATAACATGCGAAGAAACCCTTCCGGACAACGTCATCATTACAGGAAGCAATTATAATCGAAAAATCGCCATCGACAAGCCTCCTGTAATATCAAAATGAACCATATTTTAAATGACTCATATTCAATTTTAGCCACAAACTCTTCAATTGGATTTCCTGAAGAAGGTCCTCCCGAATTACCATCACCTCAGAAAGGCGAAAGAGCAAAGGCCTAACGTTTTATGATTAAAGCCTTTCAATTGAAGGTAAAATTTATCTTCAATTTTTTTGCTGAAAGCAAGTGCACAGACAATTTGGTGATATTGGGAGAGTGGGGTTTTATGATTGAAATTTTGTGATGGAGCCAAGCTTCTTCAAAAGGTATCGCTCTTTCTTTCAGGTCCTTAACAGCATCTTGTAATCAAAACCTCATCTCATAAATCGTTTATTTTTTAAAGTTTCAGTCCTTTTGAAGTGATAATGATTGGATTGCGTCTATAATTTGCATAAAAAATGTTTTATAATAAAATATGACTGCATTAAATAAGACTATTATAAAATTATTATTGTATTATAAAGAAAATTCTGCTTTGTTGATGTAACCTTTTCTTAAATGTTCGCACCCTCTAGGTTAAGGAAATGCATAAATTTTATATTTATTGTCAGAAAATAACTATTTTGAGTGTAATGTGCAGAATGAGGTCTACTTTAGATCCAATATTTTTTTACCTGTCAAGAGTTTTTCAGTTCTGTAATTTTTAGCGGATTTTTTTTTTCTAGGAAAAATGCTGAAACTTTGGCAGAATGCAAAAGTATTTGAAGGTCAAAAATCTAGTATCAAAAAAGTCATGTTTTCTTACCTCCCTGAAGACTGGTAAAATCTTTAGCCCAGACCTACTTTAAAGCTCAGAACTTAAATATTGATTTTTTTTTTTTAAACCAAAAAACTGGGATAACAAACAAGACAATAAAATTCTACGTCCTAAAGCCCAATTTTCTTATATTCTAAAAAAAATTCATCCTTTATGTTTACCCCATTTGACCTAA
This sequence comes from Orius laevigatus, assembly GCA_018703685.1. Taxonomy (NCBI): domain Eukaryota; kingdom Metazoa; phylum Arthropoda; class Insecta; order Hemiptera; family Anthocoridae; genus Orius; species Orius laevigatus. Next base: position 23,931 of record JAGWEN010000434.1, read on the forward strand.
AATACATTTTTTGTTTAAAAAAAAACCCAAATTCCACATCCTAAATGCTGGTATTTTGACCCCCAATTAAACTTTTATTATTATTATTTTATTTTATTTTTTATTCTGTTCATAATAGTTGGCATCTTCTGTCCTGGATGAATATTGATGTTTAGGTAGTCTAACTTTAAGAAGCTAATCAGTTCTGCATTTCATTTAAAGCGTTTTTTTTTCTCCTTCTTTTTCTTAATATTGTAAAACAAGTCCTTGTTATTCAACCTTGTTATTCAGTGGGTAAATAAGGCCAACTCATATGATAGCGCAAACAAATCAGGGGCTGGGACTGGGGAACGAAACCCCTTCCCAGCCTGGGACCCTGGCCATCAATTTCGCCTTTTTCAAATTTTGATTCCAAAAATGGTGAAAATTTGACTTATAGCTAAAAAAAAAAAAAGGTGAAATTTTGATTTTTGAGGTAGGTACTGATTTAACCTTGACCATATAGAGAAGTAGATACATATTAACAATGTGCCTCAGCATTTTTCTTAGAAAACAGGGAAAGAAAGAGAAAAGAAAAAAGCTCTTGATAGGATGGACTTGTATACGGTATACCTCATACTGGACAGGTTGCATAATAATTATTCAAATACTTATGTAAAAAATAAAATGCAAGTTTTAATTTAAACTTAATTAAATTGAATAATAAAAAAAAAATTAATAAAAAAAATCAAATAGGTAATAAATTTTTTTTCAAATCCACGTTGGCAATTTAATAAAAATCCTACATAGGTATGTATTTCAATATCAAGCTTTCAATATAGATCTAATGAAATCTATTTTAAAACCCAGAAATGATATCAATAAGTTACAATACAATAAAAGAATAAAATGGATTAAAAAAAATATAACTCGTTTATAAAAATTTATTTAGAGCACATTTTGGACATATTTTTACAATCGAAAGGTTCAAGAAGGATAAAAAAATTGAAACCTCAAAAATTTTCACCTTAGTCCTTTTTAGCGGATTTCCGGAGGAAAGCAGGCTATTGGGGCCGGCCTCACGGCGGCTTTCGGCTTAGAGGCTTATATATTCGTGATCAGGACGATCTCCTGATCACGAAAATATAGGTCATTCCCAATCATGGCGATATATATATATATATATATATATATTTATATATTTATATATGTACCGACGCGATAACTCGAGCTAGGATTGTTTGAATTAAACGAGACTTGGTATTTAAAGCTTTTGTTTCACCAGGTAGAAGCCTATTGAAAATGGCTTGAATCGAGAAAGCGGTTCTGGTACTTCGCTTAGGGCATAAAGGGCATTTTCGTGATTTTCTCGGAACCTGAAGGTTTGAGATGGTTAAAAATCGTGACGGGAAAGTCCTAGGGGCCGAGGATCATAGTTAATAGCAGTTCAAATTTCAAAATCGGTTCTGGGACTTGTCTAAGGGGCCTAAATAGAATTTCGTGATTTTCTTGTAATCTTAAGGTTTGAGATGGTTGAAAATCGTGATGGGAATGTCTGATGATCCGCAGACCGTATTAAGAACGGTTCAAATCACGGAAGATGTTCTGGGACCCACGTTAAGGGGCCTAAATGGAATTTCGATATTTCTTCGATGCCGGAAAGTTTGAGATGGTTGGAAATGGTGACGGAAATATATTATGGCCCGAGGACCATAGTAGAAGACAGTTAAAATCGCCTAAGCTGTTCTGGGACTCTCCTGAGGGACTTAAATGGAATTTCGTCATCTTTGAAAATAAGAGCATGAGATGGTCGAAATCGATTATAGGAGCTGCTCATGAACTGAGAATTCACATTTGACAACAGATCAAACCCGCATACGAAAAAGAAGCTACTTAGGGCATTGATGAAATTAATTTTAGAATTTGAACTTTTGGCGGTGAAAATCATGTGGTTTGAGTTGATATTTCTAGGCTGATTTCTAGAGGAATTGAAGCTATTGTGGTCGGTGTGATGGAGGCTCCGGGCTCAGAGACCCATTTTTATTTTACTGAGGTGGTGATAATTAGGACATCAAAGATAGCTTAGGGAAGGCCTTTCCGGAGGAAATCCGCTGCTTCTCGAGGCTGCCTCGAGGCTTTTTTTCCTATTTTCGTTGTTATACAATAATTAACAGAAATAAAATAAACTTTTAGTGGATTTCTGGAGGAAAGCAGGCTATTTTTGTTAAAAATAGTTTCATAGTAGTCAATAGGATAGAATTTTTCAAAAAATATTTTATCAAAAGTTGTTAGGATGTATTTATTTTTATTGTTGAAAAATTGCTAGAGACTTAAGTGGTATAAAAAAAACATGGGAAAAGCAAACTATCTTTCCCTCTAGGTGGTTTATTGACACCTTCACTGAGCAAATACACTCCCTTTAAAATTGGACAAATTTTCATGGATATCTTTTCCTCCCAATAAGCTTTTATTTACAAGTTTTGCATTTTTCACTTTAAAAAAAATTCAAGTCAAAATATTGTATACCCGGATCAGAGCTGCCGATGCTGTGTTTTTCATTAATCTATGGTTACAGAATTTTTACAATTAACAATTTTGTGCACTTTAAAGTTGAATAATTGGCAGATCTCTTTCTAGCCAAGCTTAATCAAAATACAATTTACTTCCTCTTTTTGAGAAAGTTAATTAGTTGAGCTATAAAACTTAACGTCTAATTTACAACATTTATTAGCAACGTCAATAAAACATCGATAAAATCTTATGATACTTTCAATATCGCCGTTATTTTACAAAATAGAATTTTTGACATAATAAAAATAATGAAACATCAAATATTCAAAGCTACCACAGTATAAAAATATTTTTCTTTATGGGTTTAAAATAAATTTTTAAAAAACCGATTTTTAAAGGCTGTGAAATCTGGTTTTTGTGCCAAGAGCAGTGTATAGATTTTAAATTTTGACATTTTTCTTAAAATTTTACTTTTAAAATTTTTTTTTATGAACAACATTTTTGTGAAGGGTTTTAAAAATAAACTTTTGGCACTTAAGAGAATTTACATTCGTCCATGAGCAATTAGAAATTTAAGTGTTAATTTTAGGAATCGTTAAACGAAAATGTTAAACCAAATATATTTTATTAACCAGGTCATTTAATTTATTTTATGAGAACATTTTTTGTCCTCGCTCAGATTTTTTGTCCTATGTTATTCATTTTAGCTGTCTTTTCGAGTTTGATTTTGTAAAGTGGAAATATAACATTTTCTTTTAATCTCTTTTTTGGGTGACATTGATGCATGGTTTTGGTGATTTTGATCAAAATATCATTTCCATGAGAAAATTGATAGTTTAGGATTTGTGGGAAATTCGAATATGAGTGTAAACTCAATTCAAAAGGATTCTGCGTTTTCTCAGCTCCCTATGGATATAATATTGTTAAAACAAAATGTAAAGATTGATTTTTTATAATAAAAGCTCGGCAAATCCCTCCGTCAAGCGTGGACCTTTCTCATTGGCCGAAGAGTTTCGACCAATCAGAATCGGCCACACTCCATATAAATAGGAGTGGATTGAGCGCATTTGATCAGTCTTTCTCGAGACTTCAAAGAGTTTATATCACTATGCAACCACAAAGAAACACACACTGCCAGTGAGTCACTAGAGCCCGCCGAGAAGAAATATCCAGTGAAGAAAAGAAGAATCGCCGGCCCTGTTGACGACATTTCGACCATCTCTCGCTTCTCTCGCAAGACGTCTGATTCGTCCGGCCTCGCATCCTCCTTCCCCTTTCTCAAACGACCGAAAGGGTTTACCACGCCACTGAGCTTGACGTGGAAATCCCGGTACGTCCGAGAGACTCTTGTCGGCCCTTTTCTCGACCAGCATGGTTTTTCTGCCGTTTCCATAAAAAACGACTCAACTTCCCGGACCCCTTTTTGTGCCGCCTGTTGCCCGACAGGTCCCAAACACGTGCTCCCTTACAAGGAGAGTGTTGAGTGCACAAAACCTACTCCTCTGTCCAGAGGTCTGAAACCTATACCCGAAAGGGGCGGTTGAAAGTAGGGTCCTTTAGAAACAAAAAAACACGTTAGCGATTCGAAATACTCCACGACGAACGCTACATTGGACTTGAAATTCAAAACAGATCTTCATTTATAGAATAAGAAAAAGACCTAAAAATTTCAAGTCGATTGGTCCCCTGGGAGCTTAGAAACTGCTCTCCTTTTTGAGTTAAATCCCCACTCCCACAAACTTTGTCTCTGAATACAGGCCTAGAATTATTAATGGAGCTATCATCAGCATAATCAATCTAGCCTTAAAGGTGTTCCCCACATATTCGATATTGAGGATACTAGAAGACATCGGATATTTCCTCCATAATGGCTCAAGTTTTTTTGTGATTGTCGATTGATTTGCTTAAATTAACTAATTCAGCGGGAAAAAAATTGGAACAATTAAAAAATTTTTAAGTTAAAAAATCACCATGAACATCTTTGGTAACTAGGTCATATTTCTCATGAAAATTGAATCCATTATGTATTTAGATAGACAGTAAATGGTGCATAATCATCGTGTACATAGGAAATTCAATAATTGCTGTCTAGGGGGTTGGTTATAGCTCCAATGAAGCGGATTCCTTATTAATCGGGTGTTCGATACTGGTAAATATGTATTAAAATTATCAATTTGATGTCCCTATTTGTTTGGTTCTGTTTTTCGAACGTCCTTTATCATACGGTACTTTCGAAGTGAGTAGATAAAGGTTTTTTCTGCGAATCCTAGGATGTGACCAAATAAACGCCGTGGGCGCCGGGGTCGCTGTGGAATTCATCCGAGCTGAGGACGTCGTTCATTCGACCTCGGACGACTAGATGCTCCACTGATGCTGGTCTCATCACTCGCTAAAAAAAAGTTTTATTGTTTTTAATCAAGAATAAAATGAGTACCTTGTTTAGGGTTAAATGGTTTCTTTGTGCGAGCGAACCATTATAGCCAGCAATGCCTGTACTTCTTGTAGCTCCAGAGCCTGCTGTAACATTTAAGATTAAGTTATTGTATTAAACTTGACCTAAGGGTTAAATTAAAAATAAATAGTATCCTGGTGCCCCATCTAGTTAGTCCTCAGGAGCAGTTTAAAGGATTCGGTTTTTCGCCAATATCTCGAAAACCGCAGGTCGTAGGCGAAAAAATATTAAGCACAAAATTAAAACTTATTTAATTTTCTACCATTTTGAACTAAACAGATTTTTTATAGGACTAAACGTATCTGAGTTACGATGCGACGAAAAAACGGGATTTTCAATTTTGACCTCTGAAGGAGGAAAAACTTCATCTAATCAAAAAGTTTATTTCGTAAAAGTTGTAGAGAATTTTTTAACTTTTTAACAACTCTCAAAAAGCAAGTAACGATCAAGGCAGGGGTGAGAGTGAATAAAAAAAAAGTAAAAAAAAACTTTCAAAAAAACATTCAAACTTCAAAAAACCAAAATAAAAATTAAACCTCATTAAATTTGCTAAAAAATTTATCTGGTAAGATTTTTTTGTAGGGTCAAACGTTTCTGAGCTACGAGGAGACAAAAAGCGGGATTTTCTTTACCTACGAAAAAAGTCAGATTTTAGAAAAAGATTTTGAAGCTTTTTTGCTGATTAAAGACCCTTTTTATGCAAATTCTGTGTAATTTTGACGAGAAAAACACTTTCCTGTCAGATTTTGAACCTGTTAGGACCCCTTTTTTAGTCAAAAGTATCCTCGTTGCCAGTATATGAGGAAGAGGTCCCATCCCCTTATCAACTACGAACCCTTTTTCAAGAAGAAGAAAAAAAAAACCCTTATTAAAAGTGGAATATTCCATTAGATTAAGTACACAGAGTATAAATTACTCTGCTTCTCTTGATATATAAGGCGAATTAATGTTAATGTATGCTTGGAATAGCTTCATTTGTTTTGAAATATATTTTGTCAGCCTTCGTGCTTTATGAAGGTTTAATAACGGAAGTGTTGTCAACTCTGGATTGAATGCAAAAGTTGGTCGTCTAATTTCTCACGGGCCTCCGAAACTTGGTTTCAACATAAGAAAGGGTCTTTTAACCCTCTAAAGATGTTTAAAACAATGACTCTCCGGCTTAATATTTTATTATAATTGTGAATCTTAGGAGCAAAACCACTTGAATGGTCAAGTTTTCCTCATTTTGTCTCCTAAGGTGATTATGGACAAAAATTAGATTACTACAATATAAAATATATATAAATTAACATGATAGGAACATCCTATATTTTTGTGATCCCCAGAGCTTCCTGATCACGAATATATAAGCCTCTAGCCTGGGAGCAACCGTGACGACCTCCTCAATAGCCTACTTTCCTACGGAAATCCGCTAAAATTGTGATCTTAAAACCAAACTATCAACCACAAAATGTTATAAAGGCTTAAAATAAAAAACCATTGTGTGCAGTGTGGCTTATATCGAAAACGGTAATATTATTCAAGGCAAATAAAATTTTGTTTTCTCGAGATTTCTGTGGTTTATCGAGGATAATGGTGAAGTTTTGAAACGAGAACGGGAAAAAGTTCAAGTATCTATCTAAAGCGACATCTTCGATGTTTATTACTTATATCCGACGTTTTTTCATCCATCTCTTCTTTTATTCTGAGAATTCCATTGGGAGAAATTTTTGAGGGAGAATAAAAAGGGACAAATGGGGTGCTTGCTTTAAAAAAATAATCTGATAACCTAGAATCTTTTATTTGAGGTTATGATGGTCTGAAAGGGGGAAGGTTTTATAACAGTTTAATTTAAAATTTGAATACGTAGCATGAAGGATTCTTCTCTGATCTTTTAACGTAAAAGCTTTCCTGAATGGCAATTCTCTTTATTAAGGGACCGTAATCGCCCTCATTTTTCTTCTTATCCCGGACGCAATGGACGGATTTAAGTACCCTCACTAGAATAGGCTTTTGTTACAAGTTGGAGGGCGAAAAGTGTTTTTTCAAGCCTCTATTTTGTTTCCACGTTCCTCGTGGGTTGGGTTTTTCTTGTTTACCGGGTCGTAATCAATGATAATAGCCTTGTTGACTTTAACCACTAAATCAACATGAGTGGATTTTACGATAGTCGTTTTGAGGGAATATTTAAAAAAAAAAAAAAGTAGCTTGAATTGGAACTTCGTCTAGCAAAACGATTTTTTGTTGTTAAGGGGGATCCGACATCAAAATTCTACCAAGTGTGCGAGAGAGAGGGAAGATGCCCAAAAGTAGTTTCCTCGTTTTGGGCACTAAAAATGGTCGGAAATTTTTTTTTGAAAAGCGCGTTCTCATTCTTTTGGAAAACTACGTGCTGTTTAGGGGGCAGTTTTTCCGGAAAAATTTTCCTCGGGAAAATAGAAAATGCAATTTTCCACCAAATCTGAAATTTTGAAAAAACAGGTAGTCATCTTGTAGGTTTTGACGAGCTGATTTCAAATATGCTAATATTAAGAAGATCGGATGAATAGATTCGTCGGTACGAGATTTTTAAGGATTAGATGCTGCGGGGAAGGGGAGTTAAATTGTGGGGAAGTAAAGATGACTCATCACTCTTACTCCTTCAAGGTCATCGAACTTTACAAACGGCTTAATTTTTTTCTCTCTCTATTGTGAAATTGTTAGGTAGATTTTTTTTTCCATTTCATAATATTTAGTCAAAACCACAAAAAACTCATGATTTTTTTTCCCAATATTCCCCAAAAATTTAGTTTTTCTTTTCTTTCTGAACATATTTTAAGGCTGTTTTTCATCTAAAACCTTAAAATCGACATTTTAAGAGCCAAATTTTCGTCCAAAACCTCAAAATCAACATTTGTAAAGCCCAATTTTTGTCCAAAAACCTCAAAATCAAAGTTTTAAGAGCCTTTTTTCGTCCAAAATCTCAAAATCGAGGTTTTAAGAGCCAAATTTTCGACAAAAACCTCAATATCAACATTTGTAAAGCCCAATTTTCGTCCAAAATCCTCAAAATCAAAGTTTTAAGAGCCATATTTTCGTCAAAAAACTCAAAATCAACAATTGTAAATTCGCGTTCGTAGATTTCAGAAAATTTTATAAAAACAAAACTAAAGATTATTAAATTTGCTACAAATTTGATCTACTAAGATTTTTTGTAGGGCCAAACGTTTCTGATCTACGAGGCGACAAAAAAGCTGGATTTTCGATTTTTTTTACTATCAAAAAGTCAGATTTTAGAAAAGTCAGTCTGCAAAGGATAAAAATTTAAAATTACAGAAAGATAACATTGTAGAAAATAAAGCAGGCAAATGGTTTCTTGAAATAAAAACCGGTTTGAAGAGCCCTGACCTTGACAAAGGGAAAATTTATCTCCCCCCCCCCTCATTTAACTCCCCGGAACCCCGCAGCATCTAAGCCTTAATAATCTCGTACCGACGAATCTATCCATCCGATCGTCTTAATATTAGCATATTTGGAATCAGCTCGTCAAAACCTACAAGATGACTACCTGTTTTTTCAAAAATAAAGTTTTGGTGGAAAATTGCACTTTCTATTTTTCCGAGGAAAACTTTTTCGGAAAAACTGCTCTCTAAACAGCACGTAGTTTTCCGAAAGAATGAGAACGCGCTTTTCAAAAAAAATTTCCGACCATTTTTAGTGCCCAAAACGAGGAAACTAATTTTGGGGGTGATAGTGCTGCGATCTCTTGAATGAGAAACAAACAATTCTGATGGGAGAATCCCCCTTAATCGATCCGATTGTTGTATCCTCGAACTTGAGATTTTAGAAAAGGTCAAGGTTGGAGGAGGGTGTGGGAGGTGATGGAAGAGTGGGTGGAGGGAGGTGTTGGGAGAGTGGGTAGAGGGGAGGTGATGGGAGAGTGGGTGGAGGGGAGGTGAGGGATGAAAAGATGAGTTGGGAAAATGTGACACACAGGGGTCACTTCGACCTTACTCAACTGACCTCGACACCTTATTAAAATTCACAATTTGAGGTTAATTCAATAACTCCCTTTTCTGCCGTTCAAAGCCGACGCAATAAACGTTCACCATGTAAATTTTTCTATTTATAGCCCTTTTGACGAATTTACGCTGTTAAATGTAAATTTCGAACGAGTTAGGCGAGAAAAGTGACCGACTTAGCTCGTTCGTGCTTTGAAATCGAAAAAGCTCCTTTCCAACTGAATCGGAAAATTTTTTCTCTCAGAAATCTCGATTTATATTTATTTACTATAAAAATGTTGAAGGAATGCGTATATCAAAGTGGAGTCTGTTAATCTGGGCGAAGAACAAAACACATAGGGGGTCTCTGAACTACCCTTATATATCACATTTGTTAGGAGAAGATTGATTTATGGTCGTGAAGAAAATAAAGGGGCGTGTCTTATCGGGGAAAAAAATGAGCGCAAGAAGGAAAATAACCGGATAAAATATTAATTTTCAGAACTACTCGTTCGATTCTCCACTATAGTTCGAACTTCGATTCCCATGAGGTAAAACTTGGACGTTTCTAATTTAAGGAGTCTCCTTGTTGCAACAAAGAAAAAAATAAAATAAATTTTCATTTGACAATTTTAAAAAGGGTTTGAAAAAACAAGGTTAAACTTATTTCCCCTTAGGCCTAATTTCCTAATTAAGGATGTCCCCAGAAGTTCCAATTTAATTCTCGTTAGCAGCTAAGAGCCGTTAAGATTCTTAATTAAAATCGTAAAAACAAATCTAATCAATTTTGGACTATTCTGAAAGAAAGGAAAAATCGTCTCGGAAAATTATTTTTATTTCCATTTTGACGTTTCGTAATTCAATTTGTGAAAGGAAATAGAACGGATTCCAAGGAGCAAATTGCCCTATTTTACAGTTCTATAGAAATCTAGCAATTGCGTAGGAAAACCAATTCAAATCGACTTTTTCCTCATCAAAAAAATAAGAAGTTATAATACAAAGTGCCATCAGGATTTACAAAATGCAGTTTACCTTGATTTCAAGGTTTAAAACATGAAGCCTCGTTTATCAAATGAGATTCTGTGTACTGGGTGGAAAATCAATTGAAAACAAAAATTTTGTTAAAACGACATGCAAAGCTATCCATGCATTAATTTCAAGCCTTGATTTGACTCTAAATTTTTAACATTTAAAAAATGAAGAAGCCACCCTTTTATGGATTTAAAAACGAATTTAATTAGCGAAAACTCTCGTTAAATGAAATCAAAATTATGAGTGAGAAATGAAGAAGCCACCCTTGTATGAAAGTAAATTAAATCAAAATGTCGACATCTTACCTTTGACTAGGGTGAAAACACATTTAGGGACACTAAGTACTCCCCTTGAGCGAGCGGCATCTGTAAGGGTAAATACGTCATTTTTTTCCATTAATTACCTTCTTACAACATAAATAAACCCCAATTTAAACATTAAAGATCTAAAATTTTATAATAATAGACTAAAAAAATTAAAATGAATTATTTATTGAAAACCTTGAAGGGCAAAAATAAATTATTCTTGAGAAATCTCCATCTTAATTCTGGGAACTCCAAACTAATCCTCTTTTGTTTAAACTAGTTTTAAACCAGTTAAGTTTTTAACTAGTTAATTATTGGCGAAATCGATTTTCTATGTTCAAGAAACTTAGAAAAATGAAAGTCTAAATAAGTATTATTAAAAAAATAAAGAAAAAAAATATTGCACTGTTATCCTCAAAAGTTGGATATTAAAAATAAATGAATGATTTTTTTTTTATACATTTAACATAGCCTAAACGTGGGGCATTTAATTAAATGGTTAATCAATTTTTTTTATTTATTTGAAAGTCTGGGACATGATTAAATTTTTTTTTTCCACGAGGAATATGGGTGTTCCATTCTACAAAATATATTTGATAAATTATTCAATCCTTTTATACTGTATCGTTTGAGTTGATAGGAAATTTTTAAATTAATCAGGGATAATTTTGTTTTCTAAAGCATTATTTCGATACTTCGTTAAGTCAGCAATTTCAATTTTAGATGAATTAAAACTTTTTAATGTTTGAAAAAACTTCCTTAATTATATCCAATCAGGGTAGCTTCTTTTTTTTTCAAAAACAAACTTATCATGCTCTTCCATATTATTAACATGCAAAAAAAAGTGCTATAGCCATTATTTGTTTAATTTACGGTTAAAAACAATTTTTTTTCTTACCAAATTTAAGGGTTAAAACATGCTATAAATTTACTATTTTTTCTGGACTGTTGGTTTGTGATTTACTGTGCTCTACATGACGTTTTACGTGAAAATAGTCAAGAAAAGTTGTTTTTACTAACAATAAATAATTTTTTTTAAAATTACTATATTTTTTAAATTAAATTAATTTTTTTTTGTAACAAGAGATTAATTTAAGACAATGTATTCGCTTTTATTTAAATGCTTGAATAATTCGTTGATGGATTAATAAAATCGGATTCAGTGAACTAATACTGTATTATGTAACAAAATTTTAGCAATTTTTCCCCCTTGCTATGAAAACTAGTCGACGAATTCCACGAAAACCGCGTAACTTCCTATATTAATTTTCCCTCTTATGATTTAGTTTATTTTAAACCAACCGCAATTGGACATTCGTTTTAATAATGATTTAAAAAAAGTTCGGGAGCAAATCAGAGAATAAGATTATTCTATTTTTTCTCCTAGGGAAATATTTTTTAGGATCACGCTAGTTGATCGCCATTTGATTAAAAAAAATAATAAAAAAATGAAAAAAATTTTCACAGAAAAATTTTAGTACATACAAACGGAGATACAGGTTCGGAGATAGCTAAAACCGGGGGCCTTTAGTACACTCTTAATAAAATGTAGTTCACGAAATGAAAGAGTCCGCACGTGTTGAAAACGTGAAAAAACCCTAGCCATCCCTATTCCACTGTAGATTGAAATTTCATCGAAATTGCATTCTCTCCTTTTCCATCGTGAGTCGGATTTCGCTTTTCTAGGGAGTGAGAAATGTCCAATGCGATTCTTGTCCTCAATCCCAAGATAAGTGTTGACCCTATGGGTTACGTATGACATAGAAAATATCGATCGATATCCGAGACGCTTCCTACTCATATGAGGACCCTATGGGTCTCAAAAAAACTTCAGTTTCTAATGCTCCACCCTAGGGAAGGCTTATGCCAATTTCTAGATTTTTCTTGAACGTTGAACTTGAAGTTATCGAGCCATTGAATTGGAAAGGATAAGCTTAGTTTTATGTATGACTTAAAATTTTTCACCTGTGGACTTTCGATGAAGCTGCTCATGGGGGTGGAAAAAAAAGCAGAAACACGTCCTGCATTCCCTCTTGAAGTTCATGGCGTAGGAGCCGTACACGACTGGGTTCATGCATGAATTCGACACTGCCATTATAAAGAAAAAGTCTTGTATTCTTGCATCCACTTGAATCGCACTTTCCCTGTCGAACATGTACCTGAAAAAAATAAATAAAATTTCACCACATATTTACACTCGAAATCGAATTTATTAAAAATATTCCAAGACAATTGGGGTTTAAAATTGCAAAAGGAGCACTAATTTTATGATTTCATCTTGTTTAGGACTGTGCTTCGTCAGCCATTTTGAAAAACAGGACTTTAGAACTTTTTTTAGTTTTTGATCTCTAGCGCAAAAATAATGCATTTTAGCGAATTAACCACGAAGTAAAAAAGAAAGATGATTAAATTCTGCGCCTAATGAGACCAAAATCGGTCCATTTTGGATTTAGAACTAACTAAAATAAACAATATAAAAGAAAACTAGTAATGCACCTTTTGCGATTTGGGGTCCTTTTTTCACCTAATTATTTTGTTCTAAAATTTCCAGTCTTTGAAAATTTCCTTATTTTTGAGTTTGATTGAGGGAAACAGTTTAAAATAACCCTTCCTCAATTTTCATGTTCATATAAACTTGATACCCTGTAATTTTATACAAGCCAATCCAATTTAGGGTTTTAACAAAACTCTTATTTGAGTAAAAAACAATAATTTTAAATGAAGCAGGTTTTTATTAGAACCGTGGGAAACTGTATGTTGTTTAGAGATCACGCTAAAAAGGGGTTGGGTCGAGGAAAGTCGTTTAATACCCCTTACGGGTAACTATGTCGTTAGAGATTATTGTGACGCTGTCGCAAATAGCCTTTCATAAATACGTCGCAATCTCATAAAAACCCCTCTTTATTTTTTATACCGGTATCTGGCATGGAAATTCTTTTATGTATCAGCCGAAAATCTTTTATAGCTTCGCGGTCTTCGATAAATTTTAACGATTTATAGGACGCAATTTAGGTTTGACAATCGATCATTTATGGTGTCGAGATAAGGGGAACGGTGCGGTTTCTTGATGTGATCCGATTCTCTTCGGTATGTCTCATTAGGGATGATTTATCAACGGAAAATAAACACCGCCCACGGAAATATAATTTTAACTTGTCCTCCCACATATAAGGTGATAATACTTATGTTGTTCTACTTTAAGAAAACCTTTTTTTCACTGTCAAAATTAATTTAAGTTAAACCTTTTATTCAAAATCAAGGATTTGAAAATCTGTTTTAAACTTTAGTAAACCTTATATAAGAGGATCTAAAACCTTAAACGGATAATACGGAATGATAGGTGGGGGTAGTTTAAAGGCTGTAGAATCTATATAAAGAGAGAAATAAAAGAAGATTTTTCAGTCCATGAGAAAAACTTTGTTTTTCTACTCTACGAAAAAATTCTCAATGTGGTGGTTAGCTAGCTAATCCGGAGAAGATAATACATATGTATAAAATAAGGGACAAGCTTTTAATGTGCATAATTGGGTTAAATGGCCAATTGGCATAATAAACTGGGTAAAATCCCGTTTGGGTTTCTTTTCTCAATCCGTCTTTGAGTAGGTGATAATTTATTAAAGACTTTTTCAGCAAAAACACGTTTTTTCGCATAAAACCGTCAATATCTCAAGTTCCCTTAATAATTATAAACTTCCGATGCTAGATTTGGAATCAGCGTTAAATTTTACGTTGGAAATGATAGTTTGTAACCATTCACTATAACCACAAAGCCATTTTTTATGGAAAAAACATTTTTTTTTCTTTAATTTTACCAAAACTACACTTCAAACTCAAGATATTTCCAGTTTTCTGCAAAAACTTCTTCATTTAAAGAACTTTTTAAAAAAAAAGTGTTTTTGGTGAAAAATTATATGTAATAATATTTTTTTACACACTAAATCGATCCACCCTGTATAGACGTTTGAAGTGTAATAACTGAATGTGATTGATGATTTATGGTTAAACGTGGAGAGAGCTGTCTCATCTCTCACGTTCAGATGTCTGAGAGGTAGGTTTAACAAAAACATATATCTGAGATGTATCTCAGATTAAAAATACGTTGATGTATAATACAATACGTTTTACTAGATATGCTTGTATTGTGTGTGTTGAGTTTGTATATCCCCGAGTTTTAGACACACATGATAAAATGATAGAGGAAATACAAAACAAACTTTCAGATGAAAGTTACGACAATAGTTCCAGTAATTACTGAAAAAGCCTGTTCGAACCTTTTTTTGTTCTTTTCTTGGGGTTAAAATGGGTTCGAAGCTTATCTCCAGATTACTAAAGATACTTGTCTTTTGAAGGCTAAAAGCAGACACTAAGTTTATCACTTCCATCTCCTAAAAGTCTTTTGCTAGAAAGTTGGTTAACGTTGAGAACATTTACTTTTGCATCTACTGACAAAAGGCCTTGAAAAGACACGAAAAAAATTGTATATAAAAATGCCAAGGGCTTACGATATTTGTCGATAGCATTGGGATATCTACTCCCATACATATTTATACGCCTCCCTTCTTTTTTTTGTCATCCTTCGTTTATGACAAAATGCCTGTTCGTGCACGAACAATGTGAATTTCATAAGTTTTCCATTTCGACTGTTGAATGTAAAAATGGTTTGTCTCATACGATTAGTCAAGGTGCCCGTGACTTGAAAATTGATATTTTATATAAAAAAAAAAAAATAAATAAAATAAAATAATTATAAAAATCACTTCAGGCCCTTCTTTTGGCTAGAAGTACTACCTAATAAGAAATAAAGTGATTGGGATGATTTTGCTCTTTTTTGGCGAGAAAGAATCGTTTTAGCTGGAAATCGATCCTTCATGATAAGGGTGACACTTCTTTTTAGGTGAATTTTGAACCTCAAATAAAACTAAAAATAGACCCCCGATTTATAGTTAATAGCAACTTATGATGAGTAATGAACCGTTTGGACCACTGAAAGCATTTCATGATGAAAACCTTTTCTACGATCAGTGTTCCATTTTAAGGCTAGAAAAACAATTTTTTAGTAGACTTTGACCATTTATTTATATCATGGTTAGGGGTTTAATTTACGACCTCCTAAATTAAAAAAAGTACCTAAACGCGTTCTGTTTCTATGTTTTAAAATTGCAGGTTCTTTTAAGATTTAAAGGACCAAATTTGCTCTTTAGTTTAATTGGACACTAAAATCTTAAAAGTTGGGTGGGAAACGGAATGTTTAATCTGACTTTAAAAAGCTCACTTTAAAATTAAATTGCATGTATGAGAAAGAAATCCTAATTAGTAAAAAGAAGAAATAATTTAATTATTTTATGTCAAAGGAGGTTCGGGAAATTTCAGATTTAACAAAAATTAAAGTTTAAATCAAGATTAATTTTATGAAGGTTTGGAAAACTGTTCATTAATATTATTCCTACCATATTCTTAATTATCTAAAAAAAATATCTGAAAAAATTTAAAATAAATAAAGATAATTTCGTTCATTCAATCTTAAAAAAGCCTCTAACACAAAGGGAGCCGACCTCTATAGCCTGCTTTCCTCCAGACATCTGCTAAAATATTGTTTTAGGAGTGACATGTATAAAATGTTGTCTATTGGATTTTAGCGAGCTTTTTCCCCATTTTTCAGACATGGATAACTTATATAAAGGATAAGCTGAATAAGAGGTTTTAAAAATTTTGCTTTCCGTTTTTCCATAGGGACAGGCTTTTTGAAATATTGGATATTGGCTCTAAACTCTCTTTTATCCATGTTTTTGTATTTTATATAGAAAAACAGCATAGTTTGCATTTAAATTTAAAAAGTTTGAATGGAAAAAAAGTCTATTTAAACCCAATTGTTCAAATAACACTCGTAGATTTTTAAGTACCTTTATGCAAGTATAATATTCATTTTATAAACTATTTTAGGGAGAAAAATATTATCATTAAAATATCCATTATATTCATTAATTTATGACAATGTAGTCACAGAAATTATAAATAATAACAAAGTATACATTACCTACCTAGCTGTAATGTTTTATGTTTGAAATGTCATTCAGCTTTGTTGAGTAATTCAAGCCGTTTTAATGCGGGAAATATATTTAAAGTGACAAATAATTCAGATGGAACAACAATAAAATTGGAATTTCTATTCATTTTCCTTATTTCGCGAAACCTTAAATTGGTTTCGAATTGCGTAGGGCGTAGACTATTCAATTTGTAATCCCCTCGATCATGTTCGTTAAAATGAGTTACTGAATAAAAAGAGATTTCGTAAAACAGTTATAAATTTTTTTTTCTAAATCCAGTGCCTCGAGATTGAAAAAGCTTTTTTTGGAAGATTGATCCACTTCTTTGTATTCTAAATACTTAAGTAAAATGTTTGAGCTCATAAGGAGCTTTATCCGAATCGCGATACAAAAACAAATAAAAATAAACTTGAACGTCAATAAAAAATAAAGCGTTAATATTCCCTTTTGTTGGGTTTTTCCATTCCAGTTTAATCATTAAAATGAAAATGAAAATGAAAATGAAAAGCTATTCGCCTAGACGACTCTGAAAATGTAAAATTTTCACGAGGATTGTTTTAAAACGGTCTATTGTGTTTAAAGCTATGAAAGCAATTAAAAACTTTATGAAGGGTGTGAATTGCGCATAAAACCCACTCTTCTATGATTTATGACGTAAATAGGCGTCGCAGTTCGCACTACATGCAGGTCGTGATGGTTTAGCATTCCACGCCCCCCCCCCGGCCCCTGTGGCTGGGGCTCATTGGAAGAAACGCTTGGACACGTGTGAATTATTTTTGATGTAGAATCACAAAATTTGGCCTGATTGGCGACCCACTCACCGTGACCTCCCCTTG
Source organism: Orius laevigatus (assembly GCA_018703685.1). Taxonomy (NCBI): domain Eukaryota; kingdom Metazoa; phylum Arthropoda; class Insecta; order Hemiptera; family Anthocoridae; genus Orius; species Orius laevigatus. The sequence goes on from JAGWEN010000434.1 coordinate 41,028, forward strand.
TAAGTGGCCTACGTGCCCCGTGAGCAAGGATTAAAAAACTTTAAAAATGAAAAAGGAAACTTCGAAAATAGAATTTCGTTTTAACTTGACCTTTTAAAACTTGATGCAATTATTTTTTCACATGTTACCTTTCAAAACAACTTGGGCTGTTGGAAAAAATTTAAGAGTTACATCCTACAGGATTCTGATGTTGTCGGTGATTAGGGTTAAAATTTTGAAATGGGATCGTTATTTTTAGATCATGTAAAAAAGGTATAAAAACTGTCGACACGACCACTCAGAGAAAAAAAAGTCAGGATGAGACTCGTCGAGGTAAATCACCTTTTCCTGTTGTGAAAAGGCTAAAAAAATTTATTTTTCGTTAATTATTTTTGAGAATATCCTTTTTTTGGGATTTCCACGTCTAGGCTCTACCAAACCAGACCTTCTAGGTCGATTTTTTTATCTCTGAAATATAGAATCTGCTTTGATATTAATGATATAAAAAAAAATTTTCCTGAATATTGAGGAACATAAAGAATTTTTTATACTCTGAGCTGATTAGACCATTTTTCATTAGCAAAAGAAAAATTAATCTTTTGGCTTTTCGTATTTTAATTGAACTCGTAAAGAAAATCGATTTGATTCAAAAGCCGGGATTACCAAGGGAAAAAACTTGAACATTTCTGAATCCTAGTAAAAAAGGGAGCTGACAGACGGGCACTTTTTTTTCGAATGCCTGTTTGATGAAAGTCGTATTTGTCTTTCTAATGGTCGCTTTAGGTGTGAAACATTGAACCCTTCACGAGTGGATTTTTCCTCTTTTAGCTTCCTATACAATTTATCACCTTCTGCTTTTCCCGGAACCGATCTATTTTAGTCGCCCTGAAAGGAAACGATCAACACTTGAATTGTTTTGTTTTTTTAATCATTGATTTCTGAAAGGAAATGACAGCATAATAGAAGGGTGATTATATAAATAGGGCAGTCGGACGTACCAAAGCGTCATGACGACATAAGGTGTCCAACACCAAATAAAGACGACGACGATCGTTAATGTCATACGAAGCGTTCTGGTTCTCGCTCGTTCAATATTCGTCATATTTCGTCTCAATGTTAATCTTCCTCGTACCCTCTCCTCTCCTGGCTTGAGCTGTTCTGCTGAAACAAATCCAATACATTTTTATCTTCTATCATCACATCTCTATCCTTGTAGCCGGAAAAAGTTATGATATCAACTTCCCCGGTTGAAAAAATCCTGCAAATTGATTTCCCGCGTTTTCTAAACTCCCTTGGACCCTTGGAGAGACGAACCTTTTTGTAGTTGTTTGACCAACCAGAAAGTTTGGCTGGTTTGGGCAGTTTTGGGGGGATTGGAAATTTGTATGGTTTATGCGGTTAGACTGGTTTTGGGCAGTTTGCCACCCCTTCTCAACCGCTTTCAAATGGCTGACGATGATTTTTATGTCTTCTTATGTCAGATGTGACCTAAAAATTAGTATTAGTGAATTAGTAGAGGGCCAAAACCATCTGTTTTTTGATTCTCAAACTTGGATAGGGCGTATCTCGATAAGCAGTAAGGTTACGGGAAAATTTATTAAGTTGTAAATTGTTGAAAATTTTATGCCCTACAATATTGAATAGAGTGGGTTTTGTCATAAAACGTTTAGTTTAGGACTTATAGGCAAATTAACCGAAAATCATTTTGGTTTTTCGGCCCTCCTGAGGTTAGCACGGGGTTCTCGAGTTTGAAAAATCGGACGGCCAGTGGATCTGTGGACCAGTGGGTGAGTGGGGAAGGGAGGCACGGTTTGAAATTCGAGTGGAGAGTTACAGAACGGCAACTCGTTTTGACCTTGAATTGAAGGGGAGGGATGAGTTTTAAAACCCTCGTGTTATGCGGGTCGCCCCGCCCTCGCTGCTATGGAAAGACAGGCGTCTCACGGCCCCTTAAGTGGTTTAGACAGTTTGGTCGGTTTGGTTGGTAAGAGCAGTTTGGAAGATTTAGTTGGGTGGTTCTTTCAGTTTTGGTACTTTTGGAAGTCTTGGCAGTTTGGGCGAATTGGGTGATTTTGGTGGTTTAAGCCATAGGTAGATAATTTTATTTTTACAGATAAGACATTTTTTTTTAATTTTATTAAATTATTTTTTATTTGTTATTTATGAGATTGGATCAATTTGTTTTACCTTTTTGATCACTTTGAACACTTTAGACTTTCGACCTAATTCTTGGAAAGCGGCTTAAAAGATATTTCACGTGTACAGCGCGGGCCTAAACGAAAAACAAAGCTGTTGGTTTTAATTGGAAACTGACTTTCTCAAAAAGATTTTCGTACGCCACTTCCAATTTTCCGGACGAGCGAACCTTTGAAGGAGGTATCCCCTTTGTGGCCTTAATACGAATACATTTGGGAAGTAATCATTTTTCATTAATCAACCAAAAAAGTGATTATCATCGTTTTTTTTGACCGCCTCTTTTAATAGAAGCCTCTGGGTTTCTGAATTGCATCAATCGACTCGTACCCTATTCACGTCGAAGAAAACCATTATATGCCCAAATGCTGTTTAAACGCCCTGAAGGCAATTTAGTCAACCAATAGGGTTTCGCTTGTTTACATTCCAGGGCATGTCCAAAGACAATGAGAACTGAGAAGCAGTTAAATTAGCTTGTACTGGGTCTGACACGAATCCTTACTACCTATTATATAATAATTTAGAACTTTTTATGCTGTCACAAAATGGCATGGTCCTCTTTTGACAACGTAGATTAACCCTTAGTTCAAAGGAAAAGAAGTCTATCAGTGACAACTTGCAAACTCCACCTATTCAACTAACAATAAAATCTAAAATAAATTCCTAAAAAATCAGTATTAAAAACCTTTTAGTTAGATTTTTAATTATATCTCCTCTCTGAAAAAATTCAATTGTGTAGGTATCTCTATTTATTTTCCGATCTCTGTTGTTTCCTCCTTTTTGTACTTTGTACAAATGGACGCCCACCTCATCGAATTAATTGCCACGAGGTTTTATTCGATGGTTGCTTTAGGAAGGTTATAAAATAAACATTAATATTTTACGACCCTTTTAATTTTCCTTCTTCCATTTATAACTCTGGGACTTTTCTTCTTAAGGGTTCAAATAAAAACTCTGGGGTCGCTCAAAACTTAATTTGTCAAAGGTAAGTTAAAACCGCATGAGTCTGACTTGACCATAATTGAGTTTTTGTTAGCCCACACCATTCCGACGTTATAATTTCGTCAAATAGTTAAGGAAGTTACAGGTTGGCTAAAGTTGAACTTCTAGATTTCTGAGCAAAACTTTGGATTCAACAAAATTTTTTTACTTTAGCTAGTTTAGGTTTTTTGGATATCTAGTTATCGAGGAATCAAGCTTCGTCCTGAAAACTCCTCGACACTCCTTTCCTCCTACAAAGTCGTCAAACCTTTTCCCACTTCTAAACTCTTGTCCTCCCACCTGGTGCACCTTTCACTAAAACAGACAGGAAAGTAAATGATTTTACGAAACTTTTAAAACTCAATATCTAACTTTTTCTTCTTTCAAAGATGTCAACAATCATCCTCATAAAAAACCCATTTTCAAAGCTTCTCCTTGGCTTATAAACTTTTTATCTCATTGACTTTAATCTGTGAATATTCGCGTGAACCGCTAATTACAAAATTCTCGGAATCAATATTGTGCTATGCAAATGGAATTGATTTGAAGGTAAATAGCTTGAATTGACTCGCCTATCCAAATTACTGCTTTATCGTTGTCCATGAACCTGGAAGCGTAACAATATTCAAATGTTGTATAAAAACGAAGCTAATCATCATTTTATTAGCCATTAATTATTTTCAAAGGGAAATTAATATCACTCTGTCTCTAGTTACAAAGAGGATCAGTTTCACATGTAACACTCACTGGATTTGTGTCATATAAATAAAATATTATCCCATCATTTCAGTCAGAGCGATATTAACATTTCCCTTGAAATATAAAGAGAGGAAAAGGATAATTGGATGAAATGGGTGTTCGAAAAAATGAATAAGGAGAGGAAAGCAATTTTAAAGGCACCCTTGAGTAGATTTTGATCAGATTAGGGCGTAATTAAATTACATTGTAATTGAATTAATAATTGAATTACAATAATGTAATTCAATTACTTTTATAGTAAGTATTTGAATTACATTGTAATCGAATTACATTGTAAACGAATTACATTGTAATGGGATGACTTTTTTTAGTAAGTAATTGAATTACATTGTAACCGAATTACTTTTTATTGTAAGTACAATAATTGAATTACATTGTAATCGAATTACATTGTAACCGAATTACTTTTTATAGTAAGTAATTGAATTACATTGTAATCGAATTACATTGTAATCGAATTACATTGTAACCGAATTAAATTGTAACCGAATTACTTTTTATAGTAATTAATTGAATTACATTGTAATGGAATTACATTGTAATGAAATTACATTTTCAATTACAAATTACAACAAATCGAAAAATATCTGTTTTCACTAAATTGTTAAGAAAAATGAAAAACGATCCTTTAGAATTCATTTTCAAAGTAAAAGGCATACTATGTGTCATTATAATCCTAAAATGACAATCTAGGCTTATTTATGAACGATAAATGACCCTCTAGAATCCTTCATCATCGAAAAACGACACTCTAGACTTCATCATAACAGAAAAAGATACTCTAGAGAGTCTAGAGTCCTATATCATAAAATAACGACATTTTTGTAATCGAATTAAATTTTTTTTGTAATCGAATTACATTTCTTGTAATCGAATTACTTGAATGTAATTGAATTACTTGAATGTAATTGAATTACTTGAATGTAATTGAATTACTTGAATGTAATTGAATTACTTGAATGTAATTGAATTACTTGAATGTAATTGAATTACTTGAATGTAATTGAATTACTTGAATGTAATTGAATTACTTGAATGTAATTGAATTACTTGAATGTAATCGGGGAAACGGCAGTGGTTGAAAATGACGTTTCTATCCTTCAGTCGGTCACTCTGGGGGGCACCGGCAAGACCAGCGGAGATCGCCATCCGAAGATCCGCGAAGGGGTGCTCATCGGCGCCGGAGTTAAAGTACTTGGCAATATTGAAGTAGGCCGCGGGGCTAAAATCGGCGCTGGGTCGGTGGTATTGCATCCAGTACCACCGCATACCACGGCGGCCGGCGTGCCTGCCCGGGTAGTGGGCAAACCGGCTTCGGATAAACCTGCCATGGATATGGATCAGCATTTTAATGGCACGGTACCCGGCTTTGAATTTGGCGACGGTATCTGAGGTCTGCGCGCATTTTCCGTGAATAATGTGCCTCACCGGTGGGTTTGCCGCAGACTGGCTGCGTCTGATCATTCCCGTTTATTCCCGCAATAAGGCTCCGGCGTAATGCAGCTGTCTCCATGCCTCATACACCACCACAGAAACCGCATTGGAGAGATTCATGCTGCGACTTGCGGCAACCATCGGAATGCGAATTTTCTGCTGTGCTGGCAGCGCATCCAGAATGGTGGCTGGCAGCCCGCGGCTTTCCGGGCCAAATAACAGGTAATCACCCGCCTGGTAGCTGACGGCACTGTGCGCCGGCGTGCCCTTTGTCGTGAGGGCAAACAAACGCTGAGGCTGTTCACCGGCAATAAATGCCGGGTAGCTGGTATGGCGCTGAACCGCCGTGAATTCGTGATAATCAAGTCCGGCACGGCGTAGCCGTTTGTCATCCCAGGCAAATCCCATTGGTTCAATAAGATGTAATCTGAAGCCCGTGTTAGCGCAGAGGCGGATAATATTACCGGTATTCGGTGGGATTTCAGGTTCAAACAGGACGATATTCAGCATGCAGCGGTTGGCCTTCTGTAACGAAGGCCAAAGGATAACAAATTACACGCGCTTATTGTACAGCGGTAGCCAGAGGGTAAGTCGCAGGCCGCCCAGCGGACTGTCGTCGGCTTTTACCCAGCCACGGTGTTGCTGGATGGCGGTTTCCACAATGGCCAGTCCCAGTCCGGTACCGCCGGATTCGCGATCGCGTGCTTCATCGGTGCGGTAAAAGGGCCGGAATATCTGTTCACGATCTTCTGCACTGACGCCAGGGCCATCATCATCAACGTGAATGGTGATACCCTGATTATCAACCGAGAAGCTGACCGAAATATGGCTGTGAGAATAACGTAGCGCATTGCGCACGATATTTTCCAGCGCGCTTTCCAGAGCATTAGGATTACCGTACAGTGGCCAGGGGCCCGGTGGATAGGGGACTTCCAGCCGTTTACCCATTTGCTCGGCTTCAAAGCTGGCGTTATCCAGCATTTCTTCCCACAGCTGATTTGCTTTCATTGCCTCACTGACCAGCGCATTATTGTGCTGATTTCGTGACAGCACCAGCAGATCGTTAATCATGCCGTCCAGACGCTGTGCTTCAGTTTCAATGCGCTCCAGCTCTTTCCCTTCGCCAAAACGACGGCGCATTAACGCGGCTGCCAGCTGCAGGCGGGTCAGCGGTGTCCGCAATTCATGGGAGATATCAGAAAGCAGCCGCTGCTGAGCGGACATCATCCGTTCCAGGGCGCTGATCATCTGGTTAAAACTGGAACCCGCAGCAAGGAATTCCTGCGGACCGGATTCCAGTTCCGGATGCTGACGCAGGTTACCACTGGCCACTTCATCCGCAGCAAATTTCAGTTTTCGCGCGGGTTTTGCCAGGCTCCAGGCGAGCCATAACAGCAAAGGTGCGCTGATTAACATGGTGACCATCAGCAGTAACAGCGGGCGGTCGAACAGCAGATTAATAAAATCCAGCTGTGAACTGCTGGCTGGACGTATCAGATAGAGCTGATAATTATCTTCGCCGTCCTGCACTGAAAATGGCCCCAGCATTTCGACGCGGCCATATTTTTTCTTTTGCGGATGATCGGCATTATCAGACTGACCAATAAAATTACGTATCACCTGCATTTCACTGTGCTGCGCGCCAAGCACCCTTCCTTCGCTGGTCACCAGCAATAGCCGCTGGCCAGGTGGCGCCCATTTGTCGATTGCCCGGAACAGCCGTTTCCACCACATCAGGTCATTTGGCGGGTCCTGTTGTAGCTCAGCTTCTACGTGTTGCTCAATCATTAAGCCCTGCCGTTGTTCACTGTTGAGCAACGGTGTCATCTGGCGGGAATCAAGTTTAGGCAACAATAATACCAGCATCAACACCAGAGCCAGCGTTAGCCAGAAAATAGCGAAGATGCGGGTAGTCAGGCTTGAAATCATGCGACTGAAACCATCAGATATCCACGCCCACGCAAAGTTTTAAACCAGGGCTGTCCATCTTTGCGATCGGGTAATTTTCGGCGCAAATTGGAAATGTGCATATCGATGGCACGATCAAACGGCGTCAGTCTTTTACCCAATACTTCCTGACTCAGGTGTTCGCGTGAAACCACTTGTCCGAGATGCTGAGCCAGCAGATAGAGCAGGGTAAATTCGGTGCCTGTCAGTTCCAGTACCTGATCGCCGAAGCTGGCTTCCTGACGTCCTGGGTTCAGGCGTAGTGAATCCACTTCCAGCGTCGGGGAACTGCTGTCGTGCTGTTGCTGCAGTTCGCTCCAGTGTGAGCGACGCAAAATAGCACGAATTCGGGCTACCAGTTCACGGTCATTAAAGGGCTTGGGCAGATAATCATCGGCACCCAGTTCCAGTCCCAGAACGCGATCCAGCTCGCTACCGCGAGCAGTCAGCATGATCACCGGAATCTGGTGTTGCTGGCGTAGTTCTTTTAAGGTGTCAATGCCGTTCTTTTTCGGCATCATGACGTCAAGTAATAATAGATCAATTGAGCTGTCTACAAGGCTAAGTGCCTGTTCACCGTCACCGGCGACCACCACATTAAAGCCTTCCATTTCCAGCAATTCTTTCAAAAGCGAAGTTAGTTCGCGGTCATCATCAACCAACAAGATTTTATTCATCTTTTCTTGCCCTCCGCAGGCAAAATAACTTGAACAAATGCGCTTATCCTATCACTTTACTTAGTTTTACACCCCCTGACGCATGTTTGCAGCTGGCCCCGTAGACTGAATCTCGTAATAACGAAACACAGCGACTAACCTGGGAGTAAACGATGCGCAAAGTTACAGCCGTCGTTGCGGTTCTGCCGCTGATGGTAAGTTGCACTACTGCTCTGGCTGCAAACGCTACGACGAGTGATGATATACATCAGCAACATCGTGGAATGACGACTGGGAGTATGACGCAATTTCCGCGAAATCACATGCTTGATGGCATCGAACTGACAGAAACGCAGCGTCAAAGGATGCGCGATCTGATGCAGCAGACCAGACAGGAGCCGGCTTCCGTCAGCGTTAATGATTTGGAAACATTGCACCAAATAATGACAGCAGACCAGTTTAATGAAGCGGCTTACCGTGCTGAACTTGAGAAAATTGCTCGTGCAGAAGTCGCAAGACAGCTTGAATTTGCCCGGGTACGTCATCAGATGTACCAGCAATTAACGCCAGAACAACGAGCCGTTTCAGATCGAAATCATCAGCAGCGCATGGAAACTCTGCGTACGCTGAATGAAAGGCAGCAGGTAACATCGCTGCAGGCTGTCAGTAGTAACCAGTAATGTAGTAAGCAGTAACGCAGTAACCAGTAGTGTAGTAACCAGTAACATAGTATCCCTGTTTTCCTTGCCATAGACACCATCACTGTCTTCCCCTCCATGATGGAGGGGTTTTTTTTGACACCGTGCCTGCGAACAGGGCATTTCTTTTCCAGTAACAAACGGATACCGTGATCTGACGGCCGGCTTCAGCCGGTCAGTGGCAGTCAGAAGAATATTTTTCGCTAAGCACAGATTTTCTTTGCTTTAAAATTAACGCTATTATAGTGCCTCAATGATGAAACAGTCTGAGATTGATATGTCTGATATGGTTTTTTGTCGTGGGTGCGGTAAATCGCTCCACAGCTCGGCTAAAACGTGCCCGGATTGCGGTGCTGTGCAATATGGTACTGAACGTAAAAGCAAAATAGCCGCAGCATTGTTGGCTTTTTTCCTTGGTGGCTTCGGCGTGCACAAATTTTATTTGGGCCAGGTGGGGATGGGGATATTGTATCTGCTGTTTTTCTGGACCGCGATTCCGGCCATTATCGCCTTTATTGAATTTATCATTTACCTGTGTATGTCCGATGAAAAATTTGCCCGCAAATATGGCTAATTGATTATCGCTCTCATTCTTAATAACCTATTTCACTTTATCAGTCTTGCTAAAGATCCCACAGGAAGTCAGTAAAGTATTATTAAGTGGAGTCAACTGGTGAATCCTGTGATGGAGAGCTGATAATGCGAATAGGTTTCTTTATTATAGAAATGATGCAATATTATCAGTGATCGCTGCCCGCTATTATTATTGAGTCACAATTGACCAATGCTGGTAATCAACGGGCATAAATATCATGCTAATACGCAGTATGAATGCTTTTTATTATTGTTTGCATCACAACCAGCGGGTGATGTACTGACATGACTGGTTTTTTCTGTTCTTAATGGTCAGCGCTCAGTTTTTAACTGAGTTATACCTGATGCTATCTTTTAAACATAATGCTATGTAGCAAACCTTGCGTTTATCAGCTGACTGGCCGGAGTTATCTGATTGCAGAATAAAACTTGCTTTCCGGCTGACCTGATTAAAATTATGCTCCGTTCTGCCTTGTCTGGCGTACTTTTTTGTTGCCGGATCTGTTTTTTTTATAGTGAAATGAAATCAGTCTGTTTTTGTTTGGTATTAGTTTGAACGCTGCATGATAAAACTCCTTTTTCATATGAACAATACAGCGTGCAGTTGGTTTAACTATTCTACGCCTTTAAGCTCAGGACAATTTGCACCGGGTTTACCGGTTGTTTTATATGGTCGCTTGTTTGTTCAGGATTTTTACAGGATAAAAAAGTACTGACAGAAGGTGATTTTTTATGACCAACCGCCAGTGTCTATTTTCCTGTTAAAATTGTCATTAAGAGATCTTATAAATTAGAGATATTATCCATGGAACAGCAACAATACGGACGCCTGGTGAGTCGCTCAGCGTTTGCGGCAACGGTGATGGCGGTAACATTATTAGTGATAAAAATTTTTGCCTGGTGGTATACCGGCTCAGTCAGTCTTCTTGCGGCCCTGGTCGATTCGTTAGTGGACATTGCCGCTTCGCTGACGAATCTTCTGGTGGTGCGTTATTCATTACAGCCTGCTGATGAAGAGCATAGCTTTGGTCATGGTAAGGCAGAGTCGCTTGCGGCGCTGGCGCAAAGTATGTTTATTACCGGATCGGCCCTTTTCCTGTTTCTGATGGGTTTTAAGCATCTTGTTCAGCCTCAGCCGATGCAAGGTGCCGGCTTAGGGGTGGTCGTGACCCTGATTGCATTAGCCAGTACTCTTTTACTGGTGACTTTCCAGCGCTGGGTGGTACGCAAAACCCGTAGTCAGGCGGTGCGAGCAGATATGCTGCACTATCAGGCAGACGTGATGATGAACGGTGCCATTCTTATCGCTCTGGTGCTTAGCTGGTATGGTTTTCTGCGAGCAGATGCACTTTTTGCCCTGGGCATTGGCGTTTATATTCTGTATAGCGCGCTGCAGATGGGCTATGAGGCGGTGCAGTCGTTGCTCGATCGTGCTTTACCTGATGACGAGCGTCAGGAAATTATTGCACTGGTAGCAGGCTGGCCGGGGATAGCCGGAGCACACCAGTTGCGGACCCGAATGTCAGGCCCGACGCGCTTTATTCAGCTACATCTGGAAATGAATGACAGTTTGCCGTTGGTTGATGCTCATCTGGTGGCCGATCAGATGGAACAGGCGTTATTGAAAAAGTTTCCAGGTTCTGATGTCATCATTCATATCGATCCCTGTTCTGTGGTGCCGGCGGATCGGCAAGGACACTATGAGTTGTAACCTCCTGAAGATACAATGGAAGCGGGAATTTCCGGGATGCATGTTAACATGTAAACAATAATAGCCTGATGTTGTCTGACCTGAATCAATTCAGCTTGAGGTCTTTGATATACTATAGCTATCAATAATCTTAATGCCGGTTTTAACGTTGCGCATGGCAAAAACGCTTTTTCCGGTCAGGAATTCAATTTAGCTTCAACAGTTCAGAGGTTGTCATGATCAAAAAAATCGGTGTACTGACAAGTGGTGGCGATGCTCCCGGGATGAATGCCGCTATTCGTGGTGTGGTGAGAGCGGCACTGAGTGAAGGACTGGAGGTTTTTGGCATTTATGATGGCTATCTGGGCTTGTATGAAGATCGGATGATTAACCTGGATCGCTATAGCGTTTCAGATATGATCAACCGTGGTGGCACCTTTCTCGGCTCTGCGCGCTTTCCCGAATTTCGTAATGAAGATGTACGTGTAATCGCGATTGATAATATGAAAAAGCGCGGTATTGATGCGCTGGTGGTTATCGGGGGTGACGGCTCATACATGGGGGCTAAGCGCCTGACAGAAATGGGTTTCCCTTGTATTGGTCTGCCTGGCACCATTGATAATGACGTCGCCGGTACTGACTATACCATCGGTTATTTTACGGCGCTGGAGACGGTGGTGGAGGCAATAGACCGCCTGCGTGATACCTCTTCTTCACATCAGCGAATTTCCATTGTTGAAGTCATGGGACGTTATTGCGGCGATCTGACCCTGGCCGCTGCTATTGCCGGTGGCTGTGAATTTATCGTGCTGCCGGAAACACCTTATACCCGTGAAGAGCTGCTGGCAGAGATTAAAGCAGGAATTGCCAAAGGCAAAAAACATGCAATTGTTGCCATCACCGAGCACATTTGTGATATCACCGAGCTGGCTCACTATATTGAGAGTGAAACTAAGCGCGAAACCCGCGCAACGGTGCTGGGGCATATCCAGCGTGGTGGGGCGCCGGTGGCTTATGACCGCATTCTGGCTTCCCGTATGGGGGCATATTCAATCGAGCTGTTGTTACAAGGCTACGGTGGCCGCTGTGTGGGTATTCAGAATGAGAAAATGGTCCACCACGATATCATCGACGCGATTGAAAATATGAAACGCCCGTTCAAAAGTGACTGGCTGGAGATGGCCAAAAAGCTTTACTGATTTCGTCAGGCGCTGGTTACAGCGCCTTTTTTTTCGCTGTTATATACTAAAAAGTTATCATATTTTATTTTTAATTCTTTAAAATCTGGTTAAGCCTGTGTCACGCTCTGAACGGTGATTACGATGGAGAACCGGATAATGAAAAAGTGGAGTGCGGGCGTCATCCTGCTACTGGCTTGCGGTAGCGTACTGGCAAAAGATATTGAACTGCTGAATGTGTCCTATGACCCAACGCGTGAATTGTACGATCAGTACAATAAAGCATTTGCGGCGCACTATAAGCAGGAGACCGGCGATAATGTGATTATCCGTCAGTCGCATGGTGGTTCCGGCAAGCAGGCGACGTCGGTCATCAACGGTATTCGTGCTGATGTGGTGACCCTGGCGTTACAGTCGGATATTGACGCGATTGCCGGGCGCGGGCGCATTGATAAAAACTGGATTCAGCGTCTGCCTGAAAATTCTGCCCCTTACACCTCCACCATTGTTTTTCTGGTGCGTAAAGGTAATCCAAAGCAGATCCATGACTGGAATGATCTGATAAAACCTGGCGTGTCGGTTATCGCACCTAACCCAAAAACATCCGGTGGCGCACGCTGGAATTATCTGGCCGCCTGGGGTTATGCCCTTGACCAGAACCACGGCGATCAGCAAAAAGCGCTGCAATTTGTACGCGCGCTGTTTAAAAATGTCACCGTGCAGGATTCCGGTGCCCGGGGAGCGACCAATACGTTTGTTGAGCGTGGTCTGGGTGACGTGCTGATTGCCTGGGAAAATGAAGCCTACATGGCGGTAAATAAGCTGCCGGGCGGCAAAGACAAGTTTGAAATTGTCACGCCAGGTGAGTCTATTCTGGCGGAGCCTACCGTCTCAGTGGTGGATAAGGTGGTGGACCAACGTAATACGCGCAAAGTAGCAGAAGACTATCTTAAATATCTCTATTCCCCCGAGGGGCAGGCTATTGCCGCAGAAAATTTTTACCGTCCCCGCGATCCGCAGGTAGCCAAAAAGTTTGCTAACGTTTTCGCACCGGTAAAGCTGTTTACGATTGCGGATAAATTTGGTGGCTGGGAAAAGGCACAGAAAACACATTTTGCCGACGGCGGCACCTATGATCAGGTAATGAAACCCTAACGGAAGTCTCACCCGGCTTAGCAGGAAAAGTTTTTCATGACCCCGGCCTTCGGTTCTATTACATTGCTGACAGGGACGGTCAGAGGTGGTTATGACACAAATAAGAAAGTGTTGCACTGTTCTCCTCAGTGTCGTTATTTTGTTAGCCATTGGCGCCGGGGCATACCTGGCGCTGTCATTGCACAGTCATGCAGGCGCACTCTGGCGAATTATCAGTCAGCAATGTATTGTCAATCAGCAAGCTCATCACAATCCTGCGCCCTGTCAGTTGGTTGATTTAAATAAGGGTTTTGTGGTGATGAAGGACCGTCATGGGCCGCTGCAGTTTTTATTGCTGCCTGCTGCACGTATTCATGGTATCGAAAGTCCGCAGTTGCTGACTGCCAGTACCAATTATTTCGCAGAGGCCTGGCATGCCCGCCATTATGCGCAAGCACTTTATGGCCGGCCGCTGGCGGACAGGATCTTTTCCCTGGCAGTGAATTCACCGTGGAGCCGTTCGCAAAACCAGCTGCATATTCATATCTCCTGCCTGCAACCGGAGGTACGACGACGGCTGGACGAGCTGACGCCACGCCTTAGCAGCCGCTGGCAAAAAGAAAAGCTCAACCAGTATGAATGGTTGATCAGAACCGTATCCCGCGATGAATTTAACCATAAAAGTCCGTTTCTTTATCTGAGTGAAGAAGTGCCCGGTGCCAGGCAAGCAATGGGGCATTATGGTATCGCGGTGGCGGCGCTGAATGATGGCCGTTGGGCGATGATGGTGATTGAGCGTAATCTGCTGACGCTCAACCGTGCGTCGGCAGAAGACATTCAGGATCACCGTTGTGCGCTGGCGTATGGCAATACGCATGTGCAGACGGTGCAGGAATAAATTAGCCGGAGTGATGGCGGCCTTCAACCGGCTTATCGTCTTTGTATTCGGCAGTGGCAATCCAGGCGGCACAAAATAGCGTCAGACGCGCAAAGAAGTAAAAGAAAGCCATCAGTCCCAGAACTGAACCGAAGGCAGCCCCGGAAGGGGAGGTGGCCAGTTTTGGTAAAGTTAGCGTCATAATAAATTTGATCACTTCAAAACCAACGGCGGCCAGTAGCGTCCCGCGAAACAGCGCTTTCTTGCGGGGTTTATGGCGCGGAAGAATCCAGAAAATCCACAAAAAAAGCAGATAATTAGCCAGTACCGAGATGCTGGTGGCAATTAGCGTCATCGCCGGTCTTAGCCATTCAATATGCTGCAATCCCAGCGCCGAGACGATTGCGTTTTGTGCTGCACCGGCAACGGATGTCAGCGACAGCGTTACAATTAAGGCCAGCACTAATCCGGTCAGGGAAATGAAATCACGGATATATTTACGCCAGAACTTTTCCTGATCCTGGGCCTGACGCTCCCACACATCGCGTGACTGAGCACGGATAGCTTCACGTAGATTCCCCATCCAGCTGATTCCGGAGTAGAGTGCCACCAGCAGACCGGTTAATCCGACGGTGGTTCGTTGTTGTATGGCGGTGTTGACCGTATTTTTCAGCGTATTTGCCAGATTCGGGTCACTGATATTATTGACAATTTTATTAATCAGCTCGGTGAGCAGGGTGGGATGCGACGCCAGCACGAAGCCGATTGCGGCGAAGGACACCATCAGGATGGGGATTAACGACAGAAATGAAAAATAGGTGATAGCGGCGCCAAACTGACTGCCAAGGCGGTCATTAAACCGTTCACCGGCGCGAATAAAGTGCGCGACAGCTGGAATAGCCTGAAACCAGCTGACGAAACGGGAAATACGCGTAATGGATTTATCGACCGTTTCATTGCCGGTTTTGACATTCAGCAGCGGCTGGGTGTCATCCTGATTTTTCTCCTGCGGACGGGGAGGATTGTGCTTGTCCGTCATCAAACCTTTTTTCCTTTGCAAATAATATTCATAGCTAGTATAGCCTTCACGACGCGAGGTGCGGTTTTAGCGTTTGACTTAGCCACTCCATGAAAACATGGGTACGCCGGCTCAGATTGCGTCGCTGAGGATAACGCAACGATAACGGTACCGGTTGTGCGCTAAAGCGGGGCATCACTTCGACAACCTGTTTTGCCTGTAATGCCGGGTGAAAACTGGCTGCCGGCGCCTGAATAATGCCCAATCCGGCCTGGCAGGCGTTGTGATAAGTGAGTCGATTATTCACCGTGATCACGCCACCGGTTTGAATATAATGGCACTGCCGGCCGTCAAAAAATTCAAAACCCTGATGGGCGGAAGTCGGCACAGGCTGGTAATGGACCATAGCGTGCTGAGACAAATCGTCTGGCGATAGCGGTGTGCCGAAACGCGCGAGGTAGCCCGGGCTGGCAAGATTAATCATACGGAAATGGCCGAGCCGGCGAGTCATTAGCCCGGATTCTTCTGCGTCGCCAATTCGTAGCACACAGTCAAATCCCTCGCCGATGACATCGCTCCGGTGCTCGTTGCTGCTGAGCTCCAGCGAGATGCCTGGATAGTGCTGTAAAAATGCCGGCAACGCTGGAATAACAAATGCGCAGGCCAGTTCAGCCGGTATATCGACCCGCAGCTGTCCACTCAGGGTGGCCGGGTCATGTTTGAACAGTTCATCCATTTCATCCACCGTGGCCAGCAGGTTACGGCAACGCTCGTAGTAGAGCCGTCCATCATGAGTCAGCTGTACGCGACGGGTGGTGCGCAGCAATAAGCGGGTCCCTATATGTTTTTCAAGCAGCTGTATCTGGCGTGAGACGTTACCTTTTGCCAGACCCAGACTGATTGCTGCCCGACTAAAACTTTCCAGCTCGGCAACCCGCGCAAAAATTTGCATTGCGTGAAATTTATCCATAAGTTATCCCCATTGTTCTTATTAATAAAACAGTGAAGCGCATTTCTGGGGATTTGCCATTCTATTTGTATCTAATGTGCCCGCCATTCAGACAGGAAGTGAGATAAAAGTCTACAATAAGATAAAAATAGCCTGGTATGATCCACTAATGCGTGATTCGCCCGCTAGCTGGCTGCTGGCAGAGACTATTTTGTCTTCGGTCACTGGCGATATCATGCCAGGGTTGCCACCAGATTGCCGGCAAAGTGAGAACGCGCTATTAATACCCGGCGGCTGCCTATAAGGGTGAATGACAATGCTGAGAATTCTCGGTCGTGCCTCTTCTATCAACGTGCGTAAAGTGCTGTGGGTCTGCGATGAGCTGGATATTACTTACCAGCGCGAAGACTGGGGGCAGGGTTTCAAATCCCTGCAGCAGGATGCGTTTATGGCGCTGAACCCAAATGCGCAAATTCCGGTGCTTGTGCAGGATGATTTTGTACTGTGGGAATCGAATACCATTATTCGTTACCTGGCGAATAGTTGTCAGGCTGAATGGCTATATCCGGGCGCCCCCCAGCTGCGGGCACGTGTCGATCAGTGGATTGACTGGCAGGCCTGTGAACTTAATAGCGCCTGGCGTTATGCATTTATGTCCTTAGTGCGTCATTCTCCCGCCCACCAGGATGCCAGGCTGCTGGCTGCGGCTTGTAAAGGCTGGAACCATGTAATGGGTATTCTTAATCAGCAGCTGGAGCGCACTCAGGCTTATGTTGCCGGCCAGGATTTCAGTCTGGCCGATATTCCGATTGGACTCTCGGTAAACCGTTTTTATGAAACGCCGCTGGAACATGACGTTCTGCCGGCTGTGCGCGCCTATTATGAACGTCTGACCAGCAGGACTGGCTTTGCGCTGTGGGGACGTAATGGTACCCCTTAATCAGCTTACTGCTGCAGGGCTGCGCTAACGGTGAAAAAAACCACCTGCCAGGCAGGTGGTTGTCAGTGAGGGGCGAATTAAGAACGTTTGGCCTGAGCCGCAGCAATCACAATGGCGGCGAAGGCATCGGCTTTCAGAGAGGCACCGCCAACCAGCGCGCCGTCGATATCTGGCTGGGCAAACAGCTCAGCGGCATTTTTATCATTAACAGAACCGCCGTATTGCAGAATCAGCTGCTCAGCGACGGCGCTATCCTGGCGGGCGATGTGCTGGCGAATAAACTTATGTACCGCCTGTGCCTGTGCCGGTGTAGCGGATTTTCCGGTGCCGATTGCCCATACCGGTTCATAAGCGATAACCGCACCGTTGAAGGCGTCGGCCCCGAGCGTGTTCAGCACCGCATCAATCTGGCGGCTACAAACTTCTTCGGTTTTACCGGCTTCGTTTTCGGCTTCGGTTTCGCCAATACACAGCACGGGAATCAGGCCAGCGGCTTTCAGCACCGCGAATTTTTTGGCAATTAATTCGTCGCTTTCTTTATGATAGGTGCGACGTTCAGAGTGGCCGATAATGATATAGCGAGCACCGATGTCTTTGAGCATATCGGCAGAAACTTCACCGGTGAAGGCGCCGCTAAGGTTGATATCCACGTTCTGGGCACCCAGCGCAATCTGGCTGTTACCAATGGCCTGGTGGGCCTGTTGCAAATAGATTGCCGGAGGCGCTATTGCCACATCACAGCCGCTGACATTGCTCAGGGGACTGCGCAAACCGGCGATGAGTTCAGCCGTCATCTGTTTGCTACCGTTGAGCTTCCAGTTACCCATTACTAATGGATGTCGCATTATATCCTCCACGCGAAACGCGATAAGTTTTAATTTACCGCCCGATGGGCGGTAGGGTCTGCCTGACAGTATAGAGATCAAAAAGCGCTAAGGCTTTGCTTTTCGTCATTTTGGTGGGTTATCGGGTGCCAGGGCCAGCTTGAGAGGTTCTACCGCAAAAGTCAGTCCTTTTTCACCATTATCGGCAATGACATAACGCAAAGCGCCTTCATTGCTGGCAAAGTAGCGCTGACCTTTGCCTTTTGCCAGCAGGGTCGTTACCCGTTTCAGGCTCTGTTCTTCGCTGAGCATCGGCTCAAAATAATGTACCAGGGCCGCCATATAAGCCAGCGCTTTATCATAAGCTGCTTTCTGCTCAGGCCCCTGAACCGGCAGCCAGGTTATCTGTAAGGTTTTGATCTTTCCGGTTCCACGCTCCAGCGCGGTTGATGAATAAAGATTTTCATTGATTTTACTGGCTGCACGCGTCAGATTGCTCTTGTCATCACGATTATCAATTGCCCGGTATTCGCTCAGGGGAAGTGCAGGATTACTGGCGTTGTACTTCTCGCGAAACTGTCCGATAGTCACATCAAAAGTAGGGGCCCCGGCCAGCAAGTATGCCGCCATCGGAATGCGTTCGTTGCGTTCCCTGGGATCGGCATGACACAGGCTACTAAACAGCAGAAAGGCCGTCATTAAGCCAGTATACAACAGGTTGTTCATCGTTCATCTGCCCTGAAATTAACGTAGCTCAGATTAAAACGGAGTCGGGCGGTTAATGTCAAAGGCGATGAGCTTTACGGGAACACTTATTATGACTTTACGACACTGGTGCCTGTCCTGGCGCGGCAGGCTGGGACGACGTGATTTCTGGCTTTGGCTGGTTGTCTGGGCGCTGCTGATGATGTTGCTGTTCAATCTGGCAGGAAACGGACGAATCGAGCGCCGGACTGCCGCATTGCTGGTGCTGTTATTGCTATGGCCAATGGCGGCAGTGATGGTAAAACGGTTGCATGACCGTAATAAAGGGGGACAATGGGCGCTGTTGTTTATTGTTGCCTGGGTGCTGCTGAATGCGGATCTTTCGCTGCTGCCTTTGCAATGGCAGGTTTTTCTCGGCTTCTTTATTCCGACGCTGATTATACTGACCATGCTGGTTGAACTCGGCGCGTTGCCTGGTACTTCCGGCGCTAACCGCTTTGGTAAAGCGGCGCAGCCGGTGGTTTTCTTCGGTCGTCGCCGTGAACCTAATTACCAGTAGTGTTCGCTGGTCATATGGCCCGGTTTGCGGCGCAGATGTTTTTGCATGCCACGACTCTCTTTCAGCAGCTGCTGGGTATCACGCACCATTTGCGGGTTTCCGCACAGCATGACGTGGCTGTTTTCAGCGCGCAACGGTAGTCCGACGGCCTTTTCCAGCGCACCGCTGGCAATTAATGCCGGCAGACGCCCGTTAAGCGAGCCCGGCATTTCTTCGCGACTGACCACCGTTTGTATTCTGAGCTTACCCTTGTAGCGCTGCTGCAATTGCTGCATCAGCGGCAGGTAACTCAGGTCAGCGGCATAACGGGCTGCATGGATAAGAACAATATTGCTAAAGCGCTCAAGATCGTTGCCTTCCTGCAGAATTGACAGATAAGGGCCGATAGCGGTACCGGTCGCCAGCATCCACAGCGTTTCACATTCAGGAATTTCTTCCAGTATAAAAAAACCAGCGGCGTCTTTGGTGACCATCAGTTGATCGCCGGGCTTCAGAGCATACAAATGAGGGCTTAATTTTCCTTCGGGTACCAGAACCAGATAAAATTCCAGGTCACTGTCCCCTGGTGCATTGACGTATGAATAAGCGCGCTGCACACGTTCACCTTCAATCTCCAGCGCCAGCTTGGCAAACTGTCCGGCGGTGAAAGGCGCAATGGGGGCATTTACCGTCAGGCTGAACAGCGCATCTGTCCAGTTATTCACCTGTTTTACCGTTGCGTTGACCCATTCGGCCATGATGCCTCCTCATTTAATGATATTCGTCCATCGCTCAGCGTATCATCGCTACTGTATCGCTGTTTTTCCAGTATCACGGTCCGGACAAAGCTCTTGTCGACAAATCGGGTGCCATTTATCCTGGTGGCTGGCGGCTGGGCTGTATCTAAATCTTGACAGCAGGCTTTGCAGAAATTTTTGGTTTCCCTCTCGAATTCTCAGCGAATTTTGATATTTTCCCCGCAATAATTTTTACAGATCCGTCGTTTACGCTGAAAAATATTCGAATGACGGGGTATCATTCTGTGGTAAGTCTGATGAAAGATCAAAAAAGTAATGCCATTTTACTGATGTTAATTGTGCTGGTGGCTGTCGGACAAATGTCGCAAACCATTTACGTTCCGGCGGTGTCTGCAATCGCCGTTGCACTGGCGGTGCCGGATGGCTCTGTCCAGCAGGTTATGGCTGCTTACCTGATGACCTACGGCAGTTCGCAGCTTATTTACGGGCCATTGTCAGATTCTTATGGCCGTCGTCCGGTCATCCTGCTGGGCATGATCATTTTTATTATCGGAACGCTGATCTCGCTATTTTCTGTCCACTTTGCCCAACTGGTGCTGGGAAGCGCTATTCAGGGGCTGGGAACCGGTGTTGCAGGGGTCATGGCGCGTACGCTGCCGCGTGATGTTTATCATGGCGCAGACTTGCGTTGCGCCAACAGCCTGCTGAATATGGGCATTCTGGTCAGTCCACTGATTGCGCCGCTCATAGGCGCCATATTGGCTTCAATATATGGCTGGCGTGCCTGCTTTGCTTTTCTGCTGATACTTTGTCTGGCGGTTAGCCTGGCGATGTTGCGCTGGTTGCCGGAAACCCGGCCTTATTATGACGGCGTCAGGCCACCGTTTTTTTCGCGTTATCGTCCGCTGCTGGCAGAGGGCAATTTTGTCCGCTATCTGATTATGCTGATTGGAGCGCTGGCGGGTATTGCCGTATTTGAAGCCTGTTGTGGTGTGTTGCTGGGTAGCGTATTGGGCTTAAACAGCATGACCGTCAGTATATTATTTATTCTGCCGATTCCGGCGGCATTTTTTGGTGCCTGGTTTGCCGGTCGCGATAAGCGTAGCAGTCAGACGATAATGTGGTATGCGGTGAACAGCTGCCTGATGGCGGGATTGCTGATGTGGCTGCCTGCCTGGTTTGGCATCATGAACGTCTGGACGCTGCTGGTTCCCGCTGCGCTGTTCTTTTTCGGTGCAGGCATGCTGTTTCCGCTGGCCACCACCGGCGCAATGGAACCCTGGCCGTGGCTGGCTGGTACGGCAGGGGCACTGGTGGGTGGATTGCAGAATCTTGGGGCAGGGCTCAGTGCGTGGCTGTCAGCCATGCTGCCGCAGAAGGATCAGTTCAGCCTTGGCATGCTGATGTTTGCGCTGGCGTTGTTGATTTTGTTCTGCTGGCTGCCGCTATCGCGCCGGCCAGCCGAAAGCCCGGTCGGACTGCACAGACCTTAGCACGGTTTACAGTATCCAGCGGTGGAGCGCGCTATCTTTACGGTCGAGATAATGTACTGACTGAATACGGCGAATGGTGCGCGATTTACCGCGGATCAGCAAGGTTTCACTGCTTGCGACATTGCCGCGGCGCTGAATTCCTTTCAACAAATCGCCGCTGGTAATGCCGGTAGCAGTGAAAACGACGTTGTCAGTGCGCGCCATTTCTGCCAGTGTCAGTACGCTACCGGCCGCAATACCCATCTGCTGACAGCGACGGAGTTCCTCTTCGCCAATACGGCGATTGTCCGGGGTGTCATCCTTCACCTGATGGCGGGGCAACAGTCGGCCCTGCATATCACCGTCCAGCGCACGGATGACTGCGGCAGAAACCACGCCTTCTGGCGCACCGCCGGTGCCATAAAGCACGTCAACTTCACTGTCTGGCATACAGGTCAGGATTGCGGCGGCTACGTCGCCGTCAGGAATAGCAAATACCCGCACGCCCCACTGTTGCATCTGTTTAATCACGCTATCATGGCGCGGTTTCGCCAGAATGCTGACGGTCAGCTGGCTGAGGGGTTTATTCAGTGCGCTGGCGATATTGTTCAGGTTATCCTGTAAAGGCAACATCAGGTCGATGGCGCCTTTGGCTCCGGGGCCAACAATCAGCTTTTCCATATACATATCAGGGGCATGCAAAAAATAGCCTTTTTCACCCAGCGCCATGACCGCCAGAGCGTTAGCCTGGCCCATGGCAGTCATACGCGTCCCTTCAATGGGATCGACGGCAATATCGACCGCATCTCCCCGACCGCTACCCACTTTTTCACCGATCCACAGCATCGGGGCCAGGTCGATTTCCCCCTCACCGATGACAATCTGGCCGTCGATATCAATCTGATTCAGGACATGACGCATTGCATGGACTGCCGCACCGTCGGCTGCGTTTTTATCGCCGCGTCCCAGCCAGTGATAACCGGCCAGCGCAGCAGCTTCGGTGACGCGTGAAAATTCAATAGCAAGTTCTCGTTTCATCGCCTTTTCCGGCACAGTGAACAGGGTTGGCAGTGTAACACAGCCGGAACAGCTAAAAAAAAACGCCTGTGAGCAGAGCCCACAGGCGCAGTGCTGACCGACAGTGATGCCGTTAGTTGGCTTCGTCTTCCCACGCCTGAGCGCGTTTTACCGCCTTTTTCCAGCCGGCATATTTGTAGTTACGTTCGGTGGTTTCAATACCAGGGCGGAATTCGCGTTCGATGATGGATTTAGCGCGAACTTCATCCAGATCGTTCCAGAAACCCACCGCCAGTCCGGCGAGATAGGCCGCGCCCAGTGCAGTCACTTCGCGCACTTCCGGGCGTTCAACCCGCACGCCGAGGATATCCGACTGAAACTGCATCAGAAAGTTATTGGCCACCGCGCCGCCATCAACCCGCAGCGCTTGTAAACGGGTATTGGCATCATTCTGCATCGCTTCCAGTACATCGCGGGTCTGGTAGGCAATCGATTCCAGCGTCGCGCGAATCAGGTGATTGGCGCTTGCGCCACGCGTCAGGCCAAAAATTGCACCGCGGGCGTAAGGGTCCCAGTAGGGGGCCCCCAGTCCGGTGAAGGCCGGCACCATGTAGACGCCATTGGTGTCTTTCACTTTCATGGCGAAATATTCAGAATCGGTGGCATCGCCAATCAGTTTCATTTCATCGCGTAGCCACTGAATTGAGGCTCCGCCAATAAATACCGCGCCTTCCAGCGCGTAATTTACTTCGCCTCGCGGACCGCAGGCGATAGTAGTTAGCAGGCCGTGTGACGAGGTGACCGCTTCGGTACCGGTATTCATCAGCATAAAGCAGCCGGTACCATAGGTATTTTTCGCCATGCCGGGCTGAACGCACAGCTGACCATAGAGCGCTGCCTGCTGGTCACCGGCAATACCGGCAATAGGGATACGCGTACCGCCTTTGCCTCCGATGTTCGTCTGGCCATATACTTCGCAGGAGCTTTTGACTTCTGGCAGCATTTCGCGAGGAATATCAAGAATATCCAGCATCTTCTGGTCCCAGTCCAGCGTGTGGATATTAAACATCATGGTACGCGAAGCATTAGTATAATCGGTGATATGGACCCGGCCCTGGGTCATTTTCCATACCAGCCATGAATCTACGGTGCCAAACAGCAATTCGCCACGCTTAGCGCGTTCGCGTGAACCTTCAACGTGGTCGAGGATCCATTTTACTTTGGTTCCGGAGAAATAGGGGTTAATCACCAGGCCAGTGGTATGCTGAATATACTCTTCCAGCCCTTCTTTTTTCAGCCGGGCGCAGTAATCGGCGGTGCGTGGGTCCTGCCAGACAATGGCATTGTAGATCGGTTTGCCGCTCTCTTTATCCCAGACGATGGCTGTTTCTCGTTGATTGGTGATACCGATAGCGGCGATCTGATCGGAACTGATATCCGCATGTGCCAGCACTTCGACCAGAGTAGAACTTTGTGATGCCCAGATATCCATCGGGTCATGCTCCACCCAACCGGCTTTCGGGTAAATTTGCTGAAATTCACGCTGGGATACCGCCACGATGTTAGCGTCATGATCCAGTACTACCGCGCGGGAGCTGGTAGTGCCTTGATCGAGCGCGACGATATATTTTTTATCTGTTGGCATAATACTGTCCTGATGTTGTCAAGAGTCTGGGACGACGGTCCGTTATCGTGGCGTTTTACCCGAAAAGTCAGGGCGAACCACAGATAACAGCCGGTGAGGAATCACGCTTTCCGCTGTTCGGCACGGCTAACGGGTTCCACTACGCTTTCCACTATGTTTTCACTGACCGTCCCCGGCAGGTTACGGGCGATCAGACTGCGATAGGTAAATGCACCAAGGCTGGCGCCAACTATGGGGCCAAAAACAGGGACAAGGAAATAAGGAATGTCCTTTGCTCCGGTAAACGCGACTTTGCCCCAACCGGCGAAGAAAGCAAACAATTTAGGGCCAAAATCACGGGCAGGATTAAGTGCAAAACCGGTTAATGGTCCCATTGATGCACCGATAACGGCGATCAGCAGACCAATCAGCAGCGGCGCCAGCGGGCCTTTTGGTAAACCGTTACCATCATCGGTTAGTGCCATAATCAGCCCCATCATGAAGGCGGTAATTACAGCTTCAACCAGAAATGCCTGACCGACACTGATATGCGGGTTAGGGTAGGTTGAGAATATACCCGCCAGTTCGAGGCTTTGTGTGCTACCGCGTACCATTTGATGGGTTTGTTCATAGTCATAGAACAGGTTGTAATACAGGGCATAAACCAGCGCGGCGGCACAGAAGGCACCAGCGACCTGCGCAATGATATAAGGAATGACTTTGCGCCCTTCAAAGCTGGCAAACAGCCATAATGCCAGGGTCACCGCAGGGTTAAGGTGCGCGCCCGATACGCCCGCGCTCAGATAGACGGCCATTGATACCGCCAAACCCCAGACAATACTGATTTCCCACTGGCCGAAACTGGCACCGGCCAGTTTTAGCGCAGCAACACAGCCGGCGCCGAAGAAAATGATGGTACCGATTCCGAGGAATTCGGCAATGCACTGCCCTTTGAGCGTGCTGATTGAATTACTCATAATGAATGTCCTGAAAGCGAGGTTAATTTTTCACAACTGTTTTTTTTCATTCCGTTGATCTACCCATATACAGGTTGGGCTGTTGTAAATTTATCGTTAACGAACATAAACGAGAAATAGCGAACTCAAAAAATGTGTATCACGTCATAAAAATGAGCGTTTTCGCGTATATTAGCTTTATTTAAGCGCCATTTTCATTTCTTATTCGCACGAATTTTGCGCATTTTGTTAACAATTACCCTATTATTAACGGGGTAATTGTTAAAAACGTTAGGCATAAACTGAAAACGATAAAAACCGCGTCCCTTGAGGCTTCGCTACTGGACTTGCGCTATCCCTCTACTTACAATCGGGTATCTGTTGTTAACCGCACCATTCGGCCTGTCCCTGTCCGGTTGCGGCTGGCACTATCAACGCCTTGCAATTAGGAGAGAGTAGAAGATGTCATTTGAAGTTTTTGAGAAACTGGAAGCGAAAGTTCAGCAGGCGATTGATACTATCACGCTGTTGCAGATGGAAATCGAAGAGTTAAAAGAACAGAACGCGAAACTCCATCAGCAGATTCAGCAATCTGCCGGCAGCAGCGAATCACTGGCCCGTGAAAATCAGCAGCTGAAAGAAGAACAGCACGTCTGGCAGGAGCGTTTACGCGCGCTGCTGGGCAAGATGGAAGAAGTTTAACCCGTTATCTGAGCAGAATATTAACGGGTGCGCTGGCACCCGTTGTGCTCATGTCGCGTGAGGATTACTCAATATCCAGCGCGTCTTCTGACAGGATAATGCCGGTGTTGTCCGCGTACAAATGGTCACCTGAAAAAAACGTGACGCCACCAAAGTTAACCCGTACGTCGCTTTCGCCAACGCCTTCGCCGGCGGCACCAGCAGGAATCGCCGCGATAGCCTGAATACCGATATCCAGTTCTTCCAGGTCATCAACCTGACGAACAGAACCATAAACCACAATGCCTTCCCACTCATTCTGCAGCGCAACGCGCGCCAGGGCAGCATCTACCAGCGCACGCCGTACTGAGCCGCCGCCGTCTACCAGCAGAACACGACCACGACCATTCTCTTCGAGTAAATCATACAGCAGGCCATTGTCTTCAAAACATTTTACCGTGGTGATTTGTCCACCAAATGAGGTGCGCCCGCCGAAGTTAGAAAAGAGCGGTTCAACCACATTGACCTCTTCATGGTAGATATCGCACAGTTCAGAAGTGTCGTATTTCATAGGGGTTCGTCTGTTTGCCGCAGGATGGCTAAGTATATCGCTTTAGGGCTGACCTTGGCAAAATCCTCATTTGATTAAACTTGCGTTATGTCAAGTACATTGAGGAAGCAGATGGGATTCACTCTGAAAAGCCGGCCTGCCGGCCGGCGATGGGAAAGACTAGAGGATAAAACGGCTGAGATCTTCATCAGCTACCAGCTCATCCAGATGGCTGGAGACATAGGCCGCGTCAATGGTAATGGATTCACCCTGACGATCGCTGGCATCGTAGGAGATATCTTCCATCAGGCGTTCAAGTACGGTATGTAACCGGCGGGCGCCAATGTTTTCTGCCGTTTCATTGACCTGCCACGCTGCTTCAGCAATACGCCGGATGCCGTCCTCGGTAAACTGAATGTCTACACCTTCGGTTTTCATCAGAGCCTGATATTGCACCGTGACCGAGGCATTCGGTTCGGTAAGGATACGTTCAAAATCGCTGGTAGTAAGCGCCTGCAGTTCAACACGAATGGGCAGCCGTCCCTGCAGCTCCGGGATCAGATCGGACGGACTGGCAACCTGAAACGCGCCGGAGGCAATAAATAAAATATGGTCCGTTTTGACCATACCGTGCTTGGTTGAAACCGTGCAGCCTTCAACCAGCGGCAGCAGATCGCGCTGTACCCCTTCGCGTGAAACGTCTGGTCCGGAGGTTTCGCCGCGTTTACAGACTTTATCAATTTCATCAATAAAGACGATGCCATGCTGTTCAACGGCGTCGATAGCCTGTTCTTTCAGCTCTTCATGATTAATCAGCCTCGCCGCTTCCTCTTCAACCAACAGCTTCATCGCTTCTTTGATTTTCAGTTTACGCGGTTTTTGTTTCTGACTTCCGAGGTTCTGAAACATTGATTGCAACTGACTGGTCATCTCTTCCATACCCGGGGGCGCCATAATTTCTACCCCCATTGGCGCGGCGGCGAGGTTGATTTCAATCTCTTTATCGTCCAGTTCACCTTCACGCAGCTTTTTGCGAAAAGACTGGCGTGCAGCAGAGGGTTCTGGCGCTGACTCTGACTGTCCCCAGTTGTTTTTTGCCGGCGGTATCAGTGCATCCAGAATACGCTCTTCGGCCATTTCTTCGGCGCGATAACGATTTTTCTCAATGGCCTGCTGGCGCACCATTTTCAGCGCGGAGTCGGTGAGATCGCGAATAATCGAGTCAACTTCTTTGCCGACATAGCCTACTTCGGTAAATTTAGTCGCTTCAACTTTAATGAATGGCGCGTTTGCCAGTTTGGCGAGACGGCGGGCGATTTCGGTTTTACCCACCCCGGTCGGGCCGATCATCAGAATGTTTTTTGGCGTCACTTCGTGACGGAGATCTTCGTCCAGCTGCATGCGGCGCCAGCGATTGCGCAGCGCGATAGCGACCGCGCGTTTGGCTCCGTCCTGGCCGATAATAAAGCGATTAAGTTCGCTAACGATCTCGCGAGGCGTCATTTCAGACATAGTCAGGATTCCTTACGCTTTCGACGTTAATTCTTCGATGGTCAGATTATGATTAGTGTAGATGCAGATATCGCCGGCGATATTCAGTGCTTTTTCCGTAATTTCACGGGCGCTGAGTTCGGAATTCTCCAGCAACGCCCGCGCGGCCGCCTGGGCATAAGGACCACCTGAACCAATGGCAATCAGATCGTTTTCGGGCTGAATCACGTCGCCGTTACCGGTGATAATCAGCGACGCGGTTTCATCTGCAACCGCCAGTAACGCTTCCAGCTTGCGTAGCATACGGTCGGTTCGCCAGTCTTTGGCTAATTCCACCGCCGCTTTAACCAGATGTCCCTGATGCATCTCCAGTTTACGTTCAAAACGTTCAAATAAGGTAAAGGCATCCGCCGTGCCGCCGGCAAAACCGGCAATGACTTTATCGTTATACAGGCGACGTACTTTTTTAACGTTACCTTTCATGACGGTATTACCGAGGGTAGCCTGGCCATCGCCGCCAATCACGACCTGGCCATTGCGTCGTACGCTTACAATTGTTGTCACGGGCAGACCCCTTGTTGCAATCGGATATGAATCCCCGCAGTTGAGTCTGCGGGGTGAGTGCAATCAGATATGGGGCGGCTTTAGCGGGTTTCAACCCCCAATAGCCATAGGAATGCAGTTTGTATGGCCGGATCCTCGCAGACTTTTCAGTGCGCTATCCACCCCGGAACGGCTATTGTACGGACCGATAACAACACGGTTCCAGCCCCCACCGGTGGTGATACGGCTTTCAAAACCTTCAAAAGCCAGCTGGGCGCGCACGGACTCAGCCTGATCAGTCCCTTTAAATGAACCGCACTGAACCATCCAGCGCTGGGTTTTGGCTTTCTCTGGCTCTTTCGGCTTTTCCTGCGTCTGGGGCTTAGGTTGCGTTGTTGTCGGGGGCGTGGTGGCATGAGACGCCGGCTGTGACGGGTGAGGTGCCGGCGCTTGTGCTGGCATACGAGATTGCATTTCCAGCTGATTTTGCAGGCGCTGACGCTGTAAGGTTTGCTGACGTTGCGCCGGGGTCTGTTCGTTCCAGGGCACTTCGTTGAGCTGGGTGGGTTGCTGTTTCATATCAGCCTGCATCTGTTCAAGCAGCTGGCGCTGCTCGTTGGTTAGCTGCGTTTGTGAATGAACGTCTCCCCCGGCCGACGGTTCTGTCGGACTGGGGACCGTCATCTGGCGGTTTTCCAGTTCTTTAATATAACGCCAGCGCTCTTCTGGTTTGGGAGGCAGGCCATTACCGGGAGTTTTACGATCGGGCATGACCGTGGCTTCTTCTTTTTTATGATGTGCGATAAACCACAGGCCACCGGCAAACGTCACCAGCACAGCGACTGCCAGCGCCATCATAAATTTGGAAACCCCGGAGTTACTGTTGCGCTTTTTTCTGCTGCGGCTGTTGGACGTTTTTTTACGACCTGTACCTGTCGAACGCCCGCGGCCTACATAATCTTTTTGTGCCACTAATCGTTCCGTAACTAATCAGAAGAGAAAATGTCTGGCCGGAATCCGGCACCGGATGACAAAGTTATCCGCCCGCCATGTTACTCAAGGGGCGGAAGTTTGACCAGCAAAGATATGTTCCGGAAGCGGCTTAAGCGTATTTCAATTATGGTTCAGGCGTGTGGCGGTGCGGTACTGGCGCGAATTTCCAGGGTAAATTCGAGCAGGCGCGAACCATTACTGACGGTTTTACCTTCCAGCTGATTGAGCAGCAGTGACATTGCTTCGCAGCCAATTTTAAAGCGCGGCTGCACAATGGTTGTCAGGGGAGGGTCGCAATAACGGGCAAGTTCAATATCGTCAAAGCCCACCACCGACAGGTCCTGTGGTATGCCGAGCCCCATCTGTTTTGCCTGTGCCATAACCCCCAGCGCCATCATATCATTGTGGCAAAAAATGGCCCCGGGAGGATCGGCCAGCGTCATGAGGGTTTTCAGTGCCTGTTGTCCCGCTTTGAAGCTAAAGTCGCCGCGCACGATATAGGCGTTATTGATGCTGATGCCGCTGCGTCGCAGTGCCTGAATATAGCCTTGTAAACGAAACTGGCTGAGCGGCATGGTTTCCGGCCCGGTCAGACAGGCAATACGTCGGTGACCATATTTTACTAAATGGCTCACCGCTTCGAAGGCGGCGGTCAGATTATCAATATGCACCGTTGGCAATTTGAGTTGCGGGGCAAATTCGTTTGCCATGACCATTGGTGGCAGAATGCGGGTATTATCCGGGTGGGTATCAAAAGGGAGCCGGGAACCCAGTAACACCATGCCATCAATCTGGCGGGCGACCATTAAATCCATCAGCGTTGATTCCTGCTGGTTCTGATGTGCGCAGTCAGCGATCAGCACCAGATAACCATGACGGGCGGCTGTTACTTCAATACCGCGGATTAATTCGCTGAAAAAGGGATCGCAGATGTCGGGTACGATCACCAGGATGGTATGGGTTTCGTTACGCTTAATGTTGCGGGCCAGCGGATGGGGCGCATAGCCGATGGCCCTGGCGGCTTCGGCCACTTTTTCCCTTGTGGCCGCCGATACTTTTTCCGGATTCATCAGGGCTCGTGAAACCGTCGCAGTTGAGACGCCGGCTTTTTCTGCTACCTCTTTCATGGTTGCGCCCGGGAGCGTTTGTTTGTGCGGCACCCTGTTTCCCCTCTCCTCTGGCAATGCTGTTCTGGCCAGATTGCTGGCATGTTGTGTTTAGCATCTGAATGCTCATCATTGTTATCAGAGAAATAATGTAATTAGTTACTTAAATTGCAAATAAAATGTGACTTTATGCACTTTTCTCGATCCTGCTCGCACTGTTCAGCTTTCGGTTGGATCAACATCCAGTGTCCACTTCACTTTACGCGCCTGAGTAAGGGTGCTGATGAGCGGCAGGGTGGATTGCAGCAGGCGTTGCAGACGGGGGCGGGATGGATGTTGCAATAAGAGCTGCCAGCGATAACGGCCACTTCGTTTTGCCTGCAGGGCGGGCATCGGCCCCATTATCCAGCAGGCGTCATCTTTCGACGGGCTGGCTTCCAGCAGCTGACGTAACTGTTGTAAAAACAGGGCGGCCTGCTGATTATCCTGATCCTCGGCACGGAACAAAACATGGCTGGTAAAGGGGGGTAAATAGACGCTGCGCCGTTCCTGCAGCGCCTGACGGGCAAAGGCATCATAGCCCTGATGTAACAAAGTTTGCAGTAACGGATGGTCGGGATGGTGTGTTTGCAGCAGCACTTCACCCTGTTTGCCTGCTCGTCCGGCACGGCCTGCCACCTGGGTATAAAGCTGCGCAAAACGCTCTGCTGAACGGAAATCGGCAGAAAATAATGCGCCGTCAACGTCCAGTAATGATACCAGCGTCACGTCAGGGAAATGGTGGCCTTTGGCCAGCATCTGGGTGCCAACCAGTATGCGTGCACCGCCCCGATGGACGTCCGCCAGCTGCTGTTCCAGGGCGCCTTTACGGCTGGTGGTATCCCGATCGATGCGGGAAATGGCGACGCCAAGAAACAGGCTGGTAAGATGATGCTCTAACTGTTCGGTACCAAGGCCAACCGGCATTAATTGCGTTGAGCCGCACTGCGGGCATTGGTGGGGAACCTGACGCTGACTGTCGCAGTGATGACAGCGCAGCTGACGTTGATGGTGGTGCAACGTGTAATAGTGGTCGCACCGCTGGCATTCGGCAATCCAGCCACACTCGTGACACATTAAGGCCGGGGAATAACCGCGGCGATTAAGAAACAGCAGTACCTGATTTCCTGCCTGCAAATGTTGCGTCATTTTCCCTGTTAGCTGGGGAGAGAGACCGCCCTGTAACTTCACGCCTTTGAGATCGATTAGCTGCTGAGTGGCCAGACGGGCATTACCGGCGCGTTTGCTCAGGGTTAACTGACGGTATTTGCCACTGTGTACGTTTTGCAGTGTCTCCAGTGCCGGCGTTGCCGATCCCATGATTACCGGAATGTTTTCTTCGCGGGCGCGCATTACCGCCAGATCGCGGGCGTGATAGCGCCATCCTTCCTGCTGCTTATAAGAGCTGTCATGTTCTTCATCAATGATAATCAGGCCAGGTCTCGCCAGCGGGGTAAACAGCGCTGAGCGTGTGCCGATAATAATCGCGTTCTCGCCGCGGCGTGCCCGCAGCCAGACGGCCAGCCTCTCACTGTCATTCAGGGCGGAATGCAACACGTCGACCGGGGCGTTGAAACGTTGGCGGAATCGTGCAATTGTTTGCGGCGTAAGCCCTATTTCCGGTACTAATACCAGTGCCTGGCGGCCGTGGTTCAGCACATTTTCCAGTACGCTCAGATACACTTCAGTTTTACCTGAACCGGTAATACCCGCCAGCAGCCAGGCGTTAAAGCTATCATCAGCGCTGCGGATCGCGCCCACGGCGGTGGCCTGCTCGGTATTCAGGCGCAGGCGCTCGCCCTGCACAACCTGGTGCTGGCGCCAGTCGCTGACTTCGGCATGGTATGGCTGCAGTTCGCACAACCCTTTTTTACGCAGCCCCTGCAACGCGGCATCGCTGATGTCGTGCTGGCTAATTTGATGCCGGTAAAGTGGTCCCTGATGTAATATGGCCAGTGCCTGACGCTGTTTATGGGCATTTTTCAGGCTTTCCGGTGCGCTTTGCTGTCCTGCTGGGGTGAGATGCCATTGCCAGAGTGGTGCTTCGCGCGCCGGTTTGCCCTGGCGAAGCAGCACAGGCAACGCATGAAACAAAACTTCACCAGCCGGATAGTGATAATAACCGCTTGCCCAGTGAAGCAGACGCCAGAGCGAAGGCGGAAACAGGGTGTCACCGTCCAGCACCTCTTCAATGTTTTTAAGCTGAGCCGGCGGCAACTCACTCTGGTTTTTAATCGCCGTAACAATACCGATTGCGCTGCGTTTTCCGAAAGGAACGCTTACCCGGCCGCCAATACTGACTGGCGGCAGGCCATCTGGCAGCAGATAGTCAAAATGACGTGGTAACGGAACGGCTAAGGCAATTTCAACAACGGTCATCGGACATTCCGGCGGCAATACTGGGTCAGTCAGTGTACACCGTGGCGTCGAAAATGTGAGGATTCGATTGCACCAGACGGTTATTTTCTGTATAGTTCGCGGCCTTCGGCGGGTAATTACCGTCGGAAGACACTAACTTTTTAACATCGTGTGGTACCGGTGCAGGCCTGTGGTCTGGCACGGGAGAGCGACACGGCCTTACTGAGGTCTGCCATGAAAAAAGATATCCATCCAAAATATGTTGAAGTTACTGCTACCTGTTCTTGCGGTAACGTTATTAAAACCCGCTCTACGGTGGGTCGCGACCTTAACCTGGACGTGTGCGGCAACTGCCACCCGTTCTTCACTGGTAAGCAACGCGTTGTTGATACCGGTGGTCGCGTTGAGCGTTTCAACAAACGCTTCAGCATCCCGGGCAGCAAATAAGTCCAGCGGATCTAAAAAAACCCGGCTTCGGCCCGGTTTTTTTATGCCTTATGCAGCGGGGACCTGGCTGCGAATATCGTCTTGCGACACGGCCCCGCACGCTCAGTAGCCGCGTCTCTGGCAGCATGCGCCTATTACCGCCTGGGCACATAACGCTACGCGCTGTGCCTCCCGCTGCCGAACGGCATGTGAGCGCCTAGTATTCCCAGGTATCCGGATCAATGCCTTTTTCCCGCATGATGCCTTTAGCACCTTCGGGAATTTCATCATTACGCTCTTTGCGTAAGTCCACGTCATCAGGCAGCGGCTGCCCGGTGAAGGCATGCAAAAAAGCCTCACATAACAGCTCGCTGTTGGTCGCGTGGCGTAGATTATTTACCTGGCGACGGGTGCGTTCGTCGGTCAGAATTTTAAGCACGCTGAGTGGGATAGAGACCGTAATCTTTTTGACCTGCTCACTTTTTTTTCCGTGCTCCGCGTACGGGCTGATATATTCGCCGTTCCATTCAGCCATGGGTTACCTTAATCCTCGTCAGAGTGAAAGTTGCCTTGTGCAACGTTGCTGATTCAGCGCGTCGACAAGGTATAATTATGCCGGATATCGCGTGCTAGCACAGGGTTCGATAACAAGTTTAGCAATAAGATGTTTACGAATAACCGCCGGCTGGCAAAAGTGCCATAATATTAGCGGGTATTGCTTGTTCAATCTATACGCAAAGACATTTAGATGTCCAGATGTATTGACGTCTATTGTTCCACTGTTTAGGCTATAAGCCTCTTTTTTTATTTCCGCAGGAATGATCACCATCATGACGCGTAAACAGGCAACGATTGCAGTACGTAGTGGTTTGAATGACGACGAGCAGTATGGCTGCGTATTCCCGCCAATCCATCTGTCTACCACCTACAATTTTACTGACTTTAATCAGCCGCGTGCTCATGATTATTCGCGACGTGGCAATCCAACCCGTGACGTAGTACAGCGTGCGCTAGCCGAACTGGAAGGCGGGGCCGGGGCGGTAATGACCAACACCGGAATGTCGGCAATACATTTACTCTGCACTGTGTTTCTCAAACCGGGCGATCTGCTGCTTGCGCCACATGATTGCTATGGTGGCAGCTACCGCCTGTTTGACAGTCAGAGTCAACGCGGCGCTTACCGGGTGGCATTTGTTGATCAGGGTGATGCAAAAGCACTGCAGGCCGCGCTGGCGCAAAAACCCCGTCTGGTGCTGATTGAAACGCCGAGCAATCCGTTGTTACGGGTAGTGGATATTGCCAGTATCTGTAAAGCAGCAAAAGACGTCGGTGCACTAACGGTGGTTGATAATACTTTCCTCAGTCCGGCGTTACAGAATCCGCTGGCGCTTGGTGCCGATCTGGTGGTGCATTCCTGCACCAAATATCTTAACGGGCATTCAGACGTCGTTGCCGGGGCCGTCATTGCTAAAGATCCGGCGCTGGCGAGCGAACTGGCCTGGTGGGCAAACAACATTGGCGTTACCGGCGCGGCCTTTGATAGCTACCTGCTGTTACGCGGTATGCGCACGCTCGGCCCGCGTATGGCCGCTGCACAACGTAATGCACTGGCACTGGTAGACTACCTGAAGCAGCAGCCGCTGGTGAAAAAACTGTATCATCCTTCTCTGCCGGAAAATGCGGGGCATCAGTTTGCTGTTCGTCAGCAAAAAGGCTTTGGTGCCATGCTGAGTTTTGAGCTGCAGGGTGATGAGTCAACGCTACGCCGGTTTCTGAAAGCATTGACGCTGTTTACCCTCGCTGAATCGCTGGGGGGCGTTGAAAGCTTGATTTCTCATACCGCAACCATGACGCATG
The DNA here is from genome assembly GCA_018703685.1 of Orius laevigatus. Lineage (NCBI taxonomy): Eukaryota > Metazoa > Arthropoda > Insecta > Hemiptera > Anthocoridae > Orius > Orius laevigatus. The sequence continues at coordinate 75,993 of JAGWEN010000434.1, forward strand.
CTGGTATGTCGGCGGAGGCGCGCGCTGCGGCTGGCATTTCAGAGACGCTGCTGCGTATATCTGTGGGGATTGAAGATCATGAAGATTTAATCGCCGATCTGGATAATGCTTTCCGGATAGCGGCTAAGAGGTCAGCATGAGTTCGACAGCAGGGGCAATATCTTCCCGTCAGTTACATAAGTTTGGTGGCAGCAGTCTGGCTGATGCGAAATGTTATCAACGGGTTGCAGGCATTATCGCGCAATACAGTCAGCCTGGTGATCTGATGGTGGTCTCGGCGGCAGGCAGTACCACCAATCAGTTAATTAACTGGCTGAAACTCAGCCAGAGCGACCGCCTGGCAGCCTACCAGGTACAGCAAGGCTTGCGGCGTTATCACAGTGAACTGATTGCCAGTCTGTTGCCGCAACCCTGTGCCGGTAGCCTGCTTACTGCGCTGATTACTGACCTTGAACGGCTGGCTGCTTTGCTGGATGGGGAGATCAGCGAAGCTGTTTATGCTGAGGTGGTGGGTCACGGTGAAATATGGTCCGCTCGTCTGCTGGCGACGCTGCTCAACCAGCGCGATTTGGCAGCCAGCTGGCTGGATGCACGTGACTTTTTATGCGCAGAACGGGCAGCACAGCCGCAGGTGGATGAAGGAAAATCCTGGCCGTTGCTGCAGGCATTACTGGCGCAGCACCCCGGACAGCGGCTGGTGGTTACCGGATTTATCTGCCGTAATCAGGCCGGTGAGACGGTATTACTTGGTCGTAACGGCAGCGATTACTCTGCGACCCAGATTGGGGTCCTGGCCGGGGTGACTAACGTTACTATCTGGAGCGATGTTGCCGGTGTTTACAGTGCAGACCCGCGTAAAGTGAAAGATGCCTGTCTGTTGCCATTGTTGCGGCTGGATGAAGCCAGCGAACTGGCGCGACTGGCCGCACCGGTACTGCATACCCGTACTTTACAACCGGTTTCCGCCAGCGATATTAATTTACAGCTGCGCTGCAGTTATCAGCCTGAGCAAGGTTCCACCCGTATTGAACGCGTGCTGGCATCCGGTACCGGTGCACGCATTGTGACCAGCCATGATGATGTTTGCCTGATTGAATTTACCGCGGCTGCCTCGCACAATTTTGTGGCTTTACAGCAGGAGATTGACGCCATACTGACGCGGGCACAGCTGCGCCCACTGGCGACAGGCTGTCATGGTGATCGTCACCTGCTGCAACTTTGTTACACCACCGAAGTGGTCAACAGTGCATTGACCTTACTACAGGACGCAGGCTTACCTGGACGTCTGCAGCTGCGTGAAGGGCTGGCGCTGGTTGCACTGGTTGGTGCCGGGGTCAGTCGTAATCCGTTGCATAGCCATCGTTTCTGGCTGCAGATTAAAGATCAGCCTGTCGAGTTTGTCTGGCAGTCTGCGGAAGGTATCAGCCTGGTGGCAGTGCTGCGTGTCGGGCCGACCGAACATCTGGTGCGCGGGTTGCATCAGTCGCTGTTCCGCGCGGAAAAGCAGATTGGCCTGATGCTATTTGGCAAGGGCAATATTGGTTCACGCTGGCTGGAACTGTTTGCCCGTGAACAGGGCACACTTTCTGCCCGTAGCGGGTATGAGTTTATTCTGGCCGGCGTTGTCGATAGTGGTCGTAGCCTGCTGGATTACCACGGCCTTGATGCCAGTCGCGCGCTCGCTTTCTTCAGTGATGAAGCCAAAGAGAGCGATCAGGAATCGCTGTTCTTATGGATGCGCGACCATCCTTATGACGATCTGGTGGTGCTTGATGTCACTGCCAGCGAGCAGCTAGCCGATCAATATCTGGATTTTGCCAGTCACGGTTTTCATGTTATCAGTGCGAATAAGGCGGCGGGGGCGTCGGCTGACGATCACTATCGCCAGATACGTGACGCCTTTGCCAAGACCGGACGACACTGGTTGTATAATGCCACCGTGGGGGCCGGCTTGCCGGTCAACTATGCGGTGCGTGATTTGCGGGAAAGCGGCGACAGTATCCTGGCTATCAGCGGCATTTTTTCCGGTACGCTCTCTTGGCTGTTTCTGCAGTATGACGGTAGCGTAGCGTTCACTGAGCTGGTGGAACAGGCATGGCAGCAGGGGCTGACGGAACCCGACCCGCGCGTTGACCTTTCCGGCCAGGATGTGATGCGTAAACTGGTGATTCTGGCGCGTGAGGCCGGCTATCAGGTTGAGCCTGATCAGGTCCGCGTTGAGTCGCTGGTGCCGGCAGGCTGTGAGAGTCAGTCTATCGAACATTTCTTCGAACAGGGCGACGTCTTAAACACGACAATGCGGCAACGTTTTGAAGCGGCCCAGGAGTTGGGGCTGGTACTGCGTTACGTCGCGCGTTTTGATGCCAATGGTAAGGCGCGTGTTGGCGTTGAGGCGGTGCGTGCAGACCATCCTCTGGCGTCGCTACTGCCCTGCGATAACGTTTTTGCAATAGAAAGTCGCTGGTATCGTGACAATACACTGGTGATTCGTGGACCGGGTGCCGGACGCGACGTCACCGCCGGTGCCATACAGTCTGATCTTAACCGGCTGGCTCAGCTGCTCTGAGCGCACTCAACCGGCGGCGGGCGTGTCGCCGGTTGAGTGCGCCTGCCACGACGTAAGCAACGCTTAAGCGACGTCGTGGCTCATGGCGCGGATGCGTTTATCTTTTCTGGCCAGCGGCAGCCTGCTGTGGGCCGCTACTGGCGTTTTATCGGCACTTTCCCCCGGTTTTCCTTGCGTTATCCAGATGAATTTTTTTCAATTTTGCTGAAGATTTGTCACGGTGAATGATTAATATTTCATTGACGCTGTCGGCTAAAACCGTCATTTTACTTCAATGGACGTCTAAACGTATGGATGTTCAATTCAATCGTTTCAGGTTACTCCAATGAGGTAAGGATATGAGTTTCTTCCACGCCAATCAGCGTGAAGCGCTGAATCAAAGTCTGGCCGAACTGGGCGGGCAATTTAATGTTTCTTTTGAATTTTTTCCGCCACGTACCAAAGAGATGGAAGATACGCTGTGGAGCTCTATCGATCGTCTCAGCAGCCTGAAGCCAAAATTTGTTTCCGTCACCTACGGCGCCAATTCAGGAGAGCGGGACCGCACTCACAGCATTATAAAAGTCATTAAAGAACGCACCGGGCTGGAAGCAGCGCCGCACCTTACCTGCATTGACGCCTGTCGCGATGAACTGAAAACCATTGCTCAGGATTACTGGAAAAATGGTATTCGCCATATTGTTGCTCTGCGCGGCGACCTGCCGGCCGGCAGCGGTAAGCCAGATATGTATGCCTGTGATTTGGTGGCGTTACTGCGCGAAGTGGGTGATTTTGATATCTCGGTTGCTGCCTATCCCGAAGTACACCCGGAAGCCCGCAGCGCCCAGGCTGATTTAATCAACCTTAAGCGTAAAATTGATGCCGGTGCTAACCGGGCAATCACACAGTTTTTCTTTGACGTTGAGAGTTACCTGCGTTTTCGCGACCGTTGTGTCACGGCCGGTATCGACGTTGAAATTGTGCCCGGTATTTTGCCGGTTTCCAACTTCAGACAGCTGCAGCGTTTTGCGACTCTGACCAATGTGCGTGTGCCGGGCTGGATGACCAGTATGTTTGACGGGCTGGATGATGATGCTGAAACCCGCAAAATGGTGGGGGCAAATATCGCCATGGATATGGTAAAAATTCTTAGCCGCGAAGGGGTGAAAGATTTCCATTTCTATACCCTTAACCGGGCAGAGATGAGCTATGCCATCTGCCATACTCTTGGCGTTCGTCCGGTGGTGAACGCGGCCTGATTTGCTGATGCAGGCAGGCAATCATGTGGCGTGATGCCGCTTGCCGGCGTTTTGTCGCTCAGCCGCCGGCAATATTTGCCGACAGGCTGGCGCGCCAGCGGACCGGCGACGCCAGTTCTGCTTCTGCTTAGCCAGTATTACGCATGCCGGCGGCTACCCCGGCAATGGTGACCATCAGCGCCTGTTCAACCTGTGGGTCGACGGCTGTGCCGGCCGCCTCCTGGCTGCGTGAACGGTGCAGTAATTCTGCTTGCAGCACGTTCAGTGGGTCAGTGTAGACATTACGCAGGGCGATCGATTCGGCTATCCACGGTTGGTCTGCCATTAAATGGGCATCGTTGGCAATGGTCAGTACGGCCTTAATATCGGTTTCCAGCTGATGACGCAGCTCCTGACCCAGTGGCCACAGCGCCGGGTCCACCAGGCGCTGATCGTAATATTCAGCCAGCCACAGGTCGGCTTTGGCGTAAACCATTTCCAGCATACCGAGACGGGTGGAAAAGAACGGCCAGTGGTGACACATGGCTTCCAGCCGATCGCGATGACCATCATTCATTGCTTTCTGCAGCGCGGCGCCGGCGCCCAGCCAGGCGGGCAGCATCAGCCGGTTTTGTGTCCAGGCAAAAATCCAGGGAATCGCCCGTAAGGATTCCACGCCACCGCTCGGGCGGCGTTTGGCTGGTCGGGAGCCAAGCGGTAGCTTGCCCAATTCCTGTTCCGGGGTTGCCGAGCGAAAATAAGGGACGAAATCTTTGTTCTCGCGCACATAGCCGCGATACATCGTGCATGAAACCTGGGACAGATCGTCCATCAGCGTGCGCCATTCCGGCGCTGGCTCCGGTGGTGGCAGCAGGTTTGCCTGTAAAATTGCGCCGGTGTACAGCGACAGGCTGGTAATGGCAACTTCGGGCAGACCATATTTAAAACGGATCATTTCTCCCTGTTCGGTTACGCGCAGGCCGCCTTTCAGGCTGCCGGGCGGTTGCGACATTAATGCTGCCTGAGCCGGTGCGCCGCCCCGGCCGATGCTGCCGCCGCGTCCGTGGAACAGTGTCAGAGTGATACCGGCTTTTTCACAGGTTTTGATTAAGGCATCCTGGGCCTGATATTGTGCCCAGGAGGCCGCCATCACACCGGCATCTTTCGCCGAATCAGAGTAGCCGATCATGACCATTTGCTTACCCTGAATAAAACCACGATACCAGTCGATATTCAGCAACTGTGTCATGACATCATTCGCGTTATTCAGGTCATCAAGGGTTTCAAACAGCGGGGCAACCGGCAGTGAAAACTGAATATCTGCTTCTTTTAGCAACAGGTGTACTGCCAGTACATCGGACGGTGTTTTTGCCATTGAAATGACATAGGCGGCGACAGAACCACGGGGCGCTTCGGCGATCACACGGCAGGTTTCCAGCACTTCATGCGTTTGCGCACTGGGTTGCCATTGTCGCGGTAGCAGCGGACGTTTGGAATTCAGCTCACGGATAAGAAAGGCCTGCTTATCTGCTTCTGACCAGCTTTCATAGTCCCCCAGGCCAAGATAGCGGGTAATTTCTGCGATAGCTTCAGTATGACGAGTGCTCTCCTGTCGAATATCAATACGTACCAGCGGTACGCCGAAGCATTTGACCCGGCGCAGGGTGTCGAGCAGCAGGCCATTGGCAATAATGCCCATGCCACAGGATTTCAGTGACTGATAGCAGGTATAGAGCGGGTCCCACAGTTGTTCATTGGCGATGAGCAGATTATCCGGACGTGGCAGGCGTTCGCCTTTCAGACGGCTTTCCAGCCAGCTTTGCGTTGTCAGCAGCTGCTGACGTAAATCTTTCATGATTTCGCGGTACGGTTCACTCGCTTCCGGTTTACCGCACAGCGCGCGTACTTCGTCGGTACATTCGGACATCGACAGCTCAGAGATCAGCGTGCCAATATCGCGCAGAAACAGATCGGTGGCTTTCCAGCGGCTTAGCCGCAGTACGTGTCGGGTGATATCGGCGGTGACGTTGGGATTGCCGTCGCGATCGCCCCCCATCCATGAGGTGAACTGTACCGGTACAAAATCAACCGGCAGCGTATAACCCAGCGTCTCTTCTACCTGGCTGTTGAGTTCACGCAGGAAATCCGGAACACCTTCCCACAGGCTGTTTTCCACCACCGCAAAGCCCCACTTTGCTTCATCAACCGGCGTGGGACGATATTTGCGAATTTCATCAGTGTGCCAGGCCTGCGCGATGAGCTGGCGCAGACGGCGCATAATCAGCAGGCGATCGTGGTCGGAAACATCGTGGTCCAGCTCTTTCAGGCAATTATTCACTTCTACCTGTTTGTGGATCAGGGTACGGCGTGTAATTTCGGTCGGATGCGCGGTTAACACCAGTTCGAGCGACAGTGATTCAATGGCGTTACGGATGGTTTCTTCACTCAGTTCGGGCTGTTTTTTAAGGTTATCAAGGATGCTTTTCAGCATCTCAGGTTGATATACCCCGCTTTTATGCGAAATAGTATTGAACTGTTCGGCCACGTTGGTGAGATTAAGAAACTGGCTGAAGGCGCGGGCAACGGGCAACAGTTCGTCATTTGACAGGTTTTGCAGGGTTGTCAGCAATGCCTGGCGATGTGCGTCATTGCCTGCGCGGGAGGATTTGGACAGTTTACGAATCGTTTCCACCCGATCAAGGATATTTTCTCCCAGTGCGTCCTTGATAGTCTCTCCCAGAAGCTTACCGAGCATACTGACATTACTGCGCATTGCGGAATATTGTTCATTCATTGTCCCTGACACCTTCTTTGTTCTGGTGGCCTGTTTTGCCCGGCTGAGCATAACCTTGTCTTTTATCTAGCCACGGTTAAGTGTGTACGTCAATTGACTTAATGGTGCAGATTTAGGTGCTAACTGACAGTAATTTAAGAAATTTATCTCAACTAAACCGGGATAAGTTATGCTTATCGGCAAATCCGCAGGATGATCGGTTATGCTGCCATTATTACCGCGTTGGTCTCTCCTTTAGTGCTGGCAGAAGTGGTGGATAATCTGGCCGATGACCTCGCGGGTTGGTTTAATAAATGCCATATCAATATATTCATCAGGCTGGTGAGCCTGATTAATTGAGCCGGGACCCAGCACCAGTGTCGGACAAACAGTATTGATAAACGGCGCTTCAGTGCAGTAATTCACGATTTCAGTAGAAGTCGACAGCAGTTTTTCCACCACCTTGACCAGCTGGTGTTCGCGCGGGCATTCATAGCCGGGAATGGGCGGATGCAGTTCACCGATAGTCAGACGTCCTGGCCAGCGTTCGCTGACCGGTGCCAGTGCTTCGTTGAGTAAGCCGGCTAAGTCGCTTAAAGTCAGACCCGGCAGCGGGCGGATATCCATGTGCAATTCACAGCAGGCACAGATACGGTTAGCAGCGTCACCACCGTGGATATGACCAAAGTTCATGGTGGGATAGGGAATAGCAAAACCGTCGTGGTGATAGCGCGTTTTCAGCGTATTGCGCAATTGCATCAGATGGCCGATGGCATCATGCATCAGTTCAATAGCATTGACCCCCCTTGCCGGATCGCTGGAATGACCAGACTGCCCCTGAATGCGGATGGCATGTGAAAGATGGCCTTTGTGCGCCCGGACTGGCTTCAGTGAGGTGGGTTCACCAATAATTGCACAGTCGGGACGAATAGCGGCGTTTTCGGAAAAGTATCTTGCTCCGGCCATGGTGGTTTCTTCATCGGCCGTGGCCAGGATATAGAGTGGTTTTTTCAGCGTTGAAATATCAACATCACGCAGGCTGTCCAGAATAAAGGCAAAGAAACCTTTCATATCGGCGGTGCCAAGCCCATACAATTTATTATCATGCTCGGTGAGGGTGAACGGATCGCGGGTCCAGCGTCCGTCATCAAAAGGTACCGTATCGGTATGTCCCGCCAGTAATAAACCGCCGTTACCGCCACCGCTTTTAGCCAGCAGGTTAAATTTATGTCGGGTACCGGGGACCGGCTGGACTTCAACAGCAAAACCAAGATGGGTAAACCAGCCGGCCAGCAGGTTGATTAAAGTTTCATTACTCTGGTCAAGAGCGCTTTCGGTGGCGCTGATTGATGGCGTGGCAATCAACTCACGGTATAGCTCGATAAAAGGCGGTAATTTTGTCTTCACTGTTGACAGTCCTTGCGTTAGGATAGTATCAATATTCATGCACTATTAGTGAATAAAAATACAATAATCTAATGCAGATGAAAACGCATAACGCATCCTTTTCTGCATAGCATCATGGGGATCCGGCGCGGCGCGCGGCAACCCGACAGTTCATGACCCCAAGAGGTACGGAATCTGATGTTGAATACGCTGATTGTTGGTGCCAGTGGTTACGCTGGTGTAGAGCTGGCGACCTATATCAATCGACACCCACAGATGACCATAACCGCTTTAGCGGTTTCAGCGCAAAGCCCCGATGCCGGAAAATTACTCTCGGATTTGCATCCACAATTAAAAGGCGTTGTAGATCTGCCACTTGAACCCCTCAGCGACGTTGCATCCTGGGCGAGTAAAGTTGATGTGGTTTTTCTCGCTACCGCTCATGAAGTGAGCCATGACCTGGCTCCGGCATTTCTTGAGGCGGGTTGCGTAGTCTTTGACCTCTCCGGTGCCTTTCGTGTCAGTCAGCCGGGATTTTATGATGAATTTTATGGTTTTCCTCATCAGCATCCTCAATGGCTAAGTCAGGCGGTCTACGGTCTGGCTGAGTGGAATTATCAGCAGATAAAGCAGGCTCAGCTGATTGCCGTTCCCGGTTGCTACCCGACAGCCGCACAGCTGGCGCTGCGCCCGCTGCTGGAAGCGGGGCTTCTCGATGAAAATCAGTGGCCGGTGATTAATGCTACCAGTGGTGTCAGCGGTGCCGGCCGTAAAGCCAGTATGACAACCAGCTTTTGTGAGGTGAGTCTGCAGCCTTATGGCATTTTTAATCACCGTCATCATCCGGAAATTGTTAACCATCTTGGCACGCCGGTTATTTTTACTCCGCACCTCGGTAATTTTCCCCGTGGTATCCTGGAAACTATCACCTGCCGGCTGAAAGCGGGTGTCAGTCGTGACGATGTGGCTGAGGCGTTTCACAACGCTTACCAGGATAAGCCACTGGTGCGCATTTATGACAAGGGCGTACCGGCAATCAAATCGATCGTTGGTCTGCCATACTGTGATATCGGCTTTGCTGTACAGGGTGATCACCTGATTGCGGTGTCAGCGATTGATAATTTGCTTAAAGGGGCTGCATCACAGGCGGTGCAGTGTCTGAATATTCGTTTTGCTTTTCCCGAAACGGAATCTCTGGTTTAAGCGTAGGTAAGTGACAACATGACAACACCCCTGATTATAAAACTGGGCGGCGTATTACTGGATAGCGATGACGCGCTGGCTGCGCTGTTTAAGGCCCTGGTGGCTTACCGTACCACTCACCGTCGGCCATTGCTGATTGTTCATGGCGGTGGTTGCCTGGTTGATGAGCTGATGCAGAAGCTGGGATTGCCGGTTAAAAAGAAGAATGGGCTGCGCGTTACGCCAGCCGATCAGATTGACATTATTACCGGCGCGCTTGCCGGTACGGCCAATAAAACGCTGCTGGCGTGGGCGAAAAAACAGGGTATCAGTAGCGTAGGTCTCTGCCTTGGTGACGGTGACAGCGTACGGGTGGCGCAATTTGATCCCGCGCTCGGACACGTGGGCAGCGCGTCACCGGGCAATCCGGCCCTGATTAATACGCTGCTGGCCAGTGGTTTTCTGCCGATTGTCAGTTCCATCGGTCTCACCGACGACGGTGAACTGATGAATGTCAACGCCGATCAGGCAGCAACAGCGCTGGCGGCGACGCTGGGCGCTGATTTAATTCTGCTTTCTGACGTAAGCGGCATTCTTGATGCGAATAAAACGCGCATTGCAGAAATGACCGCAGAAAGGGCGGAGCAGCTTATTGCCGATGGCGTGATTACCGACGGCATGGTAGTTAAAGTTAATGCTGCACTTGATGCGGCTCGTTCCCTTGGCCGTCCGGTGGATATTGCCAGCTGGCGCCACGCCGAGCTGCTGCCCGATCTGTTTAACGGTGTGCCGGTGGGCACCCGTATACTGGCTCAATAATTTGAACGCGTATTCAAGGAAATAAAACATGCAAACTCAAGGCATTAAGAAAATTGTTCTCGCTTATTCTGGCGGTCTGGATACTTCGGCGATTATTCCGTGGCTAAAAGAGAACTACGGTGGTTGTGATGTGATTGCCTTTGTTGCCGATATTGGTCAGGATCGCGAAGACTTGGTGGGTGTTGAAAAGAAAGCGTTGCAATCCGGTGCTTCTGCCTGTCATGTGGTGGATCTGCGTGAAGCATTTATTCGTGATTATGTTTATCCGGTGCTGAAAACCGGTGCGCTTTATGAAGGCACTTATTTACTGGGTACCTCTATGGCCCGCCCGATTATTGCAAAAGCTCAGGTGGAACTGGCGCTGAAAGTGGGTGCAGATGCATTGTGTCATGGGGCTACCGGTAAAGGTAACGATCAGGTCCGCTTTGAATCTACTTACACCGCGCTGGCCCCTCAGCTGAAAGTAGTCGCCCCATGGCGTGAATGGAATCTGCGCTCCCGTGAGGCGCTGCTGGATTACCTGAAAGCGCGCAATATTCCTACTACCGCCTCGCTGGAGAAAATCTACAGTCGTGATGAAAACGCCTGGCATATTTCCACGGAAGGCGGCGTGCTGGAGAGTCCAACAAATGCCAATAACGATGATTGCTGGGTCTGGACCGTTGATCCGAAAAAGGCGCCCGATCGGGCCGAGCAGGTGACGGTAACAGTGGAAAAGGGCGAAGTGGTGGCTGTTAATGGTGAAGCTCTGAGTCCCTATCACTGTCTGGAAAAGCTGAATGCGATGGGCGCAAAACATGGTATCGGACGCATTGATATCGTGGAAAACCGTCTGGTTGGCATGAAATCCCGCGGCTGTTATGAAACCCCGGGAGGCACCATTATGATGGCGGCGTTGCGTGCTGTTGAGCAGCTGGTGTTAGACCGTGACAGCTTTAAATGGCGTCAGCAGCTGGGTCTGGAAATGTCTTATGTTGTGTACGACGGACGCTGGTTTGCACCGCTGCGTCGTTCCTTGCAGGCGGCCGCTGATTCACTGGCGCAGGATGTGAATGGTGAAGTGATACTGGAGCTGTATAAAGGCCAGGTTAATGCGTTGCAAAAAACTTCCGCCAACAGCCTCTATTCTGAAGCGTTTGCCACCTTTGGCGAAGATGAGGTTTATGACCACAGCCACGCTGGCGGCTTTATTCGTCTGTTCTCGCTCTCTTCGCGCATTCGTGCACTGAACGAGAAAAAGTAAAGGATTTCGGTTAACTGACAGGGTATGGGGAAGCATCACTATGGCACTATGGGGTGGACGTTTTACGCAGGCCGCCGACCAGCGGTTTAAGCAGTTTAATGACTCACTGCGGTTTGATTACCGGCTGGCCGAGCAGGACATCATTGGCTCGGTGGCCTGGTCCAAAGCGCTGGCCAGCGTTGGTGTACTGACCGCCGATGAACAACAGCAGCTGGAATCGGCGCTGGCCATCCTGCTGGAAGACGTGCGCGCTAATCCGCAGCAGATACTCGACAGCGATGCCGAAGATATTCACAGCTGGGTTGAAAGTAAGCTGATCGACAAAGTCGGGGCGCTCGGTAAAAAGTTACATACTGGACGTAGCCGCAATGATCTGGTGGCTACTGACTTAAAACTGTGGTGCAAAACGCAGCTGGCCGGGCTACTTAGCGCCGTTGTTGAACTGCAAAAAGCGCTGGTGGCGACGGCACAGGCCAATAAAGACGTTGTAATGCCGGGTTATACCCACCTGCAACGGGCGCAACCGGTGACGTTCGCTCACTGGTGTCTGGCTTATGTCGAGATGCTGGCGCGCGACGAGAGCCGTTTGCAGGATACGCTCAAACGGCTGGATGTTAGTCCGCTGGGTTGTGGTGCCCTGGCGGGGACCGCTTATGAGATCGATCGTGAACAGCTGGCCGGCTGGCTGGGTTTTGCTGGCGCAACCCGTAACAGTCTGGATAGCGTTTCCGATCGCGACCACGTACTTGAACTGCTGTCTGATGCCGCGATCGGAATGGTGCATCTGTCGCGTTTTGCCGAAGATTTAATTTTCTTCAATAGTGGTGAAGCCGGATTTGTTGAACTTTCCGATCGCGTAACGTCAGGGTCTTCGCTGATGCCGCAGAAAAAAAACCCCGATGCGATGGAATTGATTCGCGGTAAATGTGGTCGGGTCCAGGGGGCACTCACCGCTATGATGATGACCCTGAAAGGTTTGCCTCTGGCATATAACAAAGATATGCAGGAAGACAAGGAAGGGCTGTTCGATGCTCTTGATACCTGGGCGGATTGCCTGCATATGGCGGTTCTGGTTCTTGATGGCATCCAGTTGAAACGTTCTCGTTGTCAGGAAGCCGCAGAGCAGGGATACGCCAATGCCACTGAGCTGGCAGATTATCTGGTGGCGAAAGGCGTGCCGTTTCGCGAAGCGCATCATATTGTCGGTGAAGTGGTGGTGGAGGCGATTAAACAGGGTGTGGCGCTGGAAAGCCTGAAACTGGCAACCTTCCAGACGTTCAGCCCGGTAATCAGCGAAGATGTCTACGCGGTACTGGCATTACAATCCTGTCTTGATAAGCGTAATGCCAGAGGGGGCGTATCACCACATCAGGTGGCGCAGGCTATTACTGAAGCCAGGCAGCGTTTGCTATAAAAAAAGGGCGGGCACATGGCCCGCCAAAATTTCGCTTCAGCTTCATTATTACTGCTTAGGTACACCAGAGGGTCAGACCCGAATAATTAAGGTCTGTCCCCGGGTTTTTCAGGCATTGGCCAGATAGCGTTCCAGATCGTCGCTACCGCCAATATGATGCCCGCCAATAAATACTTGTGGTACCGTGATACGGCCGGTTATCGCCCGCAAGCTGACGGTTGTCGCATCCTGCCCGAGGATAATTTCTTCATAGCGGATACCCCGTTCTATCAGCATCTGTTTTGCTTTGCTGCAAAACGGGCAGCCGGGTTTGGTAAACAGAGACATCGATTCCTGTACCCGGCATTCAGGTGCCAGGTAGTGCAGCATGGTATCAGCATCTGAGACTTCATAAGGATCGCCTGGTTGATCCGGTTCCACGAACATTTTTTCGATCACACCGTTGCGTACCAGCATAGAGTAGCGCCAGGAACGTGGACCAAAGCCAATGTCAGATTTTTCAGCCAGCATATTCATGCCGCGGGTAAAGTCGCCGTTGCCATCGGGAATAAAGGTAATATGTTCAGCGGCCTGGTCGGCTTGCCATGCGTTCATAACAAAGGTGTCATTGACTGATATACACAAAATACTGTCTACACCATGTTGTCTGAATACATCGGCCAGTTCGTTGTAACGTGGCAGGTGGCTGGAGGAGCAGGTTGGTGTAAATGCACCCGGCAGCGAGAAGACAATGACCGTTTTATTGGTAAATAATTCATCACTTGTAATATCAACCCAGCTGTCGCCCTGACGTGTGTGGAACGTCGTTTGTGGAACGTGATCTCCTTCTTTATTAGCAAACATACAACAAAAACCTCCAGCTTGTTTAACAATGAGCTTGTTGACTAAGTGCTATTATTAGTTTCTTAGCTTGATAGGGCTAATCGTTGATTGCTATTCTATCTATCGTTATGGACTATCGAAGTCGGGAGGGAATTTATGAACATACGCGATCTGGAATATCTGGTCTCGCTGGCAGAACATCGCCATTTTCGCCGTGCGGCTGATGCCTGTCACGTCAGTCAACCGACGCTAAGCGGACAAATTCGCAAGCTGGAAGATGAATTAGGCGTGATGCTGCTGGAACGCACCAGCCGTAAAGTGCTGTTTACCCAGGCAGGTTTGTTGCTGGTTGAACAGGCGCGCACCGTACTGCGCGAGGTGAAGGTGCTAAAAGAGATGGCCAGCCAGCAGGGGGAGAGTATGTCCGGTCCGCTGCATATTGGACTGATCCCGACGGTAGGACCATATCTGTTACCTCAGATTATCCCGACGTTACACCATACCTTTCCGAAACTGGAAATGTACCTGCATGAAGCTCAGACTCAGCAACTGCTGGCCCAGCTTGATAGCGGTAAACTTGACTGCGCTATTCTTGCCCTGGTAAAAGAATCTCAGGCTTTTATTGAGATCCCGTTGTTTGATGAGCCAATGAAACTGGCTATTTATGAAAATCATCCCTGGCACGATCGCGAACGTATAGCTATGTCTGAGCTGGCCGGGGAGAAACTTTTGATGCTGGAAGACGGGCACTGTTTACGCGATCAGGCCATGGGATTCTGTTTTCAGGCCGGGGCCGATGAAGATACCCATTTTCGCGCCACCAGTTTAGAAACCCTGCGTAATATGGTGGCGGCAGGCAGTGGCATTACGCTGCTACCGGCGCTGGCGGTACCTGGCGAAAGGGTGCGTGACGGCGTCTGTTACATTGACTGTTACAAACCCGAGCCGCAGCGCACAATCGCATTGGTATATCGCCCCGGTTCACCGCTACGTAATCGCTACGAACAGCTGGCTGAGGCGATCAAAACTCATATGCGTGCGCATATGGCTGAAGGTTTAAAACAGACGGTTTAACCCGTTTAGTGCCGCGACACGATAAGCTTCTGCCATTGTCGGATAATTAAAGGTGGTATTTACGAAGTATTCGATCGTATTACCGCCATTTTTTTGTTCCATAATCGCCTGACCGATATGAATAATTTCGGCTGCGCGTTCACCAAAACAATGAATGCCAAGAATTTCTTTGGTTTCACGGTGAAAAAGGATTTTCAGGCTACCAATATTCATCCCGACAATTTGCGCGCGTGCCAGATGCTTAAACTGCGCGCGTCCCACTTCGTAAGGCACTTTCATCGCTGTCAGCTGCTGTTCTGTTTTTCCCACCGAACTGATTTCAGGAATGGTATAAATTCCTGTCGGAATATCTTCAATCAGATGGGCGGTGGCTTCTCCTTTCAGAATGGCCTGTGCGGCAATGCGTCCCTGATCGTAGGCGGCTGAAGCCAGACTTGGGTATCCAATAACGTCACCCACGGCATAAATGTGCGGCTGGGCGGTCTGATACATGCTGTTCACTTTTACCAGGCCGCGGCTGTCTGTTTCCAGTCCGACCATCTCCAGGGTCAGGGTATCGGTATTGCCGGTACGGCCGTTGGCGTACAGCAGGCAGTCGGCTTTGACTTTCTTGCCAGATTTCAGATGAAGAATCACGCCATCTTCCGTGCCTTCAATCTTTTCAAACTCTTCATTGTGACGAATGACTACCCCGCTGTTCCAGAAGTGGTAGGAAAGCGAATCTGACATCTCCTGATCAAGAAAAGCCAGCAGCCGGTCACGGGTGTTCACCAGATCGACTTTAACGTTAAGTCCGCGGAATATTGAGGCATATTCACAGCCAATAACCCCTGCGCCGTAAATAATGACATGACCCGGTTCATGATGCAGGTTGAGGATGGAATCACTGTCATAAATACGGGGATGGGTAAAATCAACTTCGTTGGGGTGATAGGGGCGTGAACCACAGGCAATAACAAATTTTTCTGCCGTCAGCCGCTCCTGGGTGCCATCATGGGCTTCAATTTCAACGGTATTAGCGTCAATGAAATGGGCATCGCCCTGAAACAGTTCGCAACGATTGCGTTCGTAAAAACCCTGGCGCATGCGGGTCTGCTGACTGATGACGCTCTCGGTATGATTGAGAATATCGGCGAACGAAGAACGTAATAAACGGGAGTGGTCGCTGTAAAGGGGATTCTGGTTAAATTCGATAATACGGCTGACTGCGTGACGAAGCGCTTTCGAAGGAATGGTGCCCCAGTGGGTGCAGCCGCCTCCGATGTTGTGATAGCGTTCAATGACTGCAACGCGGGCGCCGCCTTTAACAAGGCCCATTGCCGCACCCTCGCCGCCAGGTCCGGAACCAATCACAATGACATCATAATCATAAGCGTGTGACATACCAGTACATCCTTATATATACAATTCTACAACGTGATTCTAACATCTGGCCGGTAAGTTCCCAATTTTAACCCTTTCCGGCTGTACCGTTTGACAATGCGTGATGTTAACAGCCGTTCACAAAGTTTGACCGACCGGATAGCAGGAATTTTGATATAGTGCGGCAATGACAACAAAAACAGGCATTAACATGGGCATCCGGGCGCAACAAAAGGAGCGAACGAGGCGTTCACTGATTGAAGCCGCATTCAGCCAGCTGAGTGCGGAACGCAGTTTTGCCAGTTTAAGTCTGCGTGAAGTTGCCAGGGAAGCGGGGATTGCACCGACATCATTTTATCGTCATTTTCGTGATGTAGATGAATTAGGGTTAACCATGGTGGATGAAAGCGGCCTGATGTTACGTCAGCTGATGCGCCAGGCGCGTCAGCGGATCGCAAAAGGCGGCAGCATCATCAAAACCTCGGTGGCAACCTTTATGGAATTCATTGGTAATAATCCGAATGCATTCCGTCTGTTATTACGTGAACGTTCCGGTACTTCCGCTGCGTTTCGTGCCGCAGTTGCCCGCGAAATCCAGCACTTCATTGCTGAGCTGGCGGATTATCTGGAGCTGGAAAACCGGATGCCGCGCAGCTTTATTGAAGCGCAGGCTGAGGCGATGGTTATTATTGTTTTTAACGCTGGGGCGGAAGCACTGGATATTGATAGCGTTCAGCGCCGCCGGTTAGAAGATCGTTTAGTGTTACAGCTAAGAATGATTTCCAAAGGTGCCTACTACTGGTATCGCCGCGAGCAGGAAAGGTTGGCTGTAACCTTGGGTTCGGGTCTCACCCATCAAAAAAGGTAAGGCAATATGAGTTTAGCACCTGCCCGGGATAAAGGTACGCTGCTGCTGGCGTTTCTTACCGGACTTTCTATTAACGGTACTTTTTCGGCTGTATTCAGCCGCTACGTCCCTTTCTCGGTTTTTCCCGTTATTGCGCTGGGCCTTTCTGCCTGGTGTCTGCATCAGCGCTATCTAAACCGATCGATGCCGGACGGTTTACCATCGCTGGCGGCGGCGTTTTTTCTTCTTGGCATTCTGCTGTATAGCGCTATTGTACGCGCTGAATATCCTGATATCGGCTCGAACTTTGTGCCGACCATCCTGATGGTGGTTGTGGTGTTCTGGATTGGACTGCGTCTGAAACGTCGTACCCCTTCTGAGCGTTAAGGTTTATCTGCGGTGTCGTTGCCGGCACCGTTTTAATCAGCGTTTGCGTTCCAGCAGTACGCCGCATTCCATATGGTGGGTATAAGGAAACTGATCGAATAACGCCAGCTGCCTGATTTGATGCGTCTGACTTAGCACTTGTAAATTGTCGCACAGGGTTTGCGGATTACAGGAAATATAAAGAATACGTGTATAGCCCTGAACCATTTTGACGGTCGCTGCATCCAGCCCGCTTCGCGGTGGGTCGACAAAAATCGTCTCGCAGTCATAACTTTTCAGATCAATACCCTGTAAACGGTTAAACGTTCGTTCGCCGTTTAGCGCGGCGGTAAACTCTTCTGCCGCCATACGGATAATCTGGACATTATCAATATGATTTGCATCAATATTGAACCGGGCAGCCGCTACCGAGGGTTTAGCAATTTCGGTAGCCAGTACCCGACGAAAATTTGCCGCCAGCGCCAGAGAAAAGTTGCCGTTTCCGCAGTAAAGCTCCAGCAAATCGCCACGTGAGTGTTGTGTCACCGCCAGTGCCCATTCCAGCATCCGGATGTTTATTGCTGCATTGGGTTGGGTAAAACTATTCTCTACCTGACGATAAATCAGATTACGCCCTGCGACCGGCAGTACTTCATCAACATAATCGTGATCGAGACTGATTTTGGTTTTCGTCGCCCGGCCAATCAACTGTAGCTGGAAGCCGGCGGCGCGTAATTCGTCACGCAGCGCGATAGCGGCTGCTTGCCACTCGTCATCCAGCTTACGATGATAGAGCAATGAGACTACGATCTGGTTACTTAATGTTGACAGGTAATCTAACTGGAACAGCTTACGCCGTAGTACGCTATGACGGCGAATGCGGTCAATCAAAAGCGGCATCAGTTGATTAATCAGCATACTGGCGGCTGGAAACTGATTGACGCGGATTCTCTGCCCGGTCTGCTGGTCAAAAATAATATGATAGAGATCGTCGCCTTCATGCCAGATCCGAAACTCAGCCCGCATACGATAATGGCTGACGGGAGAGCGGAACACCGCAATTTCTGGCGGCGTAAATGGCGCCATCAGCGTTTTGAGACGGCTGACTTTTTCAGCTAGCTGGTGGTCATAGTGCTCGACTGGCAGAGTCTCAGGAGTCATGAAGTTTCCAGGTAATCAATTCAACTGAGCGGGGATTTTAGGGATTCGCTGGCTGATGTCCAGCCCTGGCGCATAATCAGACAGGCGGGAACCTGGATTTTTGCTGGCGGTCATGGTCATGCTTATTGTGTCGCCGTCAGGTTTGCCAGGCCGATCTACTGCGGCTATCGTGCGGGTGACCTGAGCGATTTTTTTATAAGTGAAATACCGAGGTTGCACCTATCCTTTCACCTTTGATCTGACGGTTCGTGGTAGAATGATTAATCTGTTCGATAAAGATGATGAGACAGCGTATGGCTATCACACTCCCGGAAGAGAGTACTTTGTTGACGGAAGTTACACTTTCTAACCAACGACCTACCGTACTGGTGTTTGACTCCGGCGTCGGTGGGTTGTCTGTTTATGATGAAATCAGACAGTTGCTGCCCGGTTTGCACTACCTGTATGTTTTTGACAACGAAGCGTTTCCTTATGGTGAGAAATCCGAAGCGTTTATCGTTGACCGCGTGGTAAAAATTGTTGATGCGGCCACCCGGCGTTACCCGCTGGCACTGGTGGTTATTGCCTGTAATTCCGCCAGTACCGTTACCTTACCTGCTTTGCGCCAGCGTTTTTCTTTCCCTGTTGTTGGGGTGGTTCCTGCGATTAAACCGGCAGCAAGACTAACGCGTAATGGTGTAGTGGGGCTGCTCGCCACCCGTGGTACGGTAAAACGTCTCTATACGCATGAACTGGTTTCTCGTTTTGCCCATGAATGCAGGACCGAAATGCTGGGCTCGGCGGAACTGGTGGAACTGGCTGAAGCCAAGTTACAGGGCAAGGTTGTTCCGCTTGAAGAAATACGCCAGATACTGCAGCCGTGGCTGCGGATGTCTGAGCCACCCGATACGGTTGTTCTGGGTTGCACTCATTTTCCTTTGTTAAGCGAGGAGCTGCAGGCAGTGCTGCCTGAAGGCACGCGGCTGATCGATTCTGGTGCGGCCATCGCGCGACGAACGGCATGGTTACTGGCGAATCAGGCGCCTGATGCCTGTTCAGCGGATGCCAGCCGGGCATACTGTCTCCGTCTGGCTCATCAGGCTGAACAACTTTTACCCGTTTTACAGCGTTATGGCTTCGAAACGCTGGAAAAACTCCCACTTGTGCCGGCGAATGCGTAAAAAAACGGCAGTTAATTATATTTTCG